>CM076581.1:182204301-182371449 GCA_034641835.2 Pinus albicaulis | reverse complement strand
AGATGAATGGGTTGAAGGAACACTTGTTGAGGAAGAAAGTGAAGCTGATAAAATGAACAAAATTATGAAAGATCTCGAGAAGAAGTATGACCTAGAATCTTGTGGTCAAGTGCAGGTACCCCAAATTGGCACTTCTTCAGCAACAAATCTACAGCAGACATTACAGGAAGGCAGTCCACCAGTGGCAGCAGAACCAAAAGGCAAGGGAAAGGAACCTGAAATTCAGTTCATTGAAACTTTGGTCATGGCAGAGAAACCACAAACTTCCAAAGCACCTGAACAAACCCAAGTTTCTCCCACTCCAGTAAAGCATCCTGAAGTTTCAGAATTACAAACTCCATCCAATATGGAGATAGGAAAGAAAAGGCAGGTTCCAGACACTACTCCTCTTAAAGAGCCCTCAGGAATACATCAAGCCAAAAAACATAAATCAGATCCACTTCCAGATGTGGAAATCATAGATGAGGTGTTTGATGATGGGAGGGAAGACAGTCAACTAACTGGCACAGTTAGTGAAACAAACACAGGACATAAAGGAAAAGCTTTACAAAAGCAATTGAGTACTGAGGTATCCTCTTTCAGACCACCAAAAACAGATACAGGGGATATTAAAAGAACCTTCATTAATATAAAGGCAAAGAATGATCCATTAAGAATGAAGGTATATGATCAATATATGAAAATGGCTCCCCACAATCAAGAAAGGTTAATGTCAGCATTTGACATTTCACAAGGCAAAATGATGATGAGCCACTTCAAGTCAAAGGTGCCAAAACCCATGTCAGCAGCTGATTATATTAGAACAAATTTTGAGGTCCTGGCTAAGGATATTCATCCTTTAGACCAGATCGAGCTGCACAAACAAACTGGGGAAATGGTGTATTCCACTCTGACTAATAAGGCCATGGCAGCCCTAACGCTGCAAGATTCTTTAAATAACACAAGTGCTCAATTGCAAATTGAGAAGGCCTCTTCTCAAGCCAAAGATAATAGAATAAAGTCTCTAGAAGACATAATCATTGGCTTGGGTCACAACCCCAAAGACATTAAAAATATTGAGGCATTAATAAAGAAGAAAGATGATGACATAGCTGCACTGAGAAAGCAGCTAAAATTGCCAGCCTCAAGGCACCCTCAGACCCAAGAAGTTTTAAAGGGGAATTCACAAGAAGAGGTAATGGAGTTGCTCCTAAATATGACTGAGCAAGTAAGTGAAACAAAGAAGGAATTAGAGCAAGCTTTACAGGAAAAAGAAGCTATCAAACAGGCTACAACCACAGGTACTACAACAACAAAGCAACAAACAGAGCCAGAACAGGTAAACACTTCTGGTTTGAGTTCTGATGAGTTAATAAAACAAATGGAAAGTCTACAATTAAGAGTCACAGAACTTCAAACCACTAAGTTACAATTAAAATATTTGGAGCAGAAGTATGATACATCTAAAAAGACAGTTGCTGAAAATACCAGGGAAATCAAAAGATTGGACAAATTAGTTAAGGCTTTAGAGAAAGATCTTTCATTGGAAAAGCCTTTAAAGGAAATAAATGAAATTCTTTGGGGTAATATCATTGAGTTAATAAAGGGTATTTGGCCCTCTATTCAAGCTATTTTTGAACAAAATGATTTGCAGCTGACTACATCAGGACAAATTTTGAAGTTTTGGCAAAGGACATCCATCCTCTGGACCAGATAGAGCTACACAGACAAACTGGGGAAATGGTCTATTCCACTCTTACCAATAAAGCCATGGCAGCTCTAACACTGCAAGATTCTTTGAATAACACAAGTGCTCAATTGCAAATTGAGAAGGCCTCTTCTCAGGCCAAAGATAACATAATAAAGTCTTTGGAAGACATAATCATTAGCTTGGGTCACAACCCCAAAGACATTAAAAGTATTGAGGCATTAATAAAGAAGAAAGATGATGACATAGCTGCACTGAGAAAGCAGCTAAAATTTCCAGCCTCAAGGCACCCTCAGACCCAAGAAGTTCTAAAAGGGAATTCACAGGAAGAAATAATGGAGTTGCTCCTAAATATGACTGAGCGACTAAGTGAAACGGAGAAGGAATTGGAACAAGCTTTGCAGGAACAGGAAACTATCAGGCAGACATCAACCACAGGTACTACAACAACAGGTAAGCTAACACAGCCAGCCCAGGTAAACACTTCTGGTTTAAGTTCTGATGAATTGATAAAGCAAATGGAAAGTTTACAACTAAGGGTCACAGAACTTCAAACCACAAAATTGCAATTAGTAAAATTGGAAGAGAAATATGATACATCTAAAAAGACAGTTGCTGATAACACCAGGGAAATAAAAAGATTAGAAAAATTGGTTCAGGCTTTGGAAAAATATCTTTCATTGGAAAAGCCTTTAAAGGAAATAAATGAAATTATTTGGGCTAATATCATTGAGTTAATAAAGGGTATTTGGCCCTCTATTCAAGCTATTTTTGAACAAAATGATTTGGTTAAAATAGCCCAAGAAGAAATATACAGGACAAGAAATGAATTAAGAGGCAGGCCTGAGCAGACCAATCAGTTTATTCAATTTCTGAACACCAGGACAAAGCAATAGCTTGCAGTATTAGGGATTGAGGACAGGACCGGCACAGTTTTGGAAATAAAGAGAGTTTTTATCAAAAGAACTTTCATGCAGAATTTAGAAAGGAAGTGCTCAGATATTTTGGTTGATATCAATATTTTCAGAGAGAAATTTCAAGCTTTGTTGGACAATGGGTTACCAAGTCCTATGCTCTCAGAGGATCAAATAATGGACTTGGAAACCTATGTAAATAAAATAAATACTCATGCTCAAAATATAGCTGCTTGTTCTACTAGTTTACCAGAGTCAACATTACCAACAGGGAGAAATATCTATGATAGAGTGAGGAATTTATTTCATCTGGGACATGAAATAAAGTATCTGTTTCCTAATGAGCCCACCTTTTACAAACTCACCGAAGCAGATGAGACATTGAGAAAACTCAAAAGAACTATGATACCAGATGATCAATGGTGGAAAGAATTATTGGAAATTCTATAAGATTTATCTTCAGGATGAGAATTTTATCTTTACTATCAGGTAAAAGGATAAAAATGAGTACAGATGAAAGAGTATCAGTTACGCAGGTTGAAGAGTATCCGTAAAGACAAAGAGTATCAAGCAAGCAAAGAAATTACTCCAAAAGACAGCATTGAGCCCTTTTTCAGCACTTACCTCCAGCACATCAGCAAAATGAGGAAACAGCACATCAGCAGTTACCTATTATTCTATCCACGAGACCATTTGTCTCCTGTTTATTTGTAAATTACTCCTTAGTCACCCTAGATTATTGGCTAGGTTAGTGTGAGATATTTTCAATTATTTCTTGTATAAATAAACCCTCAAAGAGAGTATTGAGGGTGGATTCTATTACTTTGCTGTAACATTGAGATTTTCGGAATAAAAGCATTTTGGAGAAATTTATTCGTGGCTTACTGGATGACGATTTGAAGCTTCAAGACTTTTTGCAGGATTCATGTGTTGGACTGCAGTTCAATAAGTCTTTCTACTCTTTGTCTTAAATTTTATATCAGTTCATAATATCATTATGTCCATTTCTGAATAATTTACATAAAGGATTGAATCAAAATTTACTTAATTGTACTCTGATTTCAGATGTGATTGTTCTTAATGTTTTCCTCTGAATTAGTTATAAGCATGAATTCTTAAATGCTCTTGCTTTGCTAATTTAAACATTGTTGATTACTATAACAAAGAATTCTTCATTGCTCTTTGTTTGTAGTCATCTCATTTCTCTTTTTTGAACATGGTGAAAGATTCTTAGCTACCTTTCATCCCTTCAAAATCATCCCATCCACTTTAAATTCTAAGGATTGTTCTCTGTCTAGCTATCTTTCCCTGTAAAGCCATCTTGTGCATAGAATAGAAATCCAGTAAAGCCATCCTTTGACTCCATAGCCCAATGGACTGAAAACTTTCAACCTTGCCCTTAGTTTGTGGATTCCACCAATTTTCAAACAAACTCTTGGATCTATAACTAGCCTAAAACCTTCTAAGAACAAAGATAAATTATAAAGAGAGAGCCCTCTCTGGATGCAGATTGGCTAGATTCTGCATCTAAAAGGTTGGTTTGTGGTTACCTCGGGTATACTTTCCTCTTACGCAACTTCTAGGAAAACCTGAGTGATAACATAGTGGCGACCATACTGGGGATCTGAATCATTTTAATTGTTAATATTGTTCACTTATAAGCTATAGACAGAGTCTGAAGATCAGCCAGGTAGCCTTTGAAATTGCTTTTGCTCTGCAACTGCAAAAGTAAATAAATGCTGCTTCAGTCTATCTCTGATTTAGCTTATATACTGAACCTTAGTTTCAAAATGTTTAATCAGACTCTCTAGTTTAACAGATCTTTGAGAAAATTTTAATCATACATCATTATTTCTTGAAGAATTTGTAGAAGTTGTATTTATTTTTTCAATTAAAATCAAAAAATCCAAAAACACATAGTCTAGGAAAACTGGCTTCAGAAAGGATTCGACATACTAGGTCAAACCCTGACCCCAATCCACCACCAATATTTGAAAATCCAAATCTGATTCCTAGGATTCTTAGAAGACAAGGAAGTCAAGAAAGTTTTGAAAGAGGAAGTCAGGAGAGTACAGGAAGTTCTAGACCACTTTCTAGATCTGCATCTTGTCCTGTGAAAATTATATATATTGATGACATTCCTTTTGATGCACGATTTGAAACATCTTTATTTGTGAATTTTTCTGAAACTGAATTATCCAGATTAGTTCCAGATCCATTTTTCTTTGAAGATTTGCAATACAGATTTGTTTCACATCATCTTGACAGAGAATTACATAACTCTATTCAGACTGAACAAACCTTTGAACAAAGTTCAAACATCTCTGTAATTACTGAAGCATCTCCAAGTTCAGTCACTTTTTCTCAAGCTTTTCAAACACCTGTCACCCCTTCTACTCCTCCATCTCCTCCTGCCAGACCATCAACTCCTATTACCCCACTTTATCTTCCAATGGCCAATAGATACGCCCCTTTACAACTACCAGCCAACCCTCCTGCGTTGCCCCAGGATTACCATAGTAAGATCACACCTTTTGATGGATCAGGTACTTACACAGCACAACAACACACCAAAAGGATGACTGATTACTTTGAGTTCTATGAGATTGATACTGATAATGTTCGAATGAGAATTTTCGTTCAGAGTCTTACTGGAGAAGTTAGGACATGGTTTAGGGCCCTTGCTCCAAATACTATTGCTGATTTACCAGCTTTATATAGGGAATTTTTGAACAGATGGGAGAAGAAGAAGGATCCTCTTCAGATCCTGTCAGAATTCGAAAAATTAAGAAGAAGACCTAATGAAACAGTACAAGATTACATCATTAGATTCAATGAAGCATATAATGCAGTTCCTCAAAACCTAAGACCCCCACCTGACTCCGTATTGGTTAAATTTCTAGACGGTTTTGATTCTGACATTGCTTATTCCCTCAGGGAAAGAGCTCCCCAAACATTAGAGGAAATGCAAAGCATAGTGGTGAGTGTAGAAGCAAATCTGATAGAAAAACGAGCCAGAGCAAGAGCAGAAAGAAGAATGCCTTTGAATGAAGAACCTTCAGCTTTTGAAAAGAAGCTGGATGCAATCATTAAAGGTATGGAAAAATTAGGAGACAGAGTGGAGACCATTGAAAGAAAATCTTCTACTGATAATCAGAATGTTGCAAGAAACCCAAACTTTAGGAGGAATCTGAATCAAAATGTTGGAAAGAATGTCCCTGACCAAAACATTAGGCCACCTTTCCAAGAAAACTTTGTTGAAGGTTCAACTTCTGAAGAACCTATAGAAGATGTAGAAATAAACAATGTAACTGATGACAAAAATGAACCAGAAGTTTTCCTATCCCAGGATGATCAAGAGAATCACATCCTTGAAACATTCCAAACTCATTCAGGTGAGACTTTTGATTTTAAAGAAGGCTATGACACAACAATTTATGAGGTCCATAAACCGTATAATTTGAGAAGTAGACGGATTGATGTGCCAGAGAATAGCAAACAGAAAAATGCAAAACAAAATTTCAAAGGTAAAGTTAACATTCCCCCTGTACAAAACATTCCCCAAGTACAAATTTTGTCTAGGATAACTCCCAACCCTTCAAATCCAATAATTGAAGATGTCTCTGACAACCAACCAAACAATAAACAACAATCTAATACTTTTCCTCCTATGGGAAATGTAGAAGAAACAGTAGAAGTTAGTTCAGATACCCCTTCAAAACAAAATCTCATTCATGAAAAAGAGAAAAACGTTGAAGACCCAAAAAATAGAGAAAACCCAACTGTGCAAAACACTAAAACTCAAACAGAAAAACCTTTCAATCTAGAGGCTGAAATAGGCAAACTAAAGATAGATGTTCCTTTATCAGAATTGGCTAAACATGATGTCTATAGAAGTCAAATTACCAAGTCCCTAAACATTAACATTACTGGATTGGATGATTCAGTAAACATTCTTGATGATCAACCCAAACTTCTTTTTGGCCCTGAGGTTAATGGCAAACCAGAAAGTGGAGGAACTCCTCCATTTTATGTAAGCCCGAATGTTCATGACAAGATACTCCATAATGCAATGCTTGATTCTGGAGCATCTCACAATTTGATGCCAAAAGCAGTAATGGAAAGATTGAATCTAGATATTACCAGACCATACAAAGATTTGTTTTCATTTGATTCTAGTCAGGTAAAATGTTTAGGTTTGATTAAAGATTTGTGTGTTACTTTGGTACAATACCCTGCTAAGTCTGTCTTAATGGACATAGTAGTTGCTGATATTCCACCTAAATATGGTATGTTATTGTCTAGATCTTGGGGTGCTAAACTTGGAGGGTCTATTCAACTAGACATGTCATATGCAACTATTTCAGTATTTGGTCAGCCTAAAAGATTATATAGAGAAACCTTGATGAAGTACTTAGTCAGTAGCCATGAGAAGCCTGAAAACTTCCCTGTTTACTATATACATTCTGATATGGACTCTTTTATTTTGTACAATGTTGAGTTGGATCTCCCTACTGAAATAGAAGCTCTAGAATTGGAAACCACAAACAAAACTACTGTTAAAATTGAAGAAATCTCTGAAAATCAAGCAACACCAGATGGTCAAGAAATACCAGAAGAAACTAAACAACTAGCTCCTATCAAGAAACATTTTAAAACAATTGACGAAGATTATGAACATGAAATTCTATGGCATTTAGAGTTTGATGGCTCAGTAAACAAATTAGGGGCAGGAGCTGGGATTTGGTTACATAATGTTGAGAATAATCATGCAGAGGGTCACGCTTATAGGTTGAATTTCAAATGCACTAACAACATGGCAGAGTACGAAGCTCTTTTATTAGGGCTTAAACATGTCAAGAAGTTAGGAGCTATTAGGGTATCAATCATAGGAGACTCCAAACTAATCATTCAACAGATTAAAGGAGAATGTTCAACAAAAGACATGAGACTGAAACAATACAGAGAGACAGTTGTAGAAATTCTCAACACATTTCTACAAGCTCAACTTGCCAAGATTCCTAGGAAACAAAATTTGCATGCTCACAGCCTCGCAATGTTTGCTAGCACATGCAAGTTACCTTTTGATCCTAATCATCAGTTTTCAGCTGAGATTAGACATAGGCCTGCTATACCAGACAATCTTTTGAATTGGCAAGTATTTGTTAATAACAATCAAATCAATAATTTTTTGACACTTCAAAATGAGTTTTCAAACTGTAATATAGATGAAGACATAACTATTGATGAATCTGATCAAGAAAAAGAACAAAAAATAGAAATTTCAAGAGAAAATGCAATTCATATGCTGCACCCAACCACATTCACAGAAAAAGACATGCATAATCTGAAAAACATGGAATCTGATGAGATCATAGAAGATGAGACAGAAATCATCAATTTGAAAGATAATCATTTGCCCAAAGGATTAACTCCTTTGGAAGATCTGTTTGACTCAAATGATATTCCATTTAGACCTAAAATGGAACCTGTTAAGGCTGATATGGAAGAATGCAACTTAGGAACCCCAGAAAATCCCAAAATGGTTAAATTGTCCAAATCTCTTCCAAAAGATCAAAAGGTCAAATATGTTGAACTATTGAGAGAATTCCAGGATGTTTTTGCCTGGAGTTATGAAGATCTGAAATCTTATGATACATCCATCATTCAACACACTATACCTTTGAAATCAGATCAGAAACCTTTCAAACAAAAGCTTAGAAGAATAAATCCTATTTTGTTACCCTCAATTGAAAAGGAAATCAAAAGAATGTTTGAAGCAGGGATTATAGCTCCTATCAGATTCTCAGAATGGGTTTCTAACCTGGTACCAACAAGGAAGAAGACAGGAGAAATTAGACTGTGTGTTGATCTAAGAAATTTGAATAAAGTTTCCTTAAAAGATAACTATCCTTTACCAAAAATGGACCATATTCTTCAGAGGGTAGTAGGATCTTCTAGGATATCTCTATTGGATGGATTTTCAGGGTACAACCAGATTCTGGTTCATCCTGATGATCAGGATAAAACAACATTTACAACACCATGGGGTACGTTTAAATATGTCAAAATGCCATTTGGGCTCAAGAATGCAGGAGCTACATTTCAAAGAGTAATGGATATTGCTTTTGCTAAAGAAATACATGATTTTCTGGTTATTTATCTAGATGATCTAACTGTTTTTTCTAAAACAGATCAAGAACATTTAGATCATTTAAGGCAAGTATTTATAAAATGCAGAAAATATGGGATTTCTTTAAACCCCAAAAAGTCATTATTTGGTTTGGAAGAAGGAAAGCTCTTAGGGCACATTATTTCTAAAGATGGCATTAGGATTGATCCAGAAAGAATACAAGCAATTTTACAGATACCTCATCCTAGAAACATAAAAGAGTTGCAAGCATTCATAGGAAAGATTAATTTCTTGAGAAGATTTATTTCTAGTTTAGCTGAATTACTTAGATTGCTTACTAACATGTTGAGGAAAGATTCAAGCATTGACTGGACTGTAGAAGCCAAACAATCATTTGAGGAAATAAAAATGGCTTTAACAAGGACACCAGTCCTTACCAGTCCCAAATTTGACAGAGATTTTATTATTTTTTCATTTGCTTCTGAACATACAGTTGCAGCTGTTTTACTTCAAAAAGATGACCAAGGGTGTGAAAAACCAATAGCATTTTTTAGTAAAGCACTTAGGGATGCATCTCTGAAATACAATATTATGGAAAAACAGGCTTTTGCATTGGTAAAAGCAATTAAATATTTCAGGGTTTACATATTATATTCTCATGTGATAGCTTATGTGCCTAATGTTGTAGTTAAAGATATTTTGACTCAAGATGGCATTGAAGGTAAAAGAGGAAAGTGGATAGCTACCATTTTAGAATATGATATTGAGATTAAACCAACAAAACTCATAAAAGGTCAAGGCTTGGCACAACTCATGACTGAAACTAATTGCCAAGCCTTAGACATTAACGAACTGGATGACGAGCAGGAGATGGCGACTTCACAGATCAGTCAAGCTTTCTTAGATTCACCCTGGTACACTGATATTATTCATGTTTTATTAAACCTGCAAGCTCCTCCAGGGTTGTCCAGAACGAAAAGAAGATTTTTAAAAATGACATCTTTGAAATATTGTATTTTAGATAGCACTCTATTTTGGAAAAATCACGAAGGAATCTTGTTGAATTGTCTATTAAAAGATGAAACTGATAAAGTTCTTAATGAATTTCATGCAGGGGATTGTGGAGGACATCTCTACTGGAAATCAACTGCAGACAAAATTTTAAGGGCTGGTTTTTACTGGCCAACTTTATTTTCTGATGTTAAGAAATTTGTAACAACTTGTCATAAGTGTCAGATCTTTGAGGGTAAAAGAAAGTTGTTACCTTTGCCATTAAAACCAATTTCCACAGAAAGACCTTTTCAACAATGGGGATTAGATTTTATTGGAGAAATCCATCCCCCTTCTTCAGGGCAACACAGATGGATTCTTACTGCCACAGACTACTTCACTAAGTGGATTGAAGCTATCCCTTGCAGACAGGCCAATGATTCTGTGATTATGGGGTTTTTAGAAACCAACATACTTTCAAGATTTGGCTGTCCAGAAAAGATTATAACAGATAATGCTGCTGCATTTAAGTCAAAGAAAATGATTAGTTTATGTAGTAAATATCATATTACTTTAGGCCATTCAACAGCTTATTACCCTCAGGGTAATGGACTAGCAGAATCCTCCAATAAAAGCCTTATCAATATCATCAAAAAGTTATTGGAAGAAAACAAAAAGAATTGGCACAAGAAACTGACCAATGCATTGTGGGCAAACAGACTTACAACTAAGAAATCAATTGGGACTAGTCCATATGAATTAGTTTATGGCCTTGAAGCAAGATTCCCATCATCTTTAGGAATTCCTGTTATGAAATTACTTCAGGAGGCTCAAGTGGAGCCAAATGACATTCAAAGAAGAATTAATCAAACAATCCACTTGCAGCAAACCAGGGAAGAGGTATACCAACGATCTCAAGTCCTGCAGGAAAAGCTAAAGAAAATGTTTGATAAAAGGACTAAAGCAGAAGATTTTCAACTAGGTGATAAAGTCCTAAGATGGGATTCCAGAAGAGAAGAAAAAGGGAAACATGGGAAATTTGATTTCTTGTGGAAAGGGCCTTATATTATTCATGCCTTACAGGGAAACAATACATACTTTTTGAAGGATTTGGACAATTCAGAAGCTGAAGAAGGACCAGTCAATGGTCGAATGCTCAAGCATTATTTTGATCCTATTTACTAGGATGTTTTGATTTTTCTAACTTGTACATAATATATCCTTTTCTAATGCAGTTTTGATTGGATGGTGACTTCTTGAAGTTGAAGCCCGAAGTGAAGGCCCTAAGCTTCAAAAGTTTCACTATCATAAGTACAATAAAGCTTCCAGAAGAAGGAAATTACATAGTTCAGTTTGTAGATATTTTGAGGCAACTGACCTGCTGTTCTTGACTTTTCACAAGGAAAAGCCATCCCCAAGTGGAGCCAGTGTTAGTCTCCTATACCAATAGGTGTCATTTTTCATGATTGTCTTAATTGAACTATGGAATATGTTCAAACCTTTTTCTTGAGCAAAGGTGTTCCATATTCTTGAAAAACCAAAAAATCAAAAAATTTAAAAAATGTAAAGAGGGTATACCCTAAAAGAAAGATCAAAGGGTAAAAAGAATAAAATGGTCAAAAAGAGAAAGAAATGAACCCCAAGCAAAAATAGACCAAGGAAAGTGTGCAAATTCAAATGCCACTACTATTTCATTTTTTGTAATAAAGCAATTGTGTGCAGCTTGTCAAACCTTTGCCACAATTCATGAATAAGTCAAACTGTTTAAACTTGGCTTAGTCATATTTTGATTTCATGTTGTAGATTAGAGAATAAATATCTAGCCAAACAGTTTAATCTTGGCAGATAAGTAGATAGGTAGAGTAAATAAAAGGTGCTCAACAGTTTAATCTGAGTCCTTGGATGTAATAAGGGTAGAATTAGATAGATTTTCCTTGTAAAAAGAAAAGATTGAAAAGGGTTTGCAAGTCTAAATGCACCCTAATAAAGAAGAGAAAATGGTAGTGTCAAGTAGATAGGGTAGGTAGATGGTGCTGCAAAGTGTTATCTGATGAATGATGCTGCTACATGTTTTTTGATCCTTTACTTTCATCACAAATACTAAAGCAGGAAATACACTGGAAAATCACAGCAAGCAAAGTCAAACTCATTAACTTCCCTCATCACTTTCCCCTCAAAAGTTTTACTAATTTCACCCAAAGTACTAAGGTATTTGGAGATCAAAAGGGCTCAAGGCATTTCCTTGACTTTTGGAGGGACCGGACCCTCGGCCTAATGATCAAAAAGACCTAAGTACTCTAGATAATTCATCATTATAATCATTCACCTTTAACCTTGTCCTAAGTAAAATCCCATTTTACTTAGGAAAACTATGCAAAATTCCATAAAAATCCCTCAAAATAACTTACTATTCTAAGTTTAAGTGTGGAAGATGAGATATTGCTAAATACTTTAGAAGTTATCACTTTCTTAGATGTGCAAAATATTTTGAGTTCCCTTGTCCCTATGTCATATTAATGTTTAACTCTATTTACTAAATCCCTAGTGAAAATGCCTTGTCTTAAGTATATAACTCCTTTTTTATAAATATTCAAAAAACCCCTCTATTATAAAGTTTAGCCAAAGTATTTATTCCCCCGTGCATTCGAATAAAAACCCACTATACAAGCCCTTTGGTTAAATATATCATTATACGTTAATCCCGCCCCTATGGTAAGTTAATTATATTAATTAATTTATCATATAATAAAACATATACGAGAAAAACTTTAAACATATGGTTTATATGTTTAACACAAAAATAAAAATAACACCCGAAGTTTTATTTTCTAAACCAAAACTTTGGAAAATTTCTATGCCACCGTGGCCCATCCACCTGGCAATCCACCCGACGTTTTAACTCCACCGCGACCCCTATTTCCATTATACAGTAGGATTAACTAATTATCAGAATTAGTTAATAACCACCCTTCTCCGCCAATTAAAAGCTCTCCGGGATGTTTTATAATGTTAAATCGCGTTTAAAACCCCGCCGGGCCCGCACGATAAAACTCCGCCATCTCCTAGTATTTTCCACCGTTGGATCACCCCTTCACCGATCGACGCTCCACGTCAATTCCGCTACCCATCCTTTGTCAGAGTTTTAACCAGCGGGGGCTTGGTGGTATTTGAACAGTTCATCATCCACGCGTCAAAGATCCAATGGAATCGCTGCCCTCCCGACTAATACCACCTTCGTCCATAAGCGGTGCGGGGACTTACCACTTACCGCCCGGCCCCT
This sequence comes from Pinus albicaulis, assembly GCA_034641835.2. Classification (NCBI taxonomy): domain Eukaryota; kingdom Viridiplantae; phylum Streptophyta; class Pinopsida; order Pinales; family Pinaceae; genus Pinus; species Pinus albicaulis. The sequence goes on along the minus strand of CM076581.1, from coordinate 182,358,445 downwards.
CCACACGTCAGCCCGTACATTGATGACGTCACTCCTCGAAAAACTAAAAAACCCTTTTAACTTGTAAATAAAGCCAATTTTCATGTTTTTTCCGTTATTTTCGTTATTGAAAACGACGGCGCTTTCTGCTACGATTTTTGAATTTCCACTGAAATCTACTGTGCTACCTGATTTCGCTCCAAGATTCTGCTGCACCTGTGTCCGAGTACCCTCCCGCCATCGCCTGATACCTGTTAAAAGTTAGTTTTCTTCCAAGAACAGGTATTTATCCTATAGCGCTTCGAAACTCAATAGAAAGTCTGTTTTCCCTGTTTTCCACTGAATTGGTAATTAAATCCTATCACTGAGATTATTCTCTGAGATTTAAAACTGTTAATTCTTCCCCCAAACCTACAATTGTGTCAATTTCCCTCATTTTAAATTGAAATTGCGCCCGGCCGTGAAGAAAACCCAGGAACTTCCGTTTTGAATCCACAAGAACCAAAATGGAAGCCCCAACAGCCCTAAATGTGACCCCACTGAATGCTCCTCACAGAGAGCTAGAGTATTTACCCTTAGTGGATAGAGATTTTCAGATTAAAGACTTACATTTTGATGAAAGCCCCCTTGTGAGTTATTGTCGCTGCAGAGACGAATACTCGAAGGGGCAAGATCTCATTGGGTTGTGGGAATCCAATCTCCCAAGGTATCTCATCCCTTCAGTCATTTTTTTCCCAGAAATCATCCACTATTTCCATTCAAACTATGATCCCACTCAAAGGGCTGTAATAGCTTCTGATCAGAGTGTTCTGTTTCCCATTACTCCCCAGGCTATCAATGCAATGCTACACTTTGAACCAGACCAAGAACTAGCACCGTTGTCTATGGAAGAATTGATTGAGAAGACTAGGCAATTAACCCCATAAAAGCTAAAATCCATGTGCCAGAATTTCATGTTGCCTGAACATCAACCTAAGGGGTCTCCTCCCTATGGTTTTTATTATTTCAATAAATTGGGGAGGCTCATCATAAATATGATATCTTTTGTCTTGGGATTCAATACCAGTGAATATGTGGATGAAATAACACTGGTTTTACTATCTATCTTTACTCCTGGGCAGCCTCCTGAAGTTAAATATGACTTTGCCTCTTTCATAGCCAATAAGATCCATGATCAATTCATGAGGCTAGATGATGAGAAAGTTTTCAAATATTCCTCAGTTATTTATCATCTCATTATCTTCTATCAATCAGAAAAGTTCCCTTTCCCTGTTAAAAAGCTTGATGCCAAGGGAAACACTAGGTCAGTTATATTTTGGTCTCCTATAATTCATTCTTCCTCCGATCTCTTATCCACTGTTTGTCATATCAGTTCATGTATCCTGCAACAACTTATTGACAAACCCAAGGCTAAGTAATGAAATGTAGACTGCAAATTTCAGTGATTCTGCAAACAGAGACTGGGTATTTTATATTAAAATCCATGAAATGCTCAAATTATGATGGAATGACACTATTTCAAGTTTTTACAAGATATGTATCCATGCATGAGAATTTTTGCCTTGGAATATTTCAGGCAAATGAATAATTTAGATGTGATCCATTTTTGTAGTGTGAAGAAGAAAGCCCAACTAAGGATCAAAAGTCAATTAGGTCCTTTCATCTGCAACTCTAGGGAGGCCGAGCGAGAGGCAGAAAATATATTACAAAGCAAGTTCCAAAGAACTTTTCGTTGGGTTCCTTATGACCCATTTGGTTTTATTTGTGAAAAGAGATTAAAGAACAAATCATCCCCTTATATACACCACAAGATTCCTGAACTAGAACAATATGCCAATCAAGATGAATGGGTTGAAGGAACACTTGTTGAGGAAGAAAGTGAAGTTGACAAAATGAACAAAATTATGAAAGATCTCGAGAAGAAGTATGACCTAGAATCTTGTGGTCAAGTGCAGGTACCCCACATTGGCACTTCTTCAGCAACAAATCTACAACAAACATTACAGGAAGGCAGTCCACCAGTGGCAGCAGAACCAAAGGGCAAAGGAAAGGAACCTGAAATCTAGGTCATTGAAACTTTAGTCATGGCAGAGAAACCTAAAACTTCCAGAGCACCCGATCAATCACAGGTTTCTCCCACTCAGGTAAATCATCCACAAGTTCCAGAGTTACAAACTCCATCAAATGTGGAAATAGGAAAGAAAAGGCAAGTTCCAGATACCACACCTCCTAAAGAGTCCTCAGGAATACATCAAGCCAAAAAACAGAAACCAGATCCACTTCTAGATGTGGAAATCATAGATGAGATGTTTGATGATGGAAGGGAAGACAGCCAACAAACTGGTTCTGTTAGTGTGACCCATACAGAGCAGAAAGGAAAAGCTCTGCACAAACAATTGAGCACTGAAGTATCCTCCTTTAGGCCACCAAAAACAGATACAGGGGATATTAAAAGAACCTTCATTAATATAAAGAAGTTCTGGCAAAGGACATTCATCCTCTGGACCAGATAGAGCGACACAGACAAACTGGGGAAATGGTTTATTTCACTCTTACCAATAAAGCCATGGCAGCTCTAACACTGCAAGATTCTTTGAATAACACAAGCGCCCAATTACAAATTGAAAAGGCCTCTTCTCAGGCCAAAGATAATAGAATAAAGTCTTTGGAAGACATAATCATTAGCTTGGGTCACAACCCCAAAGACATTAAAAGTATTGAGGCATTAATAAAGAAGAAAGATGATTACATAGCTGCACTGAGAAAGCAGCTAAAATTGCCAGCCTCAAGGCACCCTCAGACCCAAGAAGTTCTAAAGGGGAATTCACAGGAAGAAATAATGGAGTTGCTCCTAAATATGACTGAGCGACTAAGTGAAACAGAGAAGGAATTGGAACAAGCTTTGCAGGAACAGGAAGCTATCAGGCAGACATCAACTACAGGTACTACAACAAAAGGTCAGCTAACACAGCCAGCCCAGGTAAACACTTCTGGTTTAAGTTCTGATGAATTGATAAAGCAAATGGAAAGTTTACAACTAAGGGTCACAGAACTTCAAACCACAAAATTGCAATTAGTAAAATTGGAAGAGAAATATGATACATCTAAAAAGACAGTTGTTGATAACACCAGGGAAATAAAAAGATTAGAAAAATTGGTTCAGGCTTTGGAAAAAGATCTTTCATTGGAAAAGCCTTTAAAGGAAATAAATGAAATTCTTTGGGGTAATATCATTGAGTTAATAAAGGGTATTTGGCCCTCTATTCAAGCTATTTTTGAACAAAATGATTTGGTTAAAATAGCCCAAGAAGAAATATACAGGACAAGAAATGAATTAAGAGGTAGGCCTGAGCAGGCCAATCAGCTTATTCAATTTCTGAACACCAGGACAAAGCAACAGCTTGCAGTATTAGGGATTTAGGACATGACCGGCACAGTTTTGGAAATAAAGAGAGTTTTTATCAAAAGAACTTTCATGCAGAATTTAGAAAGGAAGTGCTCAGATATTTTGGTTGATATCAATATTTTCAGAGAGAAATTTCAAGCTTTGTTGGACAGTGGGTTACCAAGTCCTATGCTCTCAAAGGATCAAATAATGGACTTGGAAACCTATGTAAAGAAAATAAATACTCATGCTCAAAATACAGCTGCTTGTTCTACCAGTTTACCAGAGTCAACATTACCAACAGGGAGAAATATTTATGATAGAGTGAGAAATTTATTTCATCTGGAACATGAAATAAAGTATCTGTTTCCTAATGAGCCCACCTTTTAAAAACTCACCGAAGCAGATGAGACATTGAGAAAACTCAAAAGAACTATGATACCAGATGATCAATGGTGGAAAGAATTATTGGAAATTCTATAAAATTTATCTTCAGGATGAGAATTTTATCAGGTAAAAGGATAAAAATGAGTACAGATGAAAGAGTATCAGTTACGCAGGTTGAAGAGTATCCGTAAAGACAAAGAGTATCAAGCAAGCAAAGAAATTACTCCAAAAGACAGCATTGAGCCCTTTTTCAGCACTTACCTCCAGCACATCAACAAAATGAGGAAACAGCACATCAGCAGTTACCTATTATTCTATCCACGAGACCATTTGTCTCCTGTTTATTTGTAAATTACTCCTTAGTCACCCTAGATTATTGGCTAGGTTAGTGTGAGATTTTTTTTCAAGTTTTTCTTGTATAAATAAACCCTCAAAGGAAGTATTGAGGGTGGATCTATTACTCTGCTGTAACATTGAGATTTTCGGAATAAAAGCATTTTGGAGAAATTTATTCGTGGCTTACTGGATGACGATTTGAAGTACAGGACTTTTTGCAGGATTCATGTGTTGGACTACAGTTCAATAAGTCTTTCTACCCTTTGTCTTATGTTTTTATCAGTTTATAATATCATTATGTCCATTTCTGAATAATTTACATAAAGGATTGAATCAGAATTTACTTAATTGTACTCTGATTTCAGATGTGATTGTTCTTAATGTTTTCCTCTGAATTAGTTATAAGCATGAATTCTTAAATGCTCTTGCTTTGCTAATTTAAACATTGTTGATTACTATAATAAAGAATTCTTCATTTCTCTTTGTTTGTAATCATCGCATTTCTCTTTTTGAACATGGTGAAAGATTCTTAGCTGCCTTTCATCCCTTCAAAATCATCCCATCCACTTTAAATTCTAAGGATTGTTCTCTGTCTAGCTATCTTGCCCTGTAAAGCCATCTTGTGCGTAGAATAGAAATCCAGTAAAGCCATCCTTTGACTCCATAGCCCAATGGACTGAAAGCCCTCAACCTTGCCCTTAGTTTGTGGATTCCACCATTTTCCCAAAACAAACTCTTGAATCTATAACTAGCCTAAAACCTTCTAAGAACAAAGGTAAATTATAAAGAGAGAGCCCTCTCTGGATGCAGATTGGCTAGATTCTGCATCTAAAAGGTTAGTTTGTGGTTACCCCGGGTATACTTTCCTCTTACACAACTTCTAGGAAAACCTGAGTGATAACAGATTGAACAGCTAATGCAGTGCAAGCCCCTCTGAGAACAGGAGGCTAGTAGTTTCAACCCTTAAACCCGTCGTTTTAAATCTATGCATTTCGTATGAAGTTTCTGTTTGAGATCCATTTTTTTTTCAGAAGTTTCTGTTGGGAAACATAGGTGTTGTAAAGGTATGAGAAAATGCGTCCTCTCTTTTCTGAGACGATGCTTGTACACTGTGTCGGCACACGGATCGGGCGGCATATGAACCCCCGCTAGGCAGATTTTCGGGTTGTTGGCGAAAATGCTTGGTGCGAATGGCTATATTAGAATTTGATCCGCTGTTCTTTATGGTGTTAGGGGTTTTCGAACCATTTTTTAAAGGGAAATGGTGTTTAAATGACCTGCAAACTACGTTTTTCTAGCGTAATGCTTTGTGTTTATCGTTTCAGTTTGGTTAAGTGTGAGACCGTTTAGCGTTCAAGAGTTGGATTCGTCATTGTCAAGAAAATAAAACCTAGGTGGAATCTTTGGGATGTATATACGAGGTGACCTGGGGTCCGTAGTGGTTTATAAGTGTCTTGGATAAGTGTGTATCGATCCTTTCCTTGCCTAATGATCTTGTGATTAGCTTTTTGAAACTCTATTTTTATCGGGTGCTTGCATCTTTAAAGGTTGTTTAGTCGTTAATACATTTAGATGTCCTAGACAAGTGTGGAGTCACCTTGGCTACTGATGCAGGAAAACCTTTTTGATGTAGGAAAACAGTGTATGCTTCTTGATGCCCTTGATATCTGACAAGTAATTGAGGGCACAACGGACCGTGTCCTCGAATACCCTAAGTATTTTGTTTTCTGTGGTTTTGTCTTCTGTTCTGGTTTTTTCAAGAGGGTACAGGGGATTAGAATGCTAATTTTGGAGGGAGCTTATTTTACTACAGCTACTCATTTGGTTTGGGCTGCTGTGACTTGTTAAGACTTTTGAAGATGTTATATATTAAATATTTTTTTGCAGATGTTGCATTTGTTTGATCATTAGTTCAAACTTCAAACCGTTAAGACTTTTGAAAATGACTTGTTGAGATTTTATTGCACATATCTATTAAAGGAGTTAGTTATCTATGATATCTGGGAATGTGGTTGGGTTGAAAATTCCAACAATATATCCTTTTTGAAACATTTGTCAGATCCTCTCGTGAGATTGAATTCTATGAACTAATGATTAATCCATGAGATCATTGATATGCTCAGATAATAAATTTCCGAGATATTATTTTACAGTGTTATGAAACAATTCAGTTTTCTGTGTAGACGTCTCGATATAGCTCCTCTATTCTGTAGTAAAACATACCATTGATATTGTTTGGGCTTAGGTGCAGAAGTCATAAAGATGATATATAGTAGGTTATGATAATGGATTGAATTCTGTATTGAAGAAAATATATATATATTTTTAAGAATGTTTTTCTCATGGTTGTAGGTCAGAGGATTGTGTGAAAAGGCTAAGGAGATTCTCATGGAATAAATTAATCTTCAGGTATGTCCTTTGCTTCAGCTAACTTTTAAATACAAATTATAATTTGCTTTCATCTATGCCTCAAGGTGTTCAGTTCTATTTTGCATGCACGTACACACCAATAAAAAATATACACTGTTGGAATAAAAAAAGAAGAAATAGAACAATAAACAAATGAAATACATTTTACCATTCAAAATTCTTTTAATCTGAAAATATGAAGAAAATTCAAGATTGAAATTGGAATCTATTATTGTTATCAAAAAAATTGGGACTCATGGTAATATAGTATTTACAAGGTACACCGAAGAAGGGAGTGCTTGATGCATCTCTTGATGAAATCGATTTAGCCCGTCTTCAAAAAAATAACATAGAATGAAAAATAAGAGCTATGGTAGATGGCTAAATTCTATCATTTCAAAACAGCCATTCCTCTTTTGAAGTATTCTCCTCAAACCCTACTATTTAGGGTCCATTACTTTTTCCACATTAGTGGAATAAATGATAGTGGGGTGAGGACTAGCAAACAAATAGCTAGCCATGCTCTATGATGTTGAAGTCAGCTACAAGCTGGTGAAGAATCTTCATATCAGTAGAATCATATCTTTGGTGTAAGGAAAATTTTCCTCAAGAGTACCAATTATTATGTATTTTGCTTGACTGAAAGCCAGGTATCATAAACACACGAGAATTTCTAATGTATATCCACTTTTTATCCTATTTCCATTTCAGTGACTTTAATTGAATGCAAATGTTGTTGTGAGGTGGTTCTGTAATCATGATTTTTTTTACCCTTCTCATTTTGCAAGTTCTAATTGCTCTCTTGATGCTAATTGAGGAAATATTATTGTAATCATGTACCAAGTATTAGTCTATTGCTCTCTTGATGCCTTGTGCACTAAATGACCAAGTATTGGTGGAGAGCATGGATTTCTAGCTTACACATATTGCCCTGTATGCGAGTCAAGATGTATGTGGTTTCTTTTGGAGTTAGTTTTTTTTTTTTGGTGTATGCATGAAATGGGGAGTTTTCTGCTTAAGAAAGCTTTTAACTTTTTACCTTTAGAAGTTTTCAGCTGACTATGATGGGATTTCTAATTTCTTTAGCTTGAGAAACTGATATTCTGTTTTCACCTTTCTTCAGTCCTTTGTTTTCATCTATTCAAGATATTACTGGTGTCAGAGTAGAAACTGCTTGCATTTACATTAAATCATATCTAGGTTCCCTACTAGGGTAAATTTTTGGTTGAAATTTTGAATTCTTTTGCTTTGGATTGCCATATGTTTTATGATGTCAAGGTTCCCTACAAAAGTTCAATTTTTCTTTCATGTCTCAACACGTTAATTTGTTCAGGTCATGGGTCCCATATAACCAAGCAGTTTTGGTTTATTGAGGTTAGTCATAGGTTTGAGATCCACAGAGGCATTTGATGTATGTTCTGGATAGCATACAATGTCTATGCCATATGGGTGTGTAGATGTGTATAGATAGCATGAAATGTCTATGGGTGTCTAGATGTGTATAGAAAATAAGGTTTCAATACCTGCATGGAATGTGTAGAGTCTCTGCTTAAGAAAACAACATTCTGTTTTTACCTTTTTTCAGTGCTCTGTTTTGGGTTGTCATTGATATTCATGACACTAATATAACATGCACATCCATTTCCATATCAAAGTTCCCTTCTACAGCAGATCTGTGTAAATTTTTCTGTTGAATTTATTTTTTGTCATACGATGCCAATCCTGCTAGAACTGAATCTATGGTGTCATAGTTCTAGAGACTTTTCCTTGCTCCGAGTGATGTTGCTAAATAGTTAAGGAGTTTTAGCTTATCTAACCTTAGTTTTATGATTGATGGAAACATTTGATGCATTCACTAATAAGTAATAACATGCAATATATGTTGGTTTATATATCTGTGATTCTGTTTAGAAAGAGGGCTTCAGTGATAATTTTCAGTTCACACCTCGGTTTACCTTTTATCCCTCTTTAAAATTCATCTTTTAGGTTTTGATCCTTCTTCCATCCATGCTGACATGATAACATAATATGTATATATATATATATATATATATATATATATATATATATATATGAAGTTCTATATATTCTCACTCATTTTTAAAACATAAAATTTTAATGTTTGTACGTGCATTGTGTACATGTTCCCCATGCTTCACAAGATAGCGTGCAGATTGAGACTCTACTAGGAAAGACACTACATCCATCTATATTTATGGACATGATTTGTAGATTTGATTGAGATTTCTAATCTTAAATTTACTTTTTTATATATTATCTAGATGCACAATCATATATATATATATATAACTTGATACTTGATACTTGTGAGATCTACAATTTTTGGACATATTTTATTGTGTTAATATAATTTGTTTTGTTTTTGAAAGTTAAGTTTTGGATGGTTGAAGTACTTTTGGCATGTGAATGTGAAGTAATGTTGTTATATAATTTGTTTGGCTTTTAAAACTTAAGTTTTGGATAGTTGAACTACTAGTAATGTTGTCATCTATAAATTAATGTTTTGATTTTGAACTACATTTGGCATGTTATGTAATGATGTGTTATAATTTGTTTTGTTTTTAAAACTTGATTTTTGGATGGTTGAAGTACATTTGGCATGTGAAGTAATGTTGTGATCTATAATTTTTGTTAAATTAAATGTTAAGTTTTGGATGGTTTTAATCTACATTTGCCATGTGATATAATGTTAAATGTTTTTATTGGATAGTTGAACTATAATTGGCATGGCATGTGAAGTAATGTTGTGATATAATCAAAAAGTTTTCAAAACTCAAGTTTTGGATGGTTTCAATCTACATTTGGCATGTGATATAATGTTAAATGTTTAATGTTTTTATTGGATAGTTGAACTGCAATTGGCATGGCATGTGAAGTAATGTTGTGATATAATCAAAAAAAATTTAAAACTCAAGTTTTTGATGGTTGAAGTACATTTGTCATGTGAAGTAATGTTGCGATCTATAATTTTTTGTTAAATTAAAGGTTAAGTTTTGGATGGTTTCAATCTACATTTGGCATGTGATATAATGTTAAATGTTTTTATTGGATAGTTGAACTATAATTGGCATGGCATGTGAAGTAATGTTGTGATATATAATCAAAAAAAAATTATAACTTAAGTTTTGGATGGCTTAAATCTACATTTGCATGTGATATAATGTTAAATGTTTTTATTGGATAGTTGAACTACAATTGGCATGGCATGTGAAGTAATGTTGTGATATAATCAAAAAGTTTTTAAAACTCAAGTTTTGGATGGTTGAAGTACATTAGACATGTGAAGTAATGTTGTGATATAATCAAAAACTTTTTAAAACTCAACTTTTGGATGGTTTCAATCTACATTTGGCATGTGATATAATGTTAAATGTTTAATGTTTTTATTGGATAGTTGAACTACAATTGGTATGACAGGTGAAGTAATTTGTTTTAATATAATAAAAAAGTTTTTAAAATTCAAGTTTTGGATGGTTGAAGTACATTTGGCATCTTAAGATTGCTTTTGATCTCTACATATTCTTCTCTTATTTGAGTGAAAAAATTTCCAATGGGAAGAACATAGCTTTTCAATACAACTAACCATATCAATTGAGCTCTAATTGAAAAAAGAGTAAATAAAAGTTAACATACCACAAAATATGTCAGCAAAATAACATTCGTGGTTGTCATTTTTGTTGGAATAGCTAAATCATATTTTAAGGATTCTCCATCGAAAAACAATTTCAATGAAGAGAATATTTAATATGATTTAGTTATTCCAATAAAAATAACAACCAAGGATGTTATTTTTTTGGCTTTTTGGTTTTTTTTTTTACTTTTTTTTCAAATAGAGCTCAATTGATATGGTTAGTTGGATTGAAAAGCTATGTTCTTTTCATTGGAAATTTTTTTTACTCAAACAATAGTATGTAGTATGTAGAGATCAAAAACAATATTAAGATTTCTTTCAAGTACGATCAAGTGTTCTTGAAAAATTTTCCCACATGATGATACCTTCATTGACCTCTAAAAAGTAGTTCATGGGCTATATGTTTTGCCTCTTTCCCATATAAATCCCTTTAATTTTGATTGGAAATATAAGAAGTAGATACATGTTTGTTGAATTTGGGTCAATGTCATTAATGCACTCAACTAGGTAGCCTTGTTGATTTATAAATTGGCAAATTGATGACATTTAGTTAATTGCATTCTAGAACATATATATTCAGTACGTGAAACATTTTCATCAATGCACATGGAAAACTACTTGAACAATTAATTGCATTCTAGAACATATATATATCCAATACATGCACAACATTTTTCATCAATGCACATAGAACATATCCGACCATTGGACAGACAAATTTTGTACTAGATTTTCAATCAGGAATAGAGATGTGGGTCAAATCCCACCAAAAGTCGGAGAAGTGCTCCAAGTCTCTTGTTTGAAAGGAATCTTCGTACAAAATTATACTGTGGATGATTTATTTACATTATGGAGACTTTTTACCAAAAAATCCCACAAGAAAAACTGGGCATGCATTGAGTTCGTGTATATATCCAGTACATGCAACATTTTTCATCAATGCACATAGAAAAACTACTTTGAGTTAATTGTATTCTAGAAAATATATATTGAGTACGTGAAACATTTTTTCATCAATGCACATAGTAAAACTACTTGAACAGTTAATTGCATTCTAGAACATATATATATCCAATACATGCAACATTTTTCATTAATGCATGTATAGAAAAGCTACTTTCAGTTGATACTAGAGTGTGCATGTACCAAAACAATTTGTACATGTGCAAACACTTGCACAGATAACATAACAAGGCAGCTCAATTTTTAATTGAGTATTGGAAGTTCTAGAACATATAATCCAAAGAGAATAAATTGTTGGGCAGTTCAATCAAAAAAATTCCAATGGAATGCCATCTTCAATAATCCGTTCATGATCGGATTTTGACATTTTCCATTTCTTAATTTTCGTTTTTTTCTTTGATTGAACCTCTATCAACTTTATGCGTGTTGCACACACCAAGTGACTATATTGACAACTTATGAAATCAGGTTCATAGTCTTCAAAGTAAACAAAATCCCCACTTTGATTAGTTTGTTTGAAAAAATAACCTTTCAGTATAATAGATCCTCTTTCATATGGAAATCCATGATCATTATAGTCTTCTAATAATTTCATTTTTCGTTCAGTGCAATGCATCAAATAATACTTCACATTTTCATCGTTGTCAGTAGGTTCAATTACAGCAAAAACATCTCCTGCACAATAAAACAAACTTAACAAAATTACACATATTCAAATTTATTTCTAGATCTTTATCATTAGAAAGCAATTCAAATGTTACCTTCTCTAACAAGATCAGAAACTCGATCACCATCGGATGATATTGTAGTCTCCTCTGATTTCATTTCTTCAAACATTGCAACGGACATTTTTCCCTTCGTATTTAGCTATGTATGTTTCCAATCTTTTACATGCATTTTGTTTTCACAAAAGTCATTGGATTTTGTGTTGTCTATGCAAACATGACAAAAACAAGAATATTTTCTTTTATCTAATGCAAACACATTTCTGGACGACTTTGTTTTAATTGAATGCAATTTTCCAGTCCCTTTTATTGTTTCAACGTCATTTCCAATTGATCTATCTACGTCTTCGATCCCAATATGCCAAAAAAACCTTTAAATGGAAAATTTAAAGAAGAATGTAAATATGATAACAAAATACAATCAAAGATAATCATTGTGATAAATGTACACTGTTTAAAATTAAAAATTAAATTGAATGTACCTTCGCACTTCCCTTGATCGGTTAGTCTCATGGCTTAGAGCAACGATGCACCATTGAACAACTTCTTTCGCATCCACAAGTCGGATTGCAGAGGGGTTCATTTTATATCTTCGAAGTGATCATTTTATGCATGCCCCTGCACCGTCATGCTCTCCTTTTCCATGGCCAGTCTCAAATAAATTCCAACAATGTTTAATGCAAGTTTTCTTATGAAAACAACACAACCAAAAGAATGATAGTGCAGATTTGAATTGACCTGTGCATCCGTATGACCATATCCAATGTTCATTGAATGTTATTCCATGATTTTTCAAGGAATCGTAATTTTTTCCAAAACATTGTTGTACAAAATATGTATCATGTGTATGATCGTCACTGACATAAAAGTGATATTATTTAATAATATGCGATTTTCACTGGTGCTTTCTATATAATCGGTGTTTTGTTTAGAATTTCTATATAGAATATGGATGAGCATGGAGACTTGGTCAGAATGATAGTATTCACTCTGAATTTATTTTTGTGGAACAAATGTGTAGTTTTCTGCAAAATCAATCACTGACAAAATGGTCCCTGGTGGAAAAAATTCACGAGATTTTTTGAATTTCAAGTCTTTCCATCGAGCTCTATGGGAATGCTTGGTGTATTTGTAAATTTCTGCCTCAAACTTTCTCAAAAAGTCTATCACAAAAATTTCTTCTTCTCGTAATTCAATTCTTTTAACACTATTTTCACCTTGAATCAATGTATGGATATATTCATATCTCTTCCATTTCACTTTCATGTTGGAAAATGATTGATCATTTTTATCAGTACGATAATTGTTTTGAAATTTAGTCAAATTTCCACAATCATCACATTTTTTACCACCAACAAATTTCTTTTCGTAAAATTGTTCATCGCTTTCTCTTTCACATAGAATTTGAGATATGAAATCATGGATAGTGGAAGGAGGAGGTGAATCCTTCCAAAATGTTCTACCAAAATCAAGGAATGTGTCATAATATAACTCAAATTCCACATGATAATGGCAACAACAAGTGTCACGTACAGTGATAGGTTTTACATACCATGGTTTTTGTTGAACAAAAGCACTGATTGAAACATGAATTTCACGATTCTCTTCTTTGAACTTGTTGAACAACTCTATCTGAGTGGTTTCCAAGAAATGTTTTTCATGTTCTTCATACTGATTTCGTGCTATTCTTCTTCGCATCACATGCCTTGCAGTTGGCGAAACACGTGAATTGTTCTTCCAATATTCATATATTATTTTTTTAACATTTTCTCCAAGTCTATCTTTGTATGGTTGCCTAAAAATAGCTCTCCAAAAAGCGAGTTCATCATTTACGTCTATTTGCAACCGAAATTTTCGATGTTTGTGCAAAGTTTTTCGCGAGGTTCCTAATGCTCGTGCCATATATTTTACCAAGAGATTCTCTTTATTACTTGATGAAACCACTGCCATATGTATTGCTCTACGTACAACTGAAACATTTTTCTGTCTAGATCTTCTAATTGAATTTATAGCACTATTTATATTTTGTATCACATTTTCCTTCATTTTTTTATCTTTGGTTGATTTTCGAATACCCAATAAAGTCATAGCTTCTTTTAATTTCCTTAATTATAGGAGACCTTTCAACATTTGGGCTTGAACTGTCACATTTTCCTTTATGAAATACTTCTCAAAAATGCGGTTAACACGATATCGTATATAATGGTCAGCTTTTTTATCTCCATATGTGTGAGTGTCAACATTTTCTAACATCTCATCATCGACATTGATTTCATCTATACATATTCGAATGAATAGTACATAATAAGTTTACATATTCAATAAATAACTAAATTAATAAATATATGTATAATTTCAATAATATGTGCATGTGTTCAACACATACACACACACACACATATATATATACATACCTTGTGATTCAATTTCTTCACTTGAATTTCTTTCAACATTTTCACCATCTTCAATCATTGGTTCAATATCTCTTTCACTTTCTCTTTCAAAATTTTATATCTCATCATCAATGTTTTGAGGAATATCTCTCTCTATTTACATTGCAAAATATTTTTCAAATTAGTTCATCAAATAAAAATTAAGCTTCACATTTTACACTAGGAAAATTTTAAATATATCAAAATTATAATATTTACATTTACATACCTGCTTCAACTTCTAGTTGAGGTTGATTTCCCCCTTCAATATTTGAGAGTGCTTCTATCTTTATTTTGCAAGATTGTCTCCTCTCTTCTCTATGTTCCTCAGGGTCTCTTTTTCGATCATATTTTCTCGTACAATTCCTTTGATTTCCCATGATAAGAGAGTATGAAGTTCAAAAAAATTCCTTCAAAAATTTAGACAAAAACTCAATTAAAAAAAACATCACAAAAGATTTAATTTAAAAAAAACTCATTTTCAAAATTTTGCAAAAAATACATACTCCAATCTAAAACACTTACTTTAAAAAATTCAAAAAAAAAATGTCTTATAAAAAATGAAACGAAGCTCAAAATATTTCCTTCCAAGTCCTACAAAAAAATTTCATTTAAAAAGTTACACAAAAGCTCATTTTAAAAAATCATTATAAAAGATTTACTTCAACCCAAAACACGTACTCTAAAAAATGTCACTTCAAAAAATGTCTATTGAAAATTAATTCCAACTTCATAAAAAATGCCACTTTAAAAAACACTTCAAAAAATATCATTTTAGAAAATACTTCCAAAAAATGTCCTTTCGAAATTAAGCCCAAATCCATACCCTCAAAAATAATGAAAATTAAGCCCAAATCCATACTTTGAAAAAAAATGAAGCTCAAAAAACATCCAAAAAATTGTATCACATACCTCCAAGAAATGTCCTTTGAATGTACCTCCAAGAAAATTCTTTAAACCCAAAATAATTCTTTGCAAAATCAGACCAAATGTACAAAAATAATTTGTCTCAAAGAAATGTCCTTTGAATGTACCTCCAAGAAAAGTCCTTAAACCCAAAACAATTCTTTGCAAAATTAGATCAAGAGATTTGTAAAATCAAACCAAATGTGTGAAAATATGCAAAAATAATGAATGATTTTGCAGCAATTTATATTTCCGTGAAATGATTTTTTAGAGGGGCTCAGCGGTACTTTCTGACCGACGGAAAGTTAGGTAAAAGTTCAGCTGAAATTTTTATAAATAGTTCGGCTGAACTTTTTATAAATAGTTCGACCGAACTATTTTTTCGTTTGAAATAACGAACCGTCGGCGCAAAAGAGAGTTCGACCGAACTAATGCGTCACCAATTACGCAGAACCAAGCTCTAAATATGTTTCTGCAACTTTGAACTGATTAAACTTTATGAAACATTCTGAATTAACTGTTGGAACCAAGACAAGCATTTTCAGAATTGAATCTTCTTTCAGGAAATATAACTTTTATGGAATTTCATAAATATCTAATAATTTTAATTAATTTTGTAATAAAACGGATGCAAACAATTTCTAAAGGTCATTGTGATTCGATAAAATCAAAATTCTGTATCTTCCAAGATACATTGTAAAAAAAATTTAAAAATTATGGTACATTACATTGGTCCGTCGTCTCTAATGGGTAGCTTTTAGATTTTTAGTTTATAATTTATATGTTAAGAAATTTCTTGTGTCGCGAAACATATTCAAAATATGCAATTTTTTCATATTGGACCAGTTCAAAAAATTCTAGTAATTATGATATGCATCCATTGGCTTTGTAAATATGATGAAACCGAAGTAGACTCTTTTTTTATTGTTGTAACACATTTTGTTTCTCAAAAACACAAATTTTCAAAGAATACAACATTTCATATTAACATGACTTCTTATGAATCCGTTGATTGTTAAAAAACACACACTCAAAGAAAAGATAAGTTGACATATCAAATGTGTATAAAAAATTTCCAAAAAATAAGTAATAGAAAGCTAACAAAATTTCTAACAACTTTTATTTTTATCGCAAAGTGAAATTCTAAACAAAAAATTTGTTTTAGCTTGCAGAAAGTTGAAGAACTAAAAAAAATGAAAGTTTTTTTCTCAAAAAATGGCAAAAAGTATAACCCAACTTCACATTTTCACCCACTAGGCAGTATATTTCATCAACAAAGAAATAACATCGCCCAAATTTCTTTCAGAAGCATCCTCAAGAACATCAGAAATACAAAGCCAACACTTGAAGACTATAAAATTCTCATGTCATGAATAGATCCCTTCTTGTAGAAATATGTGATACATTCATTCCATGATTCATTGCATGTATTTCCAACCAATGCTCAAACATTACTACATAATAAACAAATCTTAAAACATTTAAACACTATGTATGCAAGATCCATTGCAAAACACAACAACAAAAATTCCACCCTTTCCTTTGAAGACAAGCAATTAGAGCTAATCGTCTTGCTATGCATAGACCAATTTCTTATGTTGACCTCAAACATTTGGGTTTCAGCGGAACTTGTCAATGGTTCTCTCGGGCTGATTATATTCATCTTCGACAAATAATCAATTGCATCCGCACAAATTACAACATTTTTCATTGTAGCCTTTCTAAAGGTATTGAACCTCCTTGGGATGAAATAAATCCAACTTGCTTGGTCCACATATAAGTGTATGCAAATTCCCCTCAAAATGGATTGGGCATTAACTATACATAAATACCTACGTATAAAATTGCCAAAAACAACAATAAACATTTGGAAGACTATAGAAATTTATTGTAGATTCAATACTACTCATGTAATTTTCTAAGACATAAGACTCAAATCTACTCTACTCATATACGGAAAGTAATTCACAATTGAGAGAATATATCAAAAACATGTTACATGATTTAACACACCTACACAAGGATATATTTAGTGGAAATAAAATTCTCAAAACCCCTTCCTATATGTATTACATTAGTCAGAAAATAGAGAAGAAGTACAATGCTTGCTCAAACCTGAGCAACCTCTGGACATGTATAATCTATCTCACTATCTCACTGGCTGAATCTGGCCAAAACTTAGCTAATTTTCCTACCTACCAAGCTCCTATTTTCTTGCGTTGTTTCTCAAGGAATTAGCAAAAATTATATATTTTGTTTTTTTTTATATAGTTTATCCATAGTTTTCTGATGTATTGTTACTTAATGTTTTTAGGTGTTTTGTAGAATAAATATCCTCACAAAACTTCAACATAGTTGTTGCAATTTTAACCACATGAATTGTTCTATTCAATTTGAAAATAAAACTCATGTAATGGGAACCAACCCAAATTCCACATTTCAATTAATAAAATTACTACCATTATATTTAAAAATAAAACACCAACCCATTATGAATTCACCAATTAAAAAATAAAAAGTAAATAAATTCACACATAATATGATAAGGTGTTATGTACAAGTTTGAATTCCCTGACTTTGACGTTCCAAGTCACACGTCTAGAGTGCTTAGTTTACACCAAAATGCACTCATGGTGGCTAATGTAGTCAAGTAGCTTTTGTCATCAGGGGGAGGAAGGGGTTAAAATTTGCGCCCGTATGCACGTTTTGACATTTTCTAGCCGTCAAATATAGACTATTTCAAAATATACACATTATTATCAACTTGTCAATAATTTCTAAAACTATAATAACGATGTGCATGTAATAAAATAAGAAGTTTACACACACACACACACACACACACACACACACACATATATATGTTTAAATTTTGTATCGGGTAGGGTGGTTGGCAGTAGTAAGTACCCACTACCAGTGTACCTGAGTCGGACTCTATGTGATTGAATTTATGAAATTGTCAATGCGATGAGACACCAAAGTCTAGAGTCGATATCCATTTTGTCTCGGCACCTAGAAATAGAGTTCAATATCATTAAGGCACTTGGGCGCATAGTTAGATATGCACATATCAATGAAGTGGAAGTAGATCCCAACCATTCTTGTTATGTGTGTAATCACTCAAATGCTATATTTGGTGAGGAGTGTTGGTGTACATGCACCTAGATTAGCTTTAGTTCAACTCTAGAGATTGCATGCAATGTGCACTTGTCTTTAGCTAGTTAACTTGAGTGCTTCACATGCACATAGTTAGCCTTAATTAGCTTTAGTTCAACTCTAGATATTGCATGCGATGTTCACTTGTTTTTAGCTAGTTAACTCAAGTTCTTACATGTGATGTGCACTTGGATTAGTTAGTTAACTCTAGTGCTTTCATATGGTGCATGTGCACATTATCTAAACATAAAGCATACTTAGCTTCAGTTAGCTTTAACTATCCACAGTTATTGCATGTACAACTAAACTTAACTCAGTTTCTTTTATATATTGATTTTAAAACTAATATTAATGAATTAATTTCATTCTTTTCTCCATTCTTGCTCACTCCTTTGTTCTCTTGCAAGTTTGTTCATTGTTTTTCAAATATAGATCTTTGTGTCTCAAAATTTCACATGGTATCATAGCACAGGGATTTATAATCAGTGCACAAGCAATTTTTATTTGCAGGTTCAGAAGATTGAAGCAACAACAAAGAATGGAGACTAAATTGGAGTTTCCACAATCGGGAATTCTTACTCCATATAATTACTTCGAATGGAAGCCAAATATTCTACTTCATCTCAGAAGTAGAGGCTTATTTTTAGTAACCATGGAAACATAAGTTGAACCAACATCAACAGTGGAAAAAACAAGATATTCCAATCACATGGATGAGACCTTTGTCATCCTACGTTTATCTATCTCTCCAGAACTGCTATTTCATGTTGAATCATGTTAACCTCCAAATGAAATATGGAAAAAGCTGGAAGGATTGTTTGGAAAACAGGATGAAATGCAAGGTCAAATTCTATAAAATGAGTTAAACTCATTAGATTCGAGAAATTTTGAGAACATTCAATATTTCTTCATAAGGTATAAAGCCTTGCTGCTTCAGCTGAAAGGATGCGGGATCGACAAATCCAAGCAACAAAATCAGTTGATTCTTTCCATTTTATCAAAACTTGGTCCAGAGTATGCAGTTTTCGTCTCTACATTTGACATAGTAAGATCTGCAACCGGTGCAGCTTGGAAGATGCCCTCACTGTATTCTTTTATTTAGCCTTTGATGTATGAGCAAGATAAGCTCATCAAAATGGGCACACTTAAAAACTCCAAAGCGCATGCACTTACTGTGCATGCAAAAGGAAAGGAAAATTCTAAAGACCATCAGAAAGGAAAAGGGAAGAAGGATCCTGATCCAAGAAAGGGAGGAAATCCCAAACCCCCTGATGGATCATCCAACTCAAAGGAAAGGAAAGGAACGAAAGGGCAATCAATGTGCAATTATTGCCACTGTGGTTTTCACCCTGAATATGCATGCATGAAGAAGACTATAGATCTTATGGTGCAAACACTCCAGCAACACAATCTTGGAGATCACATTCCTGAGAATGCCAAGAAGAAGTCTGGAGAAAAAGCACCAGATCCAAGAGGTAATGGGCATGCTTTGATTGCTCTTCATTCTGCACCGCAAGAATGGATCATCAATTCAGGAGCTTCACATCATATGGCTTCTTCAAAGGAATCCTTTTCTTCTCTACATGCATACTCAAGACCTCCTATTCTCATGGGGACAATTAACGATTGCGACGGACAAGGACATTAAGGAATTTTGAGGTCTAAAATGAATCTTTAAGAAAAATGTACAACAAAAATAAACTTTATAACAACCAATAGGATTCAAGATGATGATGTCAACCATGGGGGATGATTTACCATTTTTTAAATAAAAGGGTAAAAATATTTAAAAATAATAAAATAATAAAACTACTTTTTCAACTCGTATTTTCAACTTATCTTCCACAATTTTTACTCAAATTTCGAGTGGGAGTGCTCATTAGATGCAAAATTTAATTCCTCATCCAAGGAGTACCCATGTTGCATACTTTCAATGAACCCTGGTACATGAAAAATGGGAAATACATAAAAAAACGTGATTACAATCACGTTTTTCATGTATTTCTCATTTTTCGTGTAGTAGGACCCATCAAAAGTATGCAACATGGGTACTCCTTGGATGAGGAATTAAATTTCGCACCCAACGAGTACTCCCGCTCAAAATTTGAGTAAAAACTTTGGGAGATAAGTTGAAAATATGAGTTCAAAAAGTAGTTTTTTCATTTTTCCCTCTAAAATTTGATGATGTCATCAAATCTTATTTGATTTTTTCCACTATTATTTTATAATTTCTTTAGGAGGCCCATTTTAGACCTCAAAATTCCCCTAATAGACTGCAATTTGAAGATGGAAGTTTTGAGAATGTCTTGCATATTCCAAAGCTTTCTGTGAATCTTCTCTCAGTGTATCAGATGACACACACAGGTAGCGGAAGGAAAGTGGAATTTACCGCGGATTCCGTGAGCATTTATTGCATACAAACCAACTTGAAGATTGCATCTAGCAAGGTAAATGATCAATCTCACCTGTATACATTCTCTGATTTTGTTCCTCAATCAAATTCTATTTTGCTACTTACCCATGCAAATGAAGAAAGTAGGATTTGGCATGAGATATTTTGGCACTTGAATTTTAGATATATGCAATAGCTTAGCAAGCAAGGGATGGTCAAAGGATTTACTACCATTGAATTTTCAAATGGTGTTTTTAATGGATGTGTTCTTGGAAAGCATCCACCAGAAAATATCGAGAAGGGGCATGCATGGAGAGCCTCTTCACCTTTGGAACTTGTACATAGTGATCTCACGGGTCCCTTTCCAGTGCTTTCAATGAGCAAAGAGAGATATGCATTGTCATTTATATATGATTACACAAGATTCACTTGGGTTTACTTCTTGAAACTCAAGTATGAAGTTTTTCAACATCTAAAGATTTTCAAAGCGCATGAGGGAAATCAGTCTGGAAAACGCATCAAGATACTCCACACAGATAATGGGATGTAATATGTCAACAAAGATATCAAGAATATTTGTAATGAAGCAGACATACAGTTGCAGCATACAATTCCTTACACTCCACAACAAAATGGGGTGGCTGAAAGGAAGAATCAATCTTTGAAAGAAATGGCCAATTGCATGTTGAATGCAAGATCCCTTTCGTAAAAATTGTGGGTTGAAGCTATCAATTGTGCCTCATACATCCAGAATAGATCTCCTCATAAATCTGTTACTGGAAAACACCTTTTGAGGCTTGGACTGGCATGCAACCTGAGGTCAATCATTTCCACATTTTCGGATCTCGAGCATGGGCCCGCATTCCTACAGACAAGAGAAAGGCTTGGAGCCTGAAAGTAAAGCATGCATGTTTGTTGGATATTCTGATAAAGTCAAAGGGTACAAATTGCTTGATATCAACACTGAAGAGCTCTTTATTGAAAGGAGTGTAAATTTTGATGAAGATATTTTGCAAGTAGTATTAGATGAACTTGTTACCAAGTTTCCATCACCACTCATTGATGAGTATGAAGATGAAACTTCAAATCAGAATTCTAATGAAGATGAGTCTTTTCCTGTGACACATGTTTGACCACCAATTGTTGAACATCGATATCATACTTCCGCATGTATTTTGGAAAATTCTTGACCACCTTCAACACAAAAATGACGTAGGATGAGTGATATCCTTGATGATCCTGCCTCAATACCTCAGTTTGAGGAAGATCCGGAAGCACTCTTAGCTATGGACCCATGCATCCCCATGCATGCTTATATGATGCATGCATCTGATCCACTACTTATGCAGAAGAAACTGAGCATCCTGAATGGGAAGCAAAAATGGATGAGGAATATAAATCTCTCATTGAGAACCAGACTTGGGATTTAATTCCGCTACCTTCCAATTATAAACTTGTGGGGTGAAAGTGGGTTTACCAGACTTGACTTGATTTAACGGAGGCACAAAAGCATAGATTGGAGCAGATTAATGAATTGGATGAGATCAGACAAGATGCAGTTTAGAAAACAAGTCTAGCCCAACAGCAAAGGACTAGATGGCATGATAAGTACATCAAAGAGAAGAAATTCAAAGAAGGTGACTGGGCTCTCTTGTTTGATTCAAAATTCAAGGATTTTCAAGGTAAATTTCAAACACATTGGCTAGGGCCATATGAAATTGTTGAAATTTTTGACAATGGAGCAGTAAAAATCAGGACAATAGATGAAGAAGAGGTCACTTTTCTTGTGAATGGTCATAGATTGAAACTGTATCACAAACCACTCTCAAGAGAAGAATTTGTCAAGAAGTTCCAGGAAAACAGTGATGTGAAGTAAATGAAGAAGAATCTTTCTTCTTCATCAACTTGATTGAATTTTCTGAAGCATTTCTTTTTGAAAAAAATAAAATAAAATAAAATAAAATAAGGCATAAACATGAAAACCAATCATTGATTGGCATGTTTATACAGAAAAGATAGGGTGAAAATCAGAGTCTTTCTTACACTCTAACTTTTCCATTTTGTTTTTGCAAGCAGTTGTTACAAAATCATAAGTTCAGATCCATTGCACTTATGATCCATCTCATTTCATTTCATTCCATTCACTTATCCATCCATACTCCATTTCATTCATTCATACTTCACTTCATTCCATATTTCATTCATCTCATTCCATACTTCATCCACCTCATTTCCATATCAAAATTTAAAGTTTGATGTTTTTCTGCAAAATGAATAACACATGTCATGGATTGCAGGCCATTTCCTATATTCTTCCACTCCATTTCATAAATTGAATCCATCCCATTTCATCATTCACTTCATACATATTCCATTATACCATGTTTCATCACCTATCTTCACTCATTCCATAAAATATTCTATGTATATTCCAAACCACTCCATTCCATGATTAAAATTCTCCACGGGTACATTCTGCAGCTAAATATATATTCTGCAGCTAATCAGACTTTTCGCAACCAGACAGTCATTCTGCAGCTACAGATCCTGAAGGCATTGATCAACAAACATTTGAATTGCAACAAGATGATCCAGTATATCCATGAATAAGAAGAATCAAGAAGGATTATGAAGACTCTTCCAGAGGAGAACAAAGTATACAAAGACCACAAAAAGCAAATGAAAAGCAAAGGTAAAAAATTCTAGTTATAATGGCATTTCATAAAAACTTTAGTATAGTCTAGTTATGAATCATTCAAAAAAGTTGTTTTGATTATGTTGTGTAACCAGCTCCAAAAAGAGAAGAAAAGAGATATCAACACCTTAGAAATGAGCCTCTTCGAGGGGGCAACCTCCAATACATTACATAAATGAACAATTCTTGGATGATACAATTCACAAAACCTCCTTTCTATATATAGGAGTCCATGGGGCCATAATGTAATCCTAGTGGGCCACAATGTAATCCTAGCCGACCTAACAATAATAATTTAAGGGCACAATAATAATAAAATGGGGGTTACGAGGGTACAATAATAACAATAAGGGGGTTACACTAACAACAATAAGGGACTATACTAGTAATATAGGGACCTAACATGCCCCTCCTTCAAAAAAGTGTTGTCCTCAATGCTTGAGTAGCTCTGGGTGCTTCTGTATAAAATTCTCATCCTCCCATGTAGAATCTTCAGTGGGTAAGTTCTTCCACTTGATGAGATACTCTGAAATTGATCGATTCCGTAGTTGTCGAGTTCTTTTTTCCATGAATGCTTCAGGTTCCAATATGATTTTCCCTTCCCCATCAAGTTCTGGCAATACTGTTTGAACTGGAAGATCTTCACCTATAACCTTCTTTAAGCATGAAACATGGAAAACTGGATGTACTCGCGAAGAAGCAGGAAGCTCCAATTTGTATGCCATAGAACCAATCTTTTGCAACACCTTGTAGGGACCATAGTACTTTGGTGATAATTTATTATCCTTCTTAGCTTGCTTGAGGGACATTTGTTTGTATGGTTGTAGCCGTAAAAATACCCAATCTCCTACATCAAAACTTCTCTCGCTGCGATGTTGATCTGCCTGTTGTTTCATTCGATTTTGTGCCAAATTCGGGTTATCCTTTAAGAGTTGGAGAACTTCTTGTTGATGCTCGATGTGATCTTCCACTGCTTGAACCTTCAAATTTTCTCTTAAAGATGATGTGATGGATGGTGGATGATATCCATAAAGTGGCATAAATGGGGTCATTTTTGCTGCAGTATGGAAGGAAGTGTTATACCACCATTCAGCTAGAGGTAACCACTTGACCCATTGTGTTTGTTTGTCAAATACAAAACAACGAATATATCCTTCCAAAAATTTATTTACTATCTCAGTTTGACCATCGGATTGAGGATGATAAGATGAGCTATGAGCTAATTGAGTACCCAAACAAGAAAATAACTCCGTCCAAAAATTTCCAGTAAAAATGGGATCTCTGTCGCTCACAATAACCCTTGGGCTTCCATGTAGCTTTTGAATTCTATCCATAAATGTGGTAGCAACTGTACTTGCTTTAAATGGATGAGATAATGCACAAAAGTGTGCATACTTGGTAAGTCTATCAACTACCACCATGATGACACTCTTTCCTTCGGACTTAGGTAAACCTGTGATAAAATCCATTGAAATCTCCTCCCAACGTTGACTTGGAATGGATAAAGGTTGTAGAAGTCACGAATGGTTAAAGTGCTGAAGTGATTGGATTAGTCACGTCACTAAGCATTTAATGATGATTTTTGAATTCGTTACAAAATATTTCCGCGGTCTTTCCTTTTTTGATATCTTTCAACTCATATACATCATCCTCACCTCATTTAGGTTTTCCAACTAAATGTATCAGATGTACTAGGATCTTGCTGCAAATTTTGGATGAGTGTCCATACATCTTTGTCGTTCTTCCATTCATCTCTTGCTTCAGTTATCCAATCTGGTTGGATAATAGAAATGGCACAAAGCAATGCTTCCACCTCTTCATTCTTTCTTGAGAGTGCATCCGCAACAACATTAAGCTTTCCTTTTTTGTAGATTATTTCAAAGTCATAACCCAAAATCTTTGTGACCCATTTTTGTTGCTCTTCTGACGATATTCTTTGTTCCAAAAAGTGTTTAAGACTATCATGATCAGTTTTTACCTTGAAGTGTCTTCCCATTAGGTAAGTTCGCCATTTCTTTAGTGCATGCAGTATTGCTAACATTTCCTTCTCATAAATAGGTTTCTGTAAATACTTTCCTTTTGATTGGACGACTTTCAAAAGCAATGGGTCTTCCTTCTTGCATTAAAACCGCACCAATTCCATTTCCTGAGGCATCACATTCCACAATAAAGGTTTTCGTGAAGTCTGGCGTAGCTAAGACCGGTGCTAGGCACATTGCCTCTTTAAGACGTTTAAAGGCCTTAGTTGCTTCAGGAGTCCATGAAAATGCATCTTTCTTCAATAATGTTGTTAGAGGTGCTGCTATTCTCCCATAATTCTTAAAAAACTTGCGATAATACCCCGTTAACCCGAGAAATCCTCGCAACTGCTTTATGGTTGTGGGGACTTTCCATTCCTTAATGGCTTTAATTTTGTTAGGGTCTACTTTAACACCCTCGTGAGATACAATATGACCCAGATATTCCACCTCTTGTACTCCAAAGAAACATTGGATTTTTTTGCATATAATTGTTTCTCCTGCAATAGTTTGAGCACCCTGTCAACATGTTCAACATGATCCTTCCAAGACCTACTGTAGATTAGTATATCATCAAAAAATACTAGCACAAATTTTCTAAGGAAGGGTTTGAAAACGGAATTCATCAACCCTTGAAATGTAGAAGGTGCATTGGTAAGACCAAAAGGCATGACCAAAAATTCATAATGACCCTCATGAGTTCGAAATGCTGTTTTTGGAATATCTTCCGTCTTCATTCTAATTTGATGATATCCTGAACGAAGATCCAACTTGGTAAAATAAATTGCTCCATGTAATTCATCCAATAATTCATCAATCACAGGAATGAGAAATTTGTCTTTAATGGTGAGCTTATTGAGCTCCCTATAATCCGGACACATTCGCCATGATCCATCCTTCTTGTGTACCAATACTACAGGAGCAGAGAAAGAACTTTGACTAGGTTGAATTATACCGCCTCTAACATTTCTGCAATCATACGTTCAATTTCGCTCTTTTGGAAGTAAGGATATCTATAAGGCCTGATGTTTGGAGGAACACTTCCTGGAATCAAATGAATAGCATGATCATGATCATGAATAGGTGGGAGTCCTTTGGGAGTTCAAACACCTTGGAATGATTGTCCAAGACTTGTTGGAGATCTGCAGAAATAGATGATTTTGATGTTGGAACTTCTAGTGAGCATAATTGTGCAATTACGCCTCGTTGTTCTTTCTTTAGAAGCTTTGTCATGACATTAGAGCTTATTATCCTTCACGGCTTCCCTTCAATACCCCGTAATTCGACTTCCTTTCCTTCTGAAAAAAATTTCAAGAAAAGTTCTTGAAAATTAAAAGCTACCGTCCCCAAAGATTGTAACCATTGTACTCCTAGTACAACATCGGCACCTCCCATAGGAATGGCAAGCATTGGACTATTCAATACATATTCCCCCATGGTTAGCTTGATATTATGGCATTTTCCAGAGCAATTTATAGTTCCTCCATTTGCAACCATCACTTGACATTCTGGTGCTGGGTATAGGAAACAATTTAATTCCTTGGCTACCTTACAATGAATAAAATTATGGATGCTACCTGAATCAATCAACACTATTACCTTTTTCTTCTTGATCTGTCCTGCTATCTTGAGAGTTTGAGGAGTGGTAATTCCTGCCAGTGCATTACATGATATGGCCGGATTCATTTCTTCCTCTTCTATGGCTGGTTCCTGGTGTGTATCCTCTTCTTGTTCATTTTCTTCTTCTTCTTCACAATCTATGTAAAATAATTTCTTTTCAACACACTTATGACCTTTGGTGTATTTTCTATCACAACTGTAGCAAAGCCCTTTTGCTCTTTTTTCTTCCAATTGTTGTGGTGTCAACCTTGTAGGTTGTGGAAATCTAGGCGTAGCAACACTTCCTTCTTTATAGAATTGAGTGGAAGGCTTCCTTGTCGCCATAATTTTACATTCAACTTTTCTTGCCAACCTGAATGCCTTCTCCAATGAATCAGGTTCCAAAACACGAACTTCATGTTGGATGTTATCCTTTAGAGTGCCTATGAAGAGATCAATATTGTGTTCCTCTGGAATATCAGTTACCCTTATATTCAATTTTTGGAAGTCCTCAATGTGCTGCCCCACTAAACCCTTTTGCTTGAGATTTATCAATTGGCTAAAGAAGGTGTTGCTCTTTGTATCCTCATAATGTGCTATCATTTCCTCCGTAAAAATTGACCAAGTGACAATTTTTTATGGGAGCAAAGCCATCGATACCATACAAATGTATTTTGTTCTAAATGTAAAGTTGCAATGTGTACCTTTTGTGTGTTTTGCACGTTATGGAGATGAAAATATTGCTCCATCTGTAATATCCATGTTACAAGATCCTTTCCATCAAACTTCCTCATATCCATCTTTGGAATATGGTGGTTCTTCCCGCCAACATTACAGTTTATGAAATCACAATTAACATTTATTTTGTTCTCATCATGAGGTTCTTCTACTATCTTTTCACCATTATGAAACTTTTCTTGTATCAACTTTGTCAAACCTTCCAAGTCTGCATTTAGAAAATTCTTCATGTTTTCCATTTTCTCATCGATCTTAGCTTCCATGTCATCCATCTTAGATTCCATGCCAGCCTCCATGCCATCCATCTTAGCTTCCACTCCATCCATCTTAGCTTGTACACCATCCATCTTAGTTTGCACGCCATCCATCTTAGCTTCCATGCCTTTCTTCAAAACTTCCATTTCATTTTTTGTTGCTCTTTGCGAGAGTGAAATTTGTTGCACTTGCTCTTGTAATTTTGATAGATCATGTTGCAATTCTTCATCTTCATGAGTCATAGTAGAGCTTTCCAAAGGCTTGATGGGTGTTGAATTATTTTTTGGGGCCATTTTATAATCCAATACTGATATCTATTCTACAATATGCCCTTGCAATCAATTCAACTTGATTCTTCAAACAAGACTTATGCGATTCGGAAAAAAAATACACACCTTTTACTTGCTTTTGAGGATCTCGATATTGAAATTGTATTATCTCTGTGATTGTGGCTCTTCTATATCTGAAATTCAGCACTTAAGTATCCCTCTAAATTCTCTTTTTAATTCCATAGGTCTGACATGATTTGGATTCTCCAAGACAAAGTTCTGTCCAATCTCCCACAATGACCTAATTATGGACTGGTTTAGTAGAGCGAACTTGTACGGCTTGCCACGTGTCACTTTTTTGTCCTTTGTCTCTGAAATTGATAGCCAAGAAACTAAAGTCTGTGTACTTGTGACCACTTTTTATGGCACTCCAATCCGATGCCCAGAGAGAGATTTATTGAAATTTTTCCACGATCACCTCTTTGAGATGAAATTCAGGAGCATGAAAAAGCACTACCTTCCACAGATCATATCTCCAAAAATATATCGAACCAAGATCTCAAATTTTTTGACAACTTTCCTCAGGATTTCATCTTCGCACCATACGAATTTCAGATTCTGAACCTTCGTAGAAAAATAGTTATAGCGCAAATTCCATGATGACCTGTTTAGGAGCCTGAAAAAAGACCTAACTTCCACAGATCATATCTCCGAAAATGTTGCAAACCAAGCTCTGAAATTTTTAGACAATATTCCTCAGGCTTTCGGCTTCGCACCCTAAAAATTTCAGCTTCTGAAACTTCGTAGAAAAAACGTTATAGCGAAAATTCCACGATGACCTGTTTGGAGTAGCGAAACCCTAGAATCCAAACTCCGTCACCAAATGTTGTGTAACTTGACTTCAAAAATAGAAAGAATATCAACGCCTTATAAATAAGCCACTTCGAGGAAACCTCAATACATTACATAAATGCACAATTCTTGGATGATACAATTTACAAAACCTCCTTTCTATATATAGGAGTCCATGGGGCCATAATGTAATCCTAGTGGGCCCTGATGTAATCCTAGCGACCTAACAATAATAATTTAAAAGGGCACAATAATAACAAAATGGGGGTGCAAGGGTACAATAATAACAATAAGGGAGTTACACTAACAATAATAAGGGACTATACTAGTGATATAGGACCTAACTTACTAAGTGTCACAGCCGGTCTTACTCTTACAAACTCTTCCAAAACATCATTAACAACGAATAAGAAACAACTGTGGTGTCTTAGATTCTAGTTGTATTTGTTTTCAGTCTTATGTTTATGTTCAACTGCATTGAATAATACAGCCATACTTGTTTTACAAACTCTTCCAAACTATCATTCCTATTGAACGAGATGGACTATAGAATTCCATAGACTAGTTGCATGTTACTTTAGTTACATCACTCCAGAGGTAGAATGCATTTAGTTCAGCTCTGTCATTTCATTTCAAGTTTGATAATGGATTTTTAGTTTAACACTGTTCACTATACTTCAAGTAGACTAGTAACACTCTAGTTTAGTCTTAGCTCAATGTATTAACATTCGAAGTTTAGTTGCTATCCATTGCATTTTAAATTGTATTAGTTGTTAAATTTAAATACCACGGTCTTCATTATTTACAAAACTTCTTTTGTTCCAAACTCATATTAATATATAATCATCTGGACAAAAGCTAGTATCAGTCTAAGGCCTGGAGTATTTTGCAACCTTTTTACCATTTCACAAATAAGCCTTTTCTCAAAGACCATTCTAAAAAGAAATCTATAACTTTTGAGTGAGGCCTAGTGGTGCTAAATTGAGTTGCAGAACAGAATTAGAAGCTAGTTTAGAGTAGAAATCTTACTATGCTACAAATGTTCTTTTCCAAATATGTTCCAATAAACCTTTAACCATGGATGAGATGTTGTAACATTGTAAGTTGACTGTTTGATTGTTTATTTAGGATAACTTCATTTACACTTAACTTGTCCATTTCTCAAGCTCTTCCAACACATCTTTAATGAATGAATTGGATAAGTTTAGGTTCATGTTGTGATTTATTCCCTTGCAATAATGTCATTATCAAGCTTTGCATTTGTTGTTTGCCATTTATAGTTTAGGCTTTGTTATGTTTTAACACAACCAATAGATTCTTTTCACCAACACTTAGTTCTTTCCCTTTTCAACATAAAACCATAAAACCAAAAACATCATAAAACACTAAACACAACATAGTGAGAAACAAATACCTAGGCACATATAGTGCACCACACTTCAGCAATTTACCAACCCTGTTTGACAATTAATGAACTCAATTTAGGAACACTAGGTTGAGCACAAACACTAATCTTTGTAGACATAATGCATGAAAAGGGAATTTCTCAAGGCTCAAGGCTCAAGGTTGAGGGCGCATCAGCCTTACCTTTACCAAAGAGATCAGGGGCTAAATTTTGGAGGGTGTTGTAGTGGCTACAACAAATGGCGATTCACTGGTAGAACCTAGGATCTCTTCCAACACTTCATCTTGAGGGGGACGGGGGGGGGGGGGAGGGGCTTAGCAGGCTGTTCCTTTCACCCTCATGGGTCCCACTACTTTCATCTTTGGCCCTTTCACGTTTTATCCACCTTTTTTCACTGTTCGGGATGTTAGTTCACTGTGTTTTCATTTCAAGAGACCGGACGGAAGGGGTCAGAGTAACCTCAAGGGTTTCAAGTATTTGGTATAGTTATTTGGTTCCCTTGTGTTGCTCCGCTGACAGTGAACCCGGTGGTCCCAGTAGAGTCACTCCCTAGAATTCAGAGACTTTGCTCCACTGCCAGCGAGCCTGGTCAGTACCCCGGCGGAGTCATTGCATCACCTCTCTATGCAAGAAGCCTTTCTCAATCCTTTACCCTTTATTTCATGTGCTAATAGCACTTATTTGAATGTGCTCGAGGCACTTATTTTGAATGTGCTCAAGGCACTTATTTGAATGCGACAATTATTGCCTGGGTGGATGAGGGATCCCGACTTATGTTACTTGCAAGAGAGGTTGCTCCTGGTGTGCATACAAGGACCTTTGAGTTTTCCCGAATATCCTTTTTTTGCCTAAGCTTCGCCATGTTCCCTTTCCATATAGTGACCTATTTCACCGAAACTTCCTCTCCATTAGCAGTCCCTCGAGTTAACATACTGGGTGAGCTACTTACACTTAGGTTCTAGGACTTGGTCATGTTTTCCCCACGGGGGCTCTATTACAGGAAATATTAGGCCATTTTGTGTTCCAGGGCGATTCTTCACCAGAAGAGATTCTGGTACAACTTGCTAATTGAGTAAATGCTACGACTATCCTTCAACCCAAGGTGTTAGGGGATCGAATTTCCAAGAGCTTGATCAAAGCAAGCTACTTATTGAAACACACAAAACAGAAGAAAAAAAACAAGAGAAGCAAATAAAAGGAAAATAAGATATGGTACAGAGCATGGTGACGACCCATGGGGCTGTTAGGTGAAATAGTGCTTGAGGTTATGCCCATTTACCAGAAGGACCTTGATCCTCCCTTTTAAGGTCTGGAGTCTATACGTGTGGGAACCGACCTTTTCTTTGATCTGGAAGGGACCTGTCCGCGGGTCTTGGAATTTGGTGTGTTTCCCCTTATCCTCGTGAGCTTTTTCCCATTTGAGGACGAGGTTGCCCACCTCAAAAACCTTGTTTTTGGTGGACTTCTTGCCGAACCATCATTTTATTTGGCTATGGTGGATGGAAAATTTTTCCCGGGCCTTTAGCCTTTCCTCCTCCAGTTTCAACAACGTGTCTATACGTGCTTGTAAGGAAGGTTACGGGGTACCATGCATTTCTTGGGACAAATGAAGAGCCGGGAGAGACAGGTTGGGAGGAAGGATTTCTTCTTTTCCATAAACTAGAAAAAATGGGGAGGTGCCCAAGCATGGTTTAGGTGTGACTCGATCAACCCATAGGGTGTTGTGGAGGGTGTTGTGCCAGTTTCGATGTTGAGACAACAAAGTCTTTTTGATGATGCATATGAGGTTTTTATTGGTTGACTCAGCTAACCCATTTCCTTGGGGATAATAGTTGGTGGAATGTTTGAGCACTATACTATTTTCTAGAGAAAATTCATATAACTTGAATGACGAAAAATAAGTAGCATTATAAAAAGCAAGGGAGGTTGGAATGCCAAACCTAGTCATGGTGCGATGAGTGATGAAGGCTATTACCTCTTGATCGTTGATTTGACACAACGGTATTGCTTCAACCCACCTTGTGAAGTAGTCTGTAGCTGTAAGTATATATCGAAGCTGCTTAGAGGAATGTGGAAAAATTTCCTCGATCACATCGATTCCCCACTGCTGAAATGGCTTTTCCACCATGATGGACTGTAACGGGGCGGATGATCGTGTCTCCTTGTTGGAAAACTTCTGACATGGCAGGAATCTTCGAACATAGGCGTGTGCATCTTTAAACATAGTGGGCCAATAAAAACTGGCATGCATAATTTTGTGAGCTGTGGCATCCCCTACATAGTTCCCACTGACTGGGCCATCATGTAGTTCCTTCAGGACTTGTTGAGCCTCATTATGTCCTAAGCAGCATAGCAGGACTCCGTTGTGGTGCTTGCAGAACAACTTACCCTGCACTAGCTGGTGAGATGAAGCCTCCAGTCTTATTGCACATTTTTATTGGGTGGTTAAGGTGGGGTCCATGATACCATAGCCAAGATATTGCTAAATATCAATGTACCATGAAGGGATGATTTGCTAAGGTGTATTTTCGGCTTGGTACATGTCATTTCATGATCCCAACATTCCTCTTCATTTCCCCACAGGTCTGTGGCTTCAAAAGCCATCTGGCATAGACCTTTTCCCTTAATAGTATGTGCAGGCTTGAATTCCAAGTCATACTCTTGAAGGCATGTCATCCATTTTTCTCGTCTCTCACCCAGCTCTTATTGCATGAATAGTGAGCAAACCGCTGGGTGAGGTACAAACAATGTGACATGATTCTTCAGAATATATGGCTTGAAATGTTTGACTGTCTTATATACTGTGTAAGCTTGCTTGTCCATATCTGGATAATTCAACTCAACACCTTGCAACCCTGTGCTCATGAACGATATGGGCCACTCATCACTGCTACCATCTTTCTGAGTGAGGACGACCATGAGAGATGAGTTTGAGGCGAAGGTATACAAAATAAAACATTTTCTGAAATTCAGGCTATGAAGGGCTGGTGCTTCTATGATGACCTGTTTGATATTATTGAACGCTTCTTTCTCAAGGGAATTCCATTTAAAATTTGTGTTTTTCTTGATCATACCTTGTAGAGGTTTCACAATTTGGGCGAAATCCAATATGAATTGTCGTAGGAAGTTGATTTTTTAGAGAAATGACTGCATGGCCTTTTTGCTACTCGGGGGAGGAATCTGGGCGATGTATTTTTCATGTTCTGGGTCCACCACTATGCTGTCTCGGGTTATGATGTGGCCCAATAGATTTCCTTCGGAGACTGTTAAGATGCTATTTTTGGGGTTAAGTGAGATCCCATATTTTTGGCACCTTTCGAAAATATGTTTGAGGTGGTGTAAGTGGTCACACCTGCGTTTAGAAAATACGGTGACATCGTCAAGGTATACCACCACACTTTTCCCCATTAGACCCTGAAAGGCGATGTCCATGGCCCTCTGAAAGGTTTCCCCATCATTGATCAGGCCAAAGGGCATGTGTCTGAACGTGAACATTCCCCATTTAGTCCTGAATGTGGTTTTTAGGCGACCGGGTTTAGCCACTATTACTTGGTTGTAACCTGAGAAACCATCCAATAATGAGAACATTTTTGACCTGAATACTGCTTGAAGGATCTGCTCCATGGGGGCACTGGGTAGTTGTCCTTGTCCGAAGACCGGTTCAAATTTTGGAAGTCCACACATAAATGAATTTCACTAGACTTTTTACGAACTGGGACCAAGTTCAACACCCAGGTTGAATGTCAAACTTTGAAGATGATGTGTGCATCCAGGAGTTTCTTCAGTTCCTTTTGGATCATCAGCTCCAAAGTAGGTTGTACCTTCCTCAGCTTTTGTTGGAATGGTTTAACTCCTTCCTTGGTATTATGTGCTGGATGATTCACGTGTCATAGGTTCGCAGCTCATCATACATCCAAGAGAAAAAATCTTGGTATTTCTTGAATAATTCAATAAAGGATTGCCACTCCTGAGGGGTGCATTTTTTACCGAGGTTGACGAATTTTAGTTTCGCTTCCATCCCAAGATTTATTTGCAGGTGTAGTAGGGTGGAACTCTACACCTTTGTGTTGGGAGTTCCCCGAAAATGGTTTTGTAGGTCAAATATATTTTCAAGCGACACAACCCCTTTGGGTATGGGATTCCCCTTGTACTCTTCTCATTCCTTTTGCAAGGCCAGGTCATGATCCTCTTCTTCAATCATGGCATCCTTGAACACGTCTAAATTAAGCATGAAATCCAGTACCTGTCAATCATCATTAAAAATGCGCAGATTAGTTACATTATCCAACACGATAGGCTTATAAACAATTTCAATAGAGAAACCATCCCTTGGTGGGGTAAATCTAGTGGCAGCATTGGCAAGTGTATTAGCCGCTGCATTATGCATTCTAAGTACAGACTTAATACCAAAAGCATCAAAGGAAAAAATAAAATACCATACCTCTTACTGATAACCTTTCAAATGCGGATATAGGCAATGGATAGTGTTGCGTACCTGCCGGGTAATGATTTCAAAATTGCCAATTACCTTCAAATAACTAACTTTGAGATCGCTTGCTTTCTTGAGGCCAAGGATCACTGCTTCATACTCAGCTATATTATTGGTACACTAGAACTCAAGCCGACAAGATATCAGGAATTTATTCTTCTGGGGTTCTACCAAGATGCAACCTGCGACAGCCCCATCATGGGTCTTGGAACCATCGTAGTACAAGGTCCAGAACTCGTCTTTTGATTTTGTAAGATCACGAGAGTGCATAGGAGGTGTAACTGATGAGGCGACATCCGGAAACCCTTCTGGTGTGGCAGGGCAGGCATCAGTAGCCCGTAGCATCTCTGACCGGATGTCTTGGGTGACTGGAGATTGAGGGGTTTGACAGCAACTGAACACGGCCTCTAGGAAGCACCTGTCCAGCTCTTCTTGTGTGAAGCTGACGGGTTCATTGGTTGCCTCCAGGCCAGTCACTATCTGTTTCATGTAAGGTTCAATTTCAACCCATATTTGATTGTTCCTACCCTTGTATATGAGCCACAGGTGGGACAAGTTGGTGGAAAAGTATCCTTGCAACTTGCTTGACCAATCTAGGCTCAAGAGAAAGCTGTAGGCTTCTGGGATATCTACGATCACTATATCGATGCATTGATGCACCCTGGAGTTCGAAGAGAGGCAGATGAGGACATTATTCAATTTACCCATGGCGGGGACTTGGGATCTATCAAGCTGAATGATCCTGGCGTCGGTTTTCTTAGGGCGGATGTTTAATTTTGTAATATTCCTAAATTAGCATGCAGCTAATAGTAATATTGATTTTTCTTCTTACACCTAGTTAGATGAATAAATGGGTAAGGAGGCCCATACATATCTTAAACAGGCATAAAATCCCTCTATATGTGAAAAGGGATCATAATAATAACTGGATCTAGCACCCTCATGTGTGAACAGGGGAAAATACATGTGGACAAGGTCAAGTTTGACCAAGTCAACAACACTGGTATGGATAGAGTAGATCATCCATAGAGACAACACAATGATAGTAGGAGGAAGATTCCATGATGGTGGAAACCCTAATGAGTGGGACCCAAGGTAAGAAGGCTCGCACTTGTTTATAAGGAGGGCAAGAGATCCATATTGAGGCATGTTATTGATTATTGATTTTATGGTCTGCAGAACTATTTTTCATTCTTTAGCTGTTGAGTTGAGATTTCTATGTTGTTTAGCACCGGGTGTTCCCGAGCGGGAATCCCATCTCCTTTCTTGAGAGGACTCTTGGGGGAGAATTTTAATTCATTTTTCCACACTCAGGCTTAAGGCCAAGCTTCATTCTTCAGCTATAGCGCAGCTTCTATAGAGGATTGTGTTGTGTTGCAGGGTGTTGCAGTGGAGGGTTGAGAAACCCATTTCCGAAGCTAGTTTTTCAGAGGATGAAGCATCCTTTTCTTTGGGAGATCAGAAAAGGAGATTATTGAGCTTTCGCTCACATCTTGGCACCAGGCCAACATATTCCCATCATCTAAAACACAGTATCCCTCTTTGACTGCGTTATTTCTGTGAGTATTTGCAGTGGGAGTTTCAGTGCTTGATTTGGAGGGTGAGATCTTCAGTGTTAGGATCAACCTTTCACTTGAAGGATTCATTGGAGGAGATATATTCATTTTATGTATCATCTATAGCAATATTCATCTAGTTAGTGAGTTTCAGCTTCTATTCAGCCCTAGGGTTGCATTCCAGCATTTTGGTATTTTTGTATATTTCAGGAAATCCTTTCTGGGTTGACTTGAAAATGAGTTTGGGAGCTTGAATATTTACTCCCGGCACTTTGTGAGTGATAAATTTATAGATCTATATTATTGTACATTTCCAGTAGTAGTGTGCCATCTAATACTTCACTGTACTTGTTCTTCAGCATTCTGCTATGTAGCAGCATTTCATATTTGGCATCATGGGAGGCTTGCTTGCCTTGATTTTCTGAGTTGTGTCCACTTATATTGTACTTATTTGATGCTGATTCACATAATAAAATGGCTCCATGGTTTTCATACTTTTTGGTGTAATTTTATTCACTGCTATTTCCAGTTTTATGGTCATGTATTGTTGCTTCCCCATTTGGGAATATTATAGTGGTATCAGAGCATAATCTTGGCTTAGCCTGTGGATCTCAGCCATTATGCTATCAAGAGAATAAGAAGAAGAAGAAAGAGATCAAAATAATGGAAAGAATGAGTTTTATCTCATCTCTTTTCAGATCTAGGAAGGGCCTCACCAAGGAGGTCAAGGAAAGAAGAGTGGAGAGAAGAAATGAAGCTATGCGCTTTCCTTTTGGAGAAGAAGACAAAATGAATAGATATAGAAGACACCGGGATCATGAGATTATAAGTGAATACCTTTCAGAATAAAAATCTCAACTTATAGCTTTCAAGGAGACTCTAACTCTCCCACAGTTCATTCAGCTTGAGGAAGAAATGAGACCTTGCAGCAACAGGAGAATCAAGGGCAATAGATTTATATTGTCTACTTTTGATGGGTCATCCACATGTACAGCAAGGGCTTGGGTAAGGAAGCTAGATGCATTATTACTACTACATTAAGTGGTAGAAAGAGAGGCTATAGAGATTGTAGTGCTGCATCTTGAGGGTGAATCAAACACTTGGTGGTTCAGCCATTTGAGTCATGCAAGAGTGAATACTTTTGTAGAATTTACTCAAAGGATGATTAAAAAATTTGGCAAGGAGAAATCAGAGGAGGAGAAGCCCTCACCACCACTTGATGAGACTTGTACCAGCGCTGATACAACTATGGAGGAGTAGCCAGCAACACCAACAGTTGAGAGAACCATCACATTGGAGGAAGGAACTCTTACATCCATAAAATATGTTCCCAAGCTTCACCAAGCTATGCTTAAGTTTCTATTTCCTGTTATTTTAGCCAATCTTATGGAGGGTTATGGAAATATGCCATTGCATGACCTAGGATCAAGATACACTACTAATTTAGAGCAGCACACTATTACTACACCGAGGAGTCTTGATAGAATCAAGGAAGAGATAGACATTAATCCTGGTTACTCATTGTTGAGCTGCACACACCTCTTGTGGTTGGAGTGTATATTTTTGGAGGATGGAATGAGCATTTTCCTAGGCAATTCAATGCAGAACTATGTTTTCAGCAGTGAACATGATCTTGAAATAGCAGATGCACCATCATGGAGATCAGCAACGCTCTCCTTGAGTAGCAGTGATGAGTTGGGGGCCCAACCATTAGTGGGGAATTCCAATGATCATTCTACATGTGTAGCAGAGGATAGGAAGATGGTTGATGAGATACATCTTATCTCCCATTACTATGATGGCATTC
The DNA here is from genome assembly GCA_034641835.2 of Pinus albicaulis. Taxonomy (NCBI): domain Eukaryota; kingdom Viridiplantae; phylum Streptophyta; class Pinopsida; order Pinales; family Pinaceae; genus Pinus; species Pinus albicaulis. The sequence goes on along the minus strand of CM076581.1, from coordinate 182,320,040 downwards.
TTCATTGGAGGGATGCCAATGTTGGGCATGATGATAGACACTCACCATTGGTTGGATGGGTGATGTTGATGAGCAAGAGGCTGGAGAGCCAATTGCGGATCTATGACACAGGGCAGCAAGAGGCAAGGCTGCGCTGGCTACTCTTAAAAGAGTTTGGCCATCATGTGACATATCCTTTGTCAAAAGGTATTTTATGGGTTGAGGAATTGCATGGAACCCATATATAATGGCAGCAGAAGATTTGGTTGTATGGGTCATTCTACAGGTCAACCATCATGATATTACTCCATGACTTGTATGAGGGAGAAGCAAGAGATGTTTTTACCTTGGTTATTCTTGAGAGAGTATGGGTTTATCCTCTCCCATGATTGGCATGATGTTGCAGGAGTAGATTATGGCACTATCATGGTGCAAAGGGGCTACTCCTTAGCCTTGGAAGATCAGGAGGTACTTCCACTTTGGAAGGAATCTCCCATATACAACAACATTATGGTAGATGAATTTGACATTGGACATGTCAAAGAATGGAGCTATGAGATGACAGGAACCTTATTGCAAAGGCCAACAACAGTGTCACTTGGGAGCTTCGGTTTATTGATGGAGTGTTCCTAGGATCACTTCACATATGGTGCACTTGATGGAAAAGGAGGAGGTGAGAGTGATGGAGTAGTACAGTCGTTGTGACTACTTGGGATACTTTTGGTACCTTGCAGCACTATGTAAAAACTTTAGTACCTCTCTCATGTGGATCCCATATGATGATAAGGTCATATTCACTTTAGATGGGGTGGTATGGACAAGAACCAAAGAGTGGATCTTTGGAGATCCAACTACCTTTTTGCTTCATAAAGGAAACATCATTACAGCCCAAATTCAGCAGTAGCTCTACAATTATCATAAATGGAGAGAGATACAACGTGGGATGGACAATTTGATCCATAATTTTCAGTTATGCAGCCCACCTATTTTTCAAGAGCTTCAGGTGGAGGGAATTTTTCATGAGTTTCCATGTTGGAAGGTGACTCATTTTGTATGGATGATATATTGGGGATGGAGGTAGGGAAAATTTTAAGGATGGAAGTTTATCTTAAATTTTAGAAACCTTGGTGAATCTTTCTAGTCCCTAATATCCAAATTTTAAAATGTTTGATGATAATTTTGTAAAAATGTATAGATTTATAATTATTTTATATTGTATAATATATAATATTGGTGATTCTTAAGGTAAAATAATTTTATACTATAAAATTTGGGCAAATTCATCTTTTAGAAAAATGGAAATTGGCAAATCTTTTTTTTTTTAAAAGCATGGAATATTAGCCCACTTGCGAATATTAGCCCCTGAAATTTTCCCTAGATGGAGGTTTCACATGGGAATGATAGTTCCCAATGTATTTCAGATTCCATGCCTCAAGAGGACCTCTAGACAACACCTTGTTGCCTCCATGAGTATTCTACTTCTTCACAATGATAGCTATTTGGGATGGTCACTAAAAGCTAACTTGCATACTTGGGAGGGGAAACTTGGAGATGTATTGATGAGACAACATCTTGATCCTTGGAGGAATTTATCATATGAGGTTGCTCCAGGAGGAGGAGAGGAGGCTCTTCAGTTCTGTCCTTGCAGTTGCTTGAGGACAAGTAACATTTGGGAGGGGAGAACTGTAATATTCCTAAATTAGCATGCAGCTAATAGGAATATTGATTTTTCTTCTTACACCTAGTTAGATGAATAAATGGGTAAGGAGGCCCATACATATCTTAAATAGGCATAAAATCCCTCTAGATGTGAAAAGGGATCATAATAATAACTGGATCTAGCATCCTTATGTGTGAACAGGGGAAAATACATGTGGACAAGGTTAAGTTTGACCAAGTCAACAATGCTAGTATGGATGGAGTAGATCATCAATAGAGATAGCGTAGTGATAATGGGAGGAATATTCCATGATGGTGGAAACCCTAATGAGTGGGACCCAAGGTAAGAAGGCTCACACTTGTTTATAAGGAGGGAAAGACAACCATATTGAGGCATGTTATTGATTATTGATTTTATGGTCTGCAGGACTATTTTGCATTCTTCAGCTATTGAGTTGAGATTGTTGTGTTGTTTAGCACCAGGTGTTCCCAAGCGGGAATCCCATCTCCTTTCTTGAGAGGCCTCTTGGGGGAGAATTAAACTTCATTTTTCCACACTTAGGCTTAAGGCCAAGCTTTAGTCTTCAACTACAACGCAGATTCTATAGAGGATTGTGTTGTGTTGCAGGGTGTTGCAGTGGAGGGTTGAGAAACCCATTTCCGGAGCTAGTTTTTCAGAGGAGGAAGCATCCTTTTCTTTGGGAGATCAGAAAAGGATATTATTGAGTTTCTTTCACATATTGGGACTAGGGAAACATTTTCCCATCATCTACAACGTAGTATCCCTCTTTGACTGTGTTATTTCAGTGAGAATTTGCAGTGGGGGTTTCAGTGCTTGATTTGGAGGGTGAGATCTTTAGTGTTAGGATAAGCCTTTCACTTGAAGGATCCATTGGAGGAGATATATTCATTGTATGTATCATCTACAGCCATATTCATCCAGTTAGTGAGTTTCAGCTGCTATTCATCCTTAGGGCTGCATTCCAACATTTTGGCATTTTTGTATATTTCAGGAAACCCTTTCCGGGTTGACTTGAAAATGAGTTTGGGAGCTTAGATCTTTACTCCTGGCACTTTGTGAGCCATACATTTGTAGATATATATTATTATACATTTCCAGTAGTAGTGTTCCATCTAATACTACGCTATACTTATTCTTGGGCATTCTTCTATGTAGCAACATTTCATATTTGGCATATGTATTCATGGGAGGCTTTCTTGCCTTGATTTTCTAAGTTGTGCCCACTTATATTGTACATATTTGCTGCTGATTCACATAATAAAATGGCTCCATGGTTTTCATATATTTGGGTGTAATGTTATTCACTACTATTTCCAATTTTATGTTCATATATTGCTGCCTCCCCATTTGGGAATATTACAAATTTCTTGCATACGGACAGGGGCATAACATTGGTGGATGCACCGGAATCAACGAGGCAGTTATGAACATTGAAATTGAAGATCTCGAAATACAGGAGGAAAGGGGGTGTGCATCCTTGGGAGTTCGCATTGACGACATTCACAATGCACTGGGGACTTGCCACATCTTGGGAGGATGTGGAGCTCACGGGTCCACACTGGTGGGTTGGCAAAAGCTTTGAGAATAAGATCTCGTTGGTTAGAGATCCTGGTGAGCTCGTAGAGGGAAATTTTGGCTTGTGTTTTCTTCATATCTTCAATGATGTTATATCCAAATTCTGGGTGTGGGAGAGGTTCAACAGAGGTATTTGGTGAACCTGATGATAATCTAGCCTTTGGGTTTACTCAGGTAGAGGTGGGGCTAGATTTTTTTAGGGTTGTGGCTTGGCTTTCCTTGTTTGGTGGTAGAATCTTTCTTAGGAAATATTTTCTCTTTTCTTCGAAGGAGTGGTCGGGGATTGGGCCTTTGCTCCTTAGACCATAACTTCGGGGGGGTGGTTGGATTGAGGATCATCTGCCAGGTTTATTTCTGTCATAGGGGAGGGTCCCTCTTCGCAGACCACCTCAAAGGTGAGGACATCAGATCCCATATCCTCATCCGGGGGAGAGGCTTCTTCGCTATCTGAACTAGCCTCCTCTTCTAAATCTCCTGTGGTTTGATCTTCTATGAGTTGATTTACCACAATAGTCAAGAAATTGATCGAGTGAGGGTAGGTTTTCTCTGAGTGGGAGGTTTGATGGAAAGAGAAAAAATTATCCTTGCCTATTTCTTCTACGCTGAGGCTAGTATTTGGGTTTGGCGGAGGACGACTGGCCGTGAGGTTGTTCTTCCTAAAGAAAGGTTTCTAAGTTTTGGTGCCTGAGGTGGAGTCATTGTTTTTCCTCTTCAAATCCGAGACTTCATTTGTTAACAACTTGAGATATTTCGCGATGCTCTCAAAATCGAAGGGGTCTTTATCCTTGTCTCCAGACTTATGAGTTGAGGGATGCGCTTTGTTCACAGCCAGTTTTGGGTCATCTTGGCCATCATGATCAATGGCTCCTGTGGAAAACATGTCCTTTTCAACAACAAGGGCAGTGGTGTAATTTTCTACCAGGGTAGCTCTAGCTTCATGTTTCACAAACATGGTGATATCCCGAGGGAGGGCCCTTGTGTAATAATCAATGGTGATGGAATCATCCAAGGCCATTTTTAGATGGAATTTGTTCAATATGGTGGCAAAGTGTTGGTTGAAGTCTTTGACTTTCTCCTTCTTCTGGCATTTCAAAGTACTCAACTCTGTAAGGTGCATAGAAGGAGTCTCATTAGGGAAATTTTGAGGTCTAAAATAGGCCTCCTAAGGAAATTATAAAATAATAGTGGAAAAAATAAAATAATATTTGATTACATCATCAAATTTTAGAGGGAAAAAAAGAAAAAACTACTTTTTCAACTCATATTTTCAACTTATCCCCCAAAGGTTTTACTCAAATTTCGAGTGGGAGTACTTGTTGGATGCAACATTTAATTCTTCATCCAAGGAGTACCCATGTTGCATACTTTCGATGCACCCTACTACATGAAAAACTTGATTGCAATTACGTTTTTTCATGTATTTATCATTTTTCTTGTAGTAGAATCCATCGAAAGTATGCAACATGGGTAATCTTTGGATGAGGAATTGAATTTTTCATCCAACGAGTACTCCCGCTCAAAACTGGAGTAAAAACTTTGGGAGATAAGTTGAAAATACTAGTTGAAAAATTAGTTTTATTATTTTATTATTTTTCAATATTTTTACCCTTTTACTTAAAAAATGGTGAATTATCCCCCATGGTTGACATAATCATCTTAAATCCTATTGGTTCTTATAAATTTTATTTTGGTTGTACATTTTTCTTAGGAGGCCCATTTTAGACCTCAAAATTCCCCTAATGTGTCTTCTGAAAGCTTTTGGAGGAAGGTACGGCTAAATTTTTCCCAGGAGGAAATGGAAGCGACAGGCAGGGAACAGTACCACGTAGCAGCCTTATTTTCTAAGGTGTGGGGAAAGATTCGGCATGCTACATCGTCGTACTACACTCTCATCATTTGTATGGCCAAGTAGAAATTACTGATGTGATCTTCGGTCAATGTACCCTTTTCGGGGTAGAACTTAGGGAGGTGCTTCTCTGGGTGTCGGGGCATGTCGTGAAGGGGACCATAGAGGCCTAGAGGAGATTGTGCCATCCAAGCCAAGGGTTGCACTCATCTGGCTTGATGGTGGGGCAGGATGTAGATATGCCCCATTTCATTCTCAGATTCGCTTTCAATGCCAGATCCGGAGGTTTCCAATATTCCTAAGATTTCTCCAGTTATAAAGGAAGGGAAATATGTTTTGGTTTCGGTTGTGGTGGTGGTGAGTGTGGCCTATATTTCGACCGTGTCCACAACCCCTATCTCCCCGGCCCCTTCTGGTTCCTCCTCTAGGTGGGTTATTTTCTTAAGTGTTATCATTCAAAGGTTGGTCTGGTTGTGGGTTAGCGTCAGGTTGGGGTTCGGTAATTTCAAGGTCGTCCCCTTCGATGTCTCGAGGGCTCTCAGGGGGTTCGACTAAATTCCGCTCAACGTCATCTGCATAATCTTGGAGCATAAGACCTATTAGCTGAGGCATGGAATTGACCAAGACACCCTAGCGAGTTTGATACATTCTGGGAGTCCGCGGATTGGCTAGTGAACCAATGGCTGGGAGGTTTTGCATACATCTAATGAGATCGTGGGCGATCGGGCACAAGGCCCTTGGTTGGTCTAAGGTTACCTCATAATAGGGCAGGTCCTCCTCTGGGGAATTTTCAAGGGGAGGAGGACCAATATTTTTATATATGATCCACCCTGTGGGGTTTGGAACGGGATATTACTTGTGTGTTGGGAGCCTGCCATTCAGTACCTCCTAGCGCCAAATCTGTTGATAGGGAAAAATTACTCGACCAATAGTAGGGGATCTCCCTGGTATAAAGTCCCAACTAGACTCTATACCATTTGTAATAGGGATCCCGTCTGGGGTGTAGGTCTTTCTACCATTGAATACGCCCTCTCTTGGACGGATATGTGCCTTGCATACTTGGTGATGCACGACTATTCGAATGATACGAAGCAAATGGTCGATGATTTATCTTCCAAATGAAACATTATAAATAGCAAAGCGATATTCGAAGCATGAAACCAAAGGAGGTATTGTTAGCAACACATCATTAGGGTCATGCTCATAAAAGCTACTTAACCACAAAAGAAACAATTCTCTATGGTCAGAACACCCTTCAATTCTTTAAGCATTTTTTGAAAGATGGAGCGACATCAATATTGAGGTCATTAAAATACTTTGATGAAACATTCAAATACCATTCACACATCCAGAAAGCTTAAATGTACAAATGATGTATGAACATAAAAACACATACTAGTCAGTTATAAAATATAGCAAATATATAATACATAATATTCATAATGCTTGCACACTTGAGTTCTCGTCAGATCCAGTAGTGGAATCAAAACATTCATTTGTATTCATTCTCAGAAACATGCATTCCATACAATACAATAATCTATTCTCCTTTTGGAGTTCCGAAAAAATATCCTTTACAATGTCCCCGGAGGGAGTACTTATAGAACAAAATTGACCCTTAGGTGGCCTTGACCCTTCAGCTTCCTGATCATTGGCATGGTCTGCGACCTAGGTGGTGTTTGCGACTTGCAACTTGGTCCTGACTGTGACCTGCGACGTGATCCCTATTGCGACCTGTGACGTGATCCCTGTTGTGACCTGCGACCTGTACCATTTCCTTTGTCAAGGGAGAAGTTGTGTGATGGAGAGGCCCAGTACGTTTATTTGCTGCTATTCCTTGAGGTATTTTTTCCAGGCCTGATAGTTTGTAGCAACTGGAGTGACCTGGGGGGTATCTTCTCCTAACCTGTGGAAAGACTCAAGAGCGTCTGGGACCAAAGTGCACCTCTTTACCAATTTTATTGGATAGGGAGGCCAGTTTGGTGTAGATATGGACTGGTGTAATGATAAACTGAACAATGTTTTCCTGTGAGGTTGCGAGGTCTTGGGAAGTAGCTGCTTTCCTAAGGGGTTGCAGGAATGCTTGAATGTCTTGGGTCACTTCTTCCCTTGTCTTCTGGATATCCAATGCTCCCAAGGAAGGGATATGATGTACCTCCACCATCGAATTGATGCCACTCATGACATGTTCATAAGCAGACATCACCTTCTCCACATCCTTTACCAGCTTATCCTTGGATTGTATCTTCATTCGTATCTGGACTTTTTCGTTCTGTGTATAGATCCAATCATTCCTTGGTAGGGTGTCAGGAGCCTGCAGATATCTTTATGACCATTCCAGCATACTGTCCAGGGTGGTGGAGGCTTCCTTTAGTTGTGTAGTTTTCCTTTTAGTCTCTGCTTGTGCTGTTAGCAGTGGTGCGACTGTCTGATTTATAATGAACATTTCCTCATATACTTGCTTCATGGTAGCCTACAAAGTAACCAATTCCCTTTGAATAGTGATTGGTAATTCGTTGGCCTAGGCGGTTGTGAAATTAAGCCTTTGGATTTCTTCTTCCAGCACCTTCTTTTCTTGTTCAGACTGAGCTTCCTTCTACTCGGAGGCTTGGATTCTGTTTTGTAGAGACAAAATCTCTATGCTCATTCTGTTAATGTTTTCCTCTATGGCTACTGCAAAGGTGGTCCCTGCTGATGTGATCATGATTGGATTAGTCCTGGTATCTAGGACTATATCCTTTTCCATGGTAACTACGAGGGGATCGGCTGGATTCCGTGCAAGGCATTTTATTTTCTCTTGTCTAATATTTTGTGTGAAGTGGTCGTATGCCAGCCTTGTTAGGTCTAAAATCTCATCTTCCCCTTCCTCTGAGATGCCAAGTTCTGAGAGTGGGAAGTGTACACTCGTCATGGGAGTTGTTTGAGGTACGTCAATATGAGGAAGCTTTGTTTTCTCCCCAGTCTTTGGTGGCGATGTCTCCCTTCCTTCTACTTCCTTGGAAGAGCCTTCCTGTGATTTCTGGTTTTCTTCCTCCTTCTTACTCTTCTCGGCCTCTTAATTATCCTATTCTTCCTTTAATCTACACTCAACCTCTTTCCTCTTCTGTTCTTATTCTTCCTTCTTCTTACATTCCTCTTCCTCTGTTTTCTTGCAGGCTTCTTTTTCCTGCCTTCTCTTCCGTTCCTCCTTTTGTTGTTTTTTCCGCTGTTCCTTGGCTTGCTTCTTTAGATTGTATTCTTATTATTTTCATGCCAGGGCATCTTGGGTTATTTTTAGTTCTTCCTCCCTTGCCTTTTTTCTCAGCTTCTTGTTGTGCCTTGGCCTCTTTGTCTCTCTTTTCTTGTTTCTCTTTAGAAAGACTACTGTCTGTATCATTCTTTGGCTTCTTGGTTTTGGAAGATGAGGCTCCTCCTATTAGGTCCTTTTGTTTCAGCATGTCGGCCCTTTCTTCCATAGTTTGATCATATTGACCCCCTTGATCCTTACTCAGGTCAGCTGATTCTTCTGGCGAGGCTTCCCTATCTTTGTTATACCAATTCCTAACTTTCTCTTCAATAGGGCATTTCATGTGTTGGTATTTCCAATTGAACTTGGCCCGTTTGCAATGCACAGGGATGATCCTTTCGGGACCATATGATTTGTGGGCAAAGGTCACGAAATGAAAACATTTGGTTTCATATGCCTTTGCTTATACTTCTTTGAAATCCTTAACTGTGTAGGCATTGGTAGTGAGTGGGAGAGTAGGCCATGGTTTCTTTTTTCCTTGGCTCAGGACCTTAGAGAATCTACTCGTCATTTGGTAACACACTTCTTGTAAGAGTATTTTATCAGTGAAAAACTAGGGAAATGCATGAGGTGCCTTGAATGATCCAAAGACTCTGATAAAAGTACTTTCTGCAATGGGAAACCAATTGAACACTTGGGTTATTGTTTCCATGGCTTGCTTAGACATTCACGGGGCGTCTTTGCTAAAAAAATTTATGTAGAGTGTGGGAATGAAATTCTGCGAGATCGATTCTATATCTTACTTGTATTTGGAACCCTAGAACACACTTAAGTCTTTGTGGATTGGTCCACCATGCTTCACATCCTAGTTATGCGACCATCCTTCAAACTGAAATCTTGCACTTACTACATCCAAAAGGTAGGAAGACATGTAGAATTTAGATGCGCATCCTTCTTCTTCTATTTGTGTTGCTGATATGTTTGAGCTCAGGGCCGCTAGTATCAGGTTATCCCAGTTGAATGGGGTGCCATATGAAGTGATAGAATACATGAGTGGGACCCAAGTCTCGTTGAAATTAGTGGCATCTGGTCGGTCGTACAGCCTACACATCATTGCTGCCACAAGTTTGTAGACTTTCCTGAGGCCGTTTGTTTTATATTCCTGATCCTTTTTTACCTTAAACTTCTCGGGGTCCTCCCACCATCCCTTAAAGGTATCCAGTATTGGTACTTCAAGAGTGGCTACCCAATCGACGTTGAAAGATTGTTCTCTAGTGGGGAATACATAGTAGACTCCTACATCTTTACCCATTAGGTTAGCAAACGTCTTTCCTGAGTGATCACAGATGACCCAGATCCTGGAGTCAAATTTCTGGAGGATCCATTCAATGACCTATGCACATGGGAATATGGGTGGATGAGTGTATGCGTAGTGAAGTTTGGATCTCTCGACCTAAATATACACTTGCCGGTCCACAAGGTCTTTTGGGAACTCAAGATTTGTGAACTCCTAATATACTTGGTACCAAGTCATTTTGTCGCCTTTCCCAAACACACAGGCGATGTCCCCATAGATAGGGGTGGGGAAGGAAGCGTGCCTTCTTCTGAGATCTCTATATCAGGACTCTTGTTTCTTTTTCATACTACTGGAGGCCCCATATCACTTGAGGCCGAAGAGATGGAGACACAATCAATCTCATCTTTAATATCCCCTGGCATGTCCATAAAAAAATCCGACGATAAGACGGATGACATAATCACAAATATGTTGAATGACTAAACTTCCAAATGAACTGACTGCTCAAGTTAGGTCGTTACGACCCCTGCCAACTATTATATGAAGAAAAGGTGAGGTTTGGGACTTAGCAACCTTACGACTAGGACGTAAGGTTGCTAGGTCACACTAGCATGAATTCTCAGGAAACTACAACCTTATGACTTGGCGACTTGCAACTAGGTCGCAAAGTCATAGATTGGATATTTAATTGGTGATTAATGACCTGGTGACTTCACAACTCAGTGACCAAGTCGCGAGGTCGCAGGGTCGCTAAGTCGCAGAGTCACGTTAGGGCTTTTTTGAGAGGATTTGCAGCGATTACGACTTGTGGGGAATGAATTGCAAAGAGGGAAAAACTCCAAGGGTGATGGGAAAATATGAGTTTAAAGGCCTTCCCAGGCAACCAAGAGGGGTGCTTGAAGCAAACTGAGGTGATGTAAGGCTCAGAGGAGGAGGCAAAGAGAGGTGAGCATGAGGGGGTTGGAAACGTTAAATAGAGGGCTGGTGAGGACTTGGAATGAAACCAAAATGGAATTAATAGGCTAGGGTAGGGGTAAGTGAGGAAACATTTAATCAAAACAGGAAACAACAGGAGGATTAGGCAACCTACCCAGAAAAAATGCGATCCAGTTGGCTTGTTAGAGGCATTATTTTCTCCGTCACGCAGGTCGAATGCGACCTACGCGACCCTTTGATTTATAAAGGGGTCTCACATGCAATCATTTAATGTAGTTCGCTAAGTCGCAAATCAGGGCTGGTTGAGGGGAGATGTGACCTTGCGACCCCGTGACCTGGAGGTTGCTAGGTCGCTAGGTCGCACAATAGAAAATGTGAAGTTTTAAGCCAGGATGCGACCTTGTGACCTTGCAACCTAGGGGTCGCAAGTTGACTAGGTTGCATGGTCGCAAAATGTGTGATTTTATGAGTTTTGCGACTTTGTGACTATGCGACTAGTTTTTTAGAGAACAAGTCATGGACAAAACTTTGTAGGCATAATGCATGGAAAGGGAATTTCTCAAGGCTCAAGGTTGAGGGTGCATCAAACTTACCTTTACCAAAGAGATCAGGGGCTCTGAAATTTTAAGACGGGACTAAATTTTGGAGGGTGTTGTAGCGGCTACAACACAAGGTTTGATGAATTCCATTTTCAAACCCTTCCTTGGAAATTTTTTGTTAGTATTTTTTGATGATATACTAATCTATAGCAAGTCTTGGAAGGGTCATGTTCAACATGTTCACATGGTGCTCAAACTATTAGAGGAAAAAAAATTATATGCAAAAGCCTCCAAAAGTTTCTTTGGTGTACAGGAGGTGGAATATTTGGGTCATATTGTATCTCATGAGGGTGTTAAGGTAGACCCTAACAAAATTAAATCCATTAAGGAATGGAAAATCCATACAACCATAAATCATCTTCGAGGATTTCTAGGGTTAACATGGTATTATCACAAGTTTTTTAATAATTATGGGAGAATATTGACACCTTTAACATCATTACTGAAGAAAGATGCATTTTCTTGGACTCCAGAAGAAACTAATGCCTTTGAACATCTTAAAGAGGTAAAGTGCCAATCACTGGTCTTAGCTATGACAGGCTTCATAAAAACCTTTATTGTGGAATGTGATGCCTCAAGAAATGGAAGCATTGCTTTGTTCCATTTCTATTATCAAACATGAGTGGATAACCAAAGCAAGGGATGAATGGAAGAATGATGAAGAGGTGTGGACACTCATTAAAAATTTGTAGAAAAATCCCAGTACATCTGAAACATTTAGCTGGAAAAATGATTCATTATGGTACAAATATCACTTATATATTTGTAATTATTCCCAACTCAAACAACATATTCTTTCATAAATGCACACCTCTCCCTTAGGAGGGCACTCAAGATTTTTAAAAACTTACCACGGGGTCAAGAAGGATTTTTTTTGAGATGACATTAAATATGATATTCAAAAGTTTTTGGCAAAATGTTTTGTTTGCCAACAAAACAAAGTTGAAACAATTAATACCTCATGTTTGTTACAAACTTTATCCATTCCCCATTCAATGTTGGGAGAAGGTTTCAATGGATTTTATCATGGGTTTACCCAAGTACGAAGGAAATACTACCATCATGGTGGTAGTTGATAGACTTACCAAGTATGCACACTTTTGTGCATTATATCACCCATTTAAATCTAGTATAGTTGCCACTTCATTTATGGAAATAATTCAAAATCTATATGGAAACCAAAACATTATTGTAAGCAACAAAGATCCCATTTTTACAAGAAATGTTTGGACGAAATTATTTACTTGTTTGGGTACTCAATTAGCTCATAGCTCATCATATCATCCTCAATATGATGGGAAAAATGAGATAGTGAACAAATGTTTGGAAGGATATTTTCGTTGCTTTGTATCTGATAAACATACATAATGGGTCAAGTGGTCAGCTCTGGTTGAATGGTGGTATAACACTTCCTTCCATACTGCAACAAAAATGACCCCATTTATGGAACTTTATGGATATCATCCACCCTCCATCACATCATATTTAAGAGAAAATTATAAGTTTCAAGCAATGGAAGATCACATCAAGAATTAATAACAATTTCTCGAAATTTTAATGGATAACTTCACCTTGGCGCAAAATTTAATGAAACAACATGCATATCAACATAGCAGCGAAAGAATTTTTGATGTAGGCAAAATATTGGTACTATGGAATACAAATTGGAGCTTACTGCATCTCCTTGAGTGCACCTAGTTTTCAATGTTTCATGCTTAAAGAAGGTTATAGGTGACAAGCTCCTAGTTCAAACAATATTTCTAGAACTTTACGAGGAAGGAAAAATCATATTGGAACTTGAAGCAGTCACAGAAACAAGAAGTCAATAGCTACGAAATCAATCAATTTCAGAATATCTCATCAAGTGGAAGAACTTACCCATTGAAGATTCGACATGTGAGGATAATAATTTTATATAGAAGCATCCAAAACTACTCAATTGTTGATAAAAACACTTTTTTGAAGGAGAGGATAATGCTAGGTCCCTAAAATACTACTGTATCCCCTTGTTATTATTGTTATTGTAGCCCCCTTATTGTTATTGTTGTGCCCATGCAATCCCCATATTGTTATTTTTGTGCCCCATAGAATCCCACTATTGTTATTGTTGTGCCCTTACATTGTTATTGTTAAGTCGGCTAGGATTATATTGTACAAGAATTGTTCATTTATGTAATGCAAAGGATGATTGCCCCCTCGTAGAGGTTGATTTCTAAGTCGTGATTTATCTTTTCTTATATTTTGTGAGCTGATTGCATAACATCGACCAAGACAAAATATGCATAAGCATGGTTTCATGGGATGAGTTGAAATATTATTCAGGAAGAATTAATTGTTTGAGAGGTATTATGATGAAAAGGACAAGGAATTTTGTGATCTCGAATGCAGGTCACAAGGAAAATGTGGCACCCAATAAGAAGTTTGAAGAAACTGATAGAGGACATAGGTATCAGCCTGGGGAGAAGCAGAATAAAGGGAATGAAAAAGAACCATTGAAGTGTTTAACCTATGGTGGAGATCATCACAAGAAGGATTTCCCTATGTATCTGAGTGGCACAACGAAGCCTGACAAGCCTCAGATATATAGTGCACAAGAGGCACAAGAGGTTGGGGATATAGGTCAAATGATTCCTCGGCTCTATGTAGTAGTGGATAAAAGGTAGTTAGGTCATCAATAATCCATTATCAATATGGAAGGTGGAACCAGAGGGAGATTTCTAGCCTGAGCCTCAATGCATTTTGTTGTGGAAGGAGCTCATGCTCTGGAACCGAGAAATAGAGTAAGTAAATTATTCAGATTTATGTAGGAATGAAAAAAAACATAGATATAACCATAAATACAAATATGAAGTGGAAATAACACTTCATTTCATTAATAGCAAAGAACTAAAATTTGCTTACAAACAGAATGGAAATAAACTAGCTAGGGCATTGGTAGTTTATCTATGAGAAGAGATGTGGTGGCTACAAGCCTCTGAATTGTGTTACAATGAGGCTCGAGGGCCTATTTATTATTGAGAAATAATGGAAAACCCTAAAAATCCAAAAACCTAACCCTAGGAGATGAAGCACCAAAAATATGGGCCCCGTTTGGGTAAATTGATGTTTCAACTTCCCGCAGAAGTAACTTTGGCATACGATCTATGTTTGACGCACACCATACCTAGTTAGAAAGATATATCTGAGGACTAAAAATTTTTATGTGAGAAAAATTGGTACATGGACCCGTGTTTCTCCCAGTGTTCCCAAAAATGTTGTTTAGGGCCTCAAAACAACTCCGGAAGTTCAGGACCTGAAAATTTGCTAAAAATTGTAAGTTGTACTGAAATTGAAAAACTGAAAGAAACGATGGTGTGGGTTAAAATGGAATAGGTGGGTGGCCACCAATATCCACCTGGATCATTAGGGCCTCAAAACAGCTATGGAAGTTCATGACCCGAAAAACTGCTAAAAAAAGTAAGTTGTGTTGAAACTGAAAAACTGAAAGAATTGATGGTGCGGGTCCAAATGGAATAGGTGGGTGGCCACCAATATCCACCTGGATCATTCATCCCTCCTTAGAAAGAAATGGTCCCCATTGTGTTGAGTTCCTCCATGAGATGAGGAAACTTCTGCTGAACTTGGTCCCTGGTGAACCACTTGCCTCGGTGCAAGAGTTGGTCAACTTTGACAACACGATACAGTTGGATCTTCTACTGGTGAGTGTTCTTGATTTGCATGTCCTTGATACAATCTGTGGTGGCATGTTCCATGCAGTCTGGGTTTAAATTTATTGGTGTGAGTTGTTATGCAATGTCGGAGGTGTCCAGTAGAGGTGGGAAGTAGGGTCGAAGGTAGTTCACATTGAAAACTGGGTGTAGACCAAGGAATGGTGGAAGACTGAGCTCGAAGGAATTGTTCCCTATAGCCTTGGTGATGATGTATGACCCATATCAGAGTGGGCGAAGCTTGCAGTGGGGTCCAGCGAGGCGCTCCTTTTGAAAATTTAGCCACACTTTGTCACCCACCTGGAAGTTGTGTGGAACCCGATGTTGATCATGTGATTTCTTGTACTTGGAATTGGCTCTATCCAATATGTCATGAACCTGTTAGTAGATGTGTTGAATGCACTTGATGAAGTTGTTCGTTTTGTCAGCTTCAGACTGGACATGAGCCAAATCGGCCTGAGTAGCTACAAATAGCATGGCTACATCAATGGGACATAGTGGCTGGAATCCCAAGCCCACCTGAAGGGGTTTGTCGCTGGTTGAGTTGTGGATAGCTCGGTTATAATTATGTTGTACATAAGGGAGGCTCTCATCCCATGTGTGTGGATGATTTGAATTGTACATGCGTATAATGTGTACAATCATCTTGGTGACGACCTTTTTCTTACCATCAGTTTGGGGATGGAAAGTTGTACTAGACTTGGTGAGCTTAGTGTCCAGCATTGACCAGAGACTGGACCAAAATGTGCTGAGGAACATGTTGTCCCGATATGAGATGATAGATTGTGGGATCCCAAAGTGCATCCACACTTATTCAAAGAAGATTTTAACAGTGACTTCTATTGTGATATTCTTCTTGCAGGCCACCATAATGATCCTCTTTGACAATCTATCGACGACCATGAAAACACAGTCGTAATCCATGGAGATGGATTGCTAAGATCGACTAGGGGTAGGTAGCGAAGTATATAGGCCTTTATTATTGATGGTCAGTTTGGAAATGGCGCAAGCAGTGAAAGATCTAATGTACTTCCTGACATCCTGTTGAAGGTTCGACCGATATAAATACTTCTGCAGTACTTCCACCGTTTTCTCAACCCAAAAATGCCCAACGAATCGACTGTTGTGTGCTTCCCAAATCATCTTGGAACACTTGCTTGAAGGAACACAAAGGTGTCCCAGGTGACATAGAAGTGCATATTGGAGGTGAAAATTTGGAACTTCCGTACCCTCCAAGAGTGTCTTGTATGTGTGGCCGAATTCTAGATCACTCTTATAGAGAAGCAACTAATCAAAAGTCTTGTGCCCACAAGAGTTGAGAACAGTGGTTAGAGCCACGATTGGTGGTCGGATGAGGTAGTCTGCAACATTATTAGTGATACCCTTCTTGTACTTGATGTTCAAATGAAACTGTTGCATATATGTGGACCACTTCTGATGGCGATCATTCTGCAACTTCCCTTGTGTCTGTATGAACTGCAGGGGTCAGTGGTCTGTGTGGTGATTATTTCCTTCCCCAAAATGTAATTCTTCCATTATCGATAAGCCTGCACATTGGAACGTCACATTTCTTTGTCATAAGTGGGATACTAATGGACTATGTCGGACAATGTCTCAATATGATATGCCACTGGATGCCCTTGTTGAATAAGAGCTGCCCCAATAGCATATTCAGAGGCATCTCTCTCAATCTTAAATGGTTGTTACAATTCTGGTAATGTGAGCACTGGGGAAGAACAAAGGTGATCTTTCAATTCTACGAATGCCTTCTGTTGAGATTCCAATGAAAATAATTTTTCTTTCGCTCCTCCCTCAGTGAATTGACTCAAGGACCAAGTGATATGATAGAATCCCAACATGAACCTGCGGTAGAAATTAGCAAGACACAAAAATCTGCGAAGCTCTGTTAGAGTGGTTGGGGCTGGCCAATCCTGAATGACTTGGATCTTGGTTGGATCCAAATGCACCCCTCTTTCATCAATAAAGTATCCCAGGTACTTAACCTGGGTTATGCCAAAAGTTCACTTCTCCAAATTGGCACAAAACTTGTGTTGCCGTAGTGTTTGAAGGACCCGTTGGATGTGGTGGAGGTGTTGTTCCCAAGTCTAGCTAAATATCATAATGTCATCCAAGTACACCACTAAAATATGGCCAAAAGATGTCGTCCATCAACCTCATGAAGGTTGCGGGAGCATTCGTCAACTAGTAAGGCATGACCATCCATTCAAAAAGGCCCTCCTTGGATTTGAAGGAAGTCTTCCACACATCGGAGGGTTCAATTGGTACCTGGTGATACCTAGACTTCAAGTCGATCTTGCTGAAATGTTTCGCCCCTTTGAGTTGGTCCAGAAGGTCATCAATCCATGGGATTAGGTACCTATTCCGGATAGTGATCTTGTTCAAAGTTCGATAGTCAATATAGAGTCTCCAAGTCCCATCCTTCTTCTGTGCCAACATGATCAGGCTCTCACAGGGCAATGAACTCGACTGAATGTGGCCTTTCTATAGCAACTCCTAAATCTTCCTCTTGATTTCATCATTCTCTAGAACAGAGCGCTGATAAATTGGTCCATTGGGTAGTAGCGCACCTGGGGTCAGATCAATGGGGTGCTTTACCTTAAAGTGCAGAGGCACCCCTGTGGGTGAGGTGAACATGTCCTCGTACTCCTCCATGACCTTGTCCATTTGTTGTTGTCGTGTGGAGGAGACCTATCTGGAGGTCATGGCCATAGTATTCTTCTTTCCCTGGGGGTGGATCATCAGGAAAGAAAATTTCCCAGTTTTGGAAATGAGCTTAATGCATTGTTTTGCAGTAACCAAAGAGATAGCGACAAGTAGTGGTACCTCTGGTATCTTGTACAACTTATTTCCCAAAGTAACAATAACAGCACGAGGTCGAGACTCATACATAGCATGTTGCTTCCACAAGTATGGTTGGCCTAATAATACATCACAAACATCAAGATGAGCAACGTCACATAATACCTCATCCGTGAAGGGCTTGATGTTGTAGGGAAGGCGACATTGTTGGTTGATGTGGAGATCTCGTCCTTAGTGAAGCCATTCGATTATGTATGGTTATGGGTGTGTTGTGGTCATCAAGCCTAACCGCTTAACGACCTCTGCTGAAATGAGGTTCTTTTTGCTCCCATTGTTGACAATGAACTTTAGCGAGGAACCCTTCACCCACATATGGGAGTGGAAGAGACACTCCTCCTCCTTTGGATCTTCCGGTTCCTCCTTCTAGATCTTCATAGTGGCAAAAATGGTATTGGGCTCCACATCAATAATCTTCTTCCCTTTGTTATTCCCCTTGTCAAGTTCTAATTCAGAGTCAGAGCATGCATCTCATTCAGAAACCCTCATCTCAGCCACCATCGACTTCTTGGCCTGACGCTCACTTGTGTTGTGAGTGGAGCTCTTATGGAACTCACGCCACTTTCCCATGTCCTTCTTTGGCTTCGTGGTGTTTTTATTTGCTTATGGCTTTGGCAGGTTGTCTTGGGCCACCATGCCTTGGATTTTTCCTTTGTTTAGTAGTTTGGGGGAACCTTTCCCTTGCTTTTGATTTGCAGATCCAAACTCCCACTTCTTCCGCTTGAATTTCTGCTCAATCTTGGCTGCATATCGTTATGTCGTACCAAGTGAGGAGATGTTGAGGAACTCCATTTCCTACCGAATGTATCTGTGCAGAAAACTAGGATACTTTAGCACCAAAAGTTTCTCCGAATATTTGATACCCAACTTTGTGCGCAGGGTATGGAAAATATTCATCGGCTCATGCGCATCTTGATCCCTTTGCTGCCGCAACATGGTCCATTGCATGTACTTGTCTTCATAGCTCCCCATGGGATAGTATTTTTCCTTGATGGTGTCTCATAAAGAATTCCAAGTGGGTATGGCCAACAATAGAGAGGGTTTTGTCTCATCATTTTTCTTACAGTAGGTTTCCCACTAGTCCTTGACATGGGGGGTAGCTTTGAGGAGTGCAAAAATAATCTTCTCTCGGTCGTAAAATTCATGAACCGAGATATATCCTTCTAATAGATTGAACCATCTATCTACTACATTTGCATCTATTTAGCACTCAAATATGGGAACGCCAAAGTTTACTTGTACCTTAAATGGAGTTGCGCCTCCAGAGTGGCTGTTGGATGCAGATGTGCTGCCGGTGGGCAGTCGTTGAAGGATTTGGGCAAAGTTATCCATCATCATGTTCCTTTGTTTATCAAGGGCCTCCTCGAGCAATATTTTGATAGGATCTCCTGCTCCCTCATCTTAATTTTCGTCCCCCATGGGCGGCCGTCGAGGTTTGCGAGGCTGATCTTGCGCGCGCCACTAGTAGAAAATGATGAAATTAATGACTAGGTGACTAAAAAAGTTAGTCACCCAATTATTTCAAGTGAAATACTACTAAATTTGAGAAATTTTAAGTGACCGAACTAAAAATGACTAACTTAAATGACTAATCTAGTCTAGGAATAAAATATACGACTAGATAATAAGTGACTAAACTAAAAACGACTAACTTAAATGACTAATTTACTCTAGGGATAAAATATACAACTAGATAATAAATGACTAAAGTAAAAGTGACTAACTTAAATAACTAATTTAGTCTACGATTAAAATATATGACTAGATAATAAGTGACAAAATTAATAATGATTAATGCAAATGACTGTTATAGTCCAAGAATAAAAATATGACCAAATAACATGTACAAAAAGTATATGAATTAGTCATTTATGTTAGTAATTTTTAATCGTATCACTCCATAAATGAAAATTTGCAATTTTGATACTGAAGTGTTACATTTCACTAAACGAGTCTCTGAATCCATCTGCAGTGTTAATATTTAGAGACAAAGGGGTCTTTGAGTCCATCTACAGCGTTAAAATTCTGAATACTCTTTTGTCTCTAAAGTTTAACACTGCAGATGGATTCATCTATAATTAACATAAATATTGCATGTATCATCTATCTACTTTACACTAATGCCTTCATTATAGTTTTAGTAAAGGTAATATTTATATAGTCAAATTAATATGTATATTTATATTTCTTTGGCCATAAAGTTTAATCTTTAAACTTCATTGATTTATGTTAAAAGTGTGACTCTTGTTTTAAATCTAAGGTCAAATATTCATAGTTACATTTAATGAATAGATAAACATAACATTTATTTTTGTAAGTCGATATTCATTCATATGGTGAAAAATATGTACAACCAACAAAGAAAAAAACAGGTGGTCTCACCTCGACTAGGTTTGTTGACCAATGTTTGCAACAAGTGACAAAAATACAAAAATGAGGCTAAGGAAAACATCCATAAATGAGAGGGTCAAAGACACCAAAATACATGTAATGCATAAAAAACACATTAGAGCATACTAGTCATCCAACGTAATGGAAGCTGGGTTTTCCAAGGTTGTTCCTAGAGGGGGTGGTGGACGGAATTTGCAATGGACGTGCCCTTCAAAGTGTGTGAGCCAAGTGTCCAACTTTTCCACTTTTTCTATAAGGTGGTTTAATTTTTGCCTCGCTAGACCACCACCAATACTCGCTCCCTGACCTGGCACTGGAAGTAGTGCATCCTATCCAAAGTGGCCATAAACTCAACATGCTCCTCCCTACAAACCCATTCCGCTGCGTCCACTCGATCTATCAGAGTTTGAATTAGGTCCCGACAGTTTTCTAGAAAAAAATGTTGAATTTACCATGGGCCGGGAGCTACACACCTACAAGTTCCCCATTTAGCTGTTCCTCCTTGCTTTCCACCACCCCGATGCTGCATTTGTTGTGACCTTACACTTCCACCACCACGACCGCCTCGCGTTCCCACACCAGCAAGTTGGGAGTGACCGACGATCTTACCACCTCGGTGCGCTCCTACCACCACTATTTCCATATCATCTGAGCCAACAGATCCTTGCTTGGCCAGGGGTGAGGATTTCCCATGCCGCAAGGATGGTTGCATTGTGATAAAACCAAGAGGGCCAACTCCAACCGTTATCAGATTCCAATCTACTGAAACTTTCCCCTACCACCACACCCAAAAGCCAGATATCTCTTCACCCTTAAATTTCCTCAAGAAAATACACACTATGTCCCAGGTACCATCTTGCCACCAGTTGGAAAACTCGGCAAGAACTCAAACAACTGGAGAAGGAGAATGCGGGAGGAACACACCCCAGGCTAACGCTTCCCAAGAAGCTTCACACAACCCACACTAGGATATCGACTCTATTTATTCCAAAATGGCGACTCTCCTGTCGCCACTAGACATCAAGAACCACCCACCAAATCACCAGGCACACTAATTTCTAGACCAAACACCAGAAATGGAGAATTCCATATAGAAGCACTGCCACCCCCAGAGATACCTCCTTCAATACCACTTTCATGCACCTCTATCAGACCAACAACTTGCACATACTAAAAACCACAGAATACCAAAATAACAAGTTCCCTCGTTGACACATCGTAGTGTTCAAGATTTCTATTTACTAGGCATTCAAATGAAAATAAAGTGGAAAACATGAGCGAGGGAGGGTTTTTTTAATGTCCTTGATACCTATAGCTGCTACATATATCTATCTACATTTGGGGTCATCCCTGGCAATAGAAGGAGTCGTGAGAAAATATATAGAAAAGGAGGTTCTATGAAACGTTGTGGCAGGTGTTCGACATGTTCGAGATTTCTATTTAGTAGGCATTCAAATGAAAAAAAGTGGAAAACATGAGCAAGGGAGGAATTTTCTGATGTCCTTGGTGCCTATTGTTGGTATAGATATCTATCTACATTTGTGGTTGTCCCTGGTAATAAAATAAGTCAGGAGAAAAGAGATAGAAAAGGAGGTTTTGTGAAAATTTGTGGCAGGAGTTCATGAATGGATCGTGACAAGAAGCCCAAAACCCAAGTCCATCCCAATGATAATGGAGATGTGAACCCCAAATTCATAGGTATGCTCATTCTCATTCTTCTAGTTATCCTTCTATCTTTCATTTATTTCTATATCTGCTTGTTTCTATTAGTAAGGCCTCCTAGATTGGCAGTTGATTGAGTAGAGAAGTTGTGCATGCAAGAGGGATAGATTAGTGACACTTATTATCATTCTCTCCATGTTTCTTTTAGGGTAAATGACTAGTGAATGTTGCAATAAATGCTATGTTCTTCCTTTTGTGGGTGTGTATCAATAATTTTTAAAGGTTTCATTTCAACTCTTCCTAAGATGTGGGGTGCCATCACTTATGGGAGAAATGACTTGGAAGGATGCATCACACTTAGTTTTTGGTTAACCCATAAATTACACCTCGCCCAAACCTCTTATTTGTGCTTGTGAAGAAGTGAATCTTGATGGTTGGCCTAATGACATGGCACCATATTCACTAGATAAACATGGTCCCATTGAAATTTTTTACTTATTTTGTCAGCTATGATACATTTCAAATTTGTATCATGTTCCCCACCTCTATTATGACTACTTGGGCACACTAGTACCCATGAGTTTATGCAACTATGTGGTAAAATTATGGATGCTAGTTTTTGAGCTATGTTGTCAGTAAGGGTAATTGATGAACCCTGTGTCCCTCACTTTTAGATTTGCTTGATTGAAAATGAAATTTGAAACTTTATCAAGGGAATTTAAGTGAATTCATTTATATTACAGATGAAATTATTACATTAGATCAAAATTGGGCTTTTTTATTATCCACATAAGTTATAATTTGCTCATCAATATTAGAATTATTTCACAATTCCTTTGAAGTATATATCATTGGTTTGATTTTTATTCATGCACATATGTACAAATGTCAAAAAGCGATGACAGTGAGAAGTAACTACATACAATAGATTAACTCTGCATCCAAATTCAATTATTTGTTGGCTATTGAAATTTTCTTTATCATCACTTATGACAATGAGAAGTAACTACATATGATAGGATGCAAAGTTATCCCTCAAACCAATGTAGAGATGCAATTATTTATTGGTTGTTGAATTCTTATTTATCATCACTTACAATAACTGACACTATATTTGGACTTTCTTAAGGAAAAACATCTTCACTTCCACAACTCATAGGAATCCTCAAAATATTTTCACTTCCATTAATGACGATCCCTTTCAATATCAATGTTTTATGCATTCCTCCAATCAACTCTTCATAGTCTCTATCTCTTGTTTCCCCTAGAAAGGCATACATATTGTCTATATCCAAGCCCCATAGAACATACAAATGCCTACAAGCACCAAATATAATTTTTAGCAATATGGATCTCGCTCAACAAGAATTTATTGCATGGGCATCGTTGAGCCAAAATTACTACATGTAGTTTCCAAAAAACTAAAATCATCAAATTAAATAATTGCATAGTCTAAATGTCGTTATGGTAGTCAACTTGAGGATACCCATCTATGGTGCATTTCTCAAATTTAACCAAATCATTAAAATACCAAATATTGGAACTTAGTCATATGCAAACTCAATATTCAAAATAGTTGGGCTTAGCATTGATTGGAATAGTTGGGGTTAGATGAGTTTGTGCTAGTTTAGTATTCCATTTGATATGACCTAGAACTTAATTCTTTTTGTTGGGTTTATCTATTTCTTTTTTTTTTTTTGTTAATTATATATATATATATATATATATATATATATATATTAAATTTTTTAGTTAGACACTAGTGAAATTACATTGTGATCCAAGAACAACACCCAAATAAAAATAACCTGGAATTTTTTATTTTGAGTGGCGCCAATGTTCAACACCTTGAATTTTTGTGAATTTTGAGTGGCAGCAATATTCAACACCACGAATTTTTGATTTTGAGTGGCGGGAAGTATCGTATGACTTTCTAAGTGATAGAAACGAAATTCTAATCTTTCACTTCCCGGAATCGAAATGGGTCCTAAAAAACGTGCTTTCAAGCTGCACGAAAGGCGTCAAAATTTAAAAAATCTGCAGATATGTCTGGGGATCAATCCTCTCCGCCTCAATCTGATTGGAAGGATACCTACTAGGGTGGTGCTGCCACCCGAAATCCTGTCGCCCAGCATGCTCCATCTCCCATCACTTGTTCTCAGCCCAATGACGCCCCTCGGCTCCGACCCCTTTGATTGTCCCTCCAATTCAACGTCATGCGATGAATCTTCGATTTCACAGGAGGAGAGGGTCATTGCGGAGAAGGGATTCTATTTGGATCCCTCGCCTCTTTAAGGGAAAGGAAGCCGGATCTACTCCTTTTTGGTTCAGTGTGAAGAAGAAATAGGCACGACTACCAATCTGCAGCACCTCGAATTTTTGGGTGGCATCGTATGAGTTTCTAAGGGATAGAAACGAAACTTTAATCTTTTATTGCACGAGTCCCCTTTTATTTTTCTGGTCGAGCTACATTATTTTACTAGCTGAGACATACATTTACAAGTTCTCAGTTCTAGTTGGAGTTGTTGGACCGCATATACCTGAGCTTGAGGGCCGATATTCCACATTCCATCTGCTGGACGAATATAATGAGAAGGGATGAGTGATCATATTGATTAGCATGAGTTTCATAACCGTATAACAGCTGTTGTGCGCCCCTGTAACGACCAAGAAAATTACTCTCTGAAGGCTGCGTATAAGCTAAATGAGTCTGAGTTTACACTACCCAGAGGTCCTGGCATCACTAACTCATGTATTGACTGCTGCTTACTAAGGGAAACACGAGTTCCTTATCTCTGGTATGGGTGAATGCAAATATTTGGGCATAAAATGAACTTCTGGACTCTCCATTGCGTGTGAGACAGTCATCTAGAAACCAGCAAAAGGAACGCACCAGTCCCAGGTTTCCATACTCAGTGTCCCTTATTTACATGTGTTTATTGATAGCATAAAATATTGGTAGTCTTCTGGCTGTAGTGGATGTCATTCTGGGAATTAATATGAATACTCGTTACTCCTATTTCTGAGTTATATTTGGAAATCCTATGTGAATCTTGTGCTTGGAATATGTCAGTTTGAACTTTGGGTGGTTTATTTTCGGTGCATATCATTTAATATGAGTATCTTTTGAATTAAAATTGTTAGTAAAGCGCCTACAGCAGTACCCAGAAAAATGGTTTGACATAGATATGAACGAAAATTTCACACAAACCCATAAATCTATTGCAAAGAATTTTACAACCAGGGCGGGGCGATGGTGGGGCTGATAGTGCATTGAATCTAGACTGTACATTGGGCACATTGAGTAGGAATATTGGCATAGGTCCGTCTAACCCTTGTCATGATATGGACATTGAAGTTGCCAACCTCTGGTGCATTTCTTGAGTTTACCCAAATGGTCATCACATCAAATATTGGAACTAAGACCTATGCAATCTCTAGCTTCACAATAGCTGGGTTTAGTACTGATTGACCCTAGTGTGTGCTAGGTTAATATTCCCCCTTGACCAAACCTAGAAATAATTTTTTTTGATTGGGCTGATTCTCCTGTATTTCTGATTTATTATCTATTTTATAATATTTTCTATTGACTAGATATCGAATCAAGCTGCATTGTGGAAGCCAGGTGGAGATGGGTTAATTCATTCAAACTGTGTGTAATGGTGCATTGTATACATTGAATATGGACACATTCACGTTGAGATTGCCAATGTCCGGTGCATTTATTGAGAACCCAAATGCTCAACATATTAGTATTACAACTCAGACATATGCAAAATTCAAGCTTTATAATTGCCTGGTTTGATATCTATAAGTAGATTTGATATAACTCCCATGATTGATATTAAGTGCAGAGTAACTACACATACCTATTAAATGTCAATAATGAACTTAACTCTAAATTATGCCAAAGTAATAACCATGCACAATAGCACTTAGAACAAACATATACTTTGGGAAAGTGGATAAGTATGTGTATGTTGATAAGTGGGAAATGAATTGACCAAGTATATTTAATTCTCTTTTCTTAAATATTCACAAGTTATATATGGTGTCAAAGGAAAACTGGGTAGCCCGATGACTATAAGTAGACAAGCACACCAATGTAGAAGTCATATGGTAATTGTTATATATTTTCCTCTCTGACTCTAAGCTATATCTTGCTCTTCAACAACATTAAAAAACATATCTAGTTTTTACAGTCATACAGTTCTAGAATTTTGGAATCAGTCCCCACCACACATTACAGGCTTTTTTAGCATTGGGGGTTTGATAGCATTGGTTTGAGAGTTTTTTTCTCAGAAAGGATAAATACATAATCATGAAATCCTTACCCACATTTAGCCATTTCTATGCAGTTCTTGACTTTTCATCATGAACTCCTTGAATTTTACTCGTTGTTTATGAACTCTTCAACAAGGTTGAATTGACCTTATTGTGCAAAGCATCAATTTCTTCCTTAGACAACTATCCCTGATCTGTAGCTATTGATGTTTGCAATTGTTTACCTGCATTTCTTTGAAATGCAACACCATGATGCTATTAAGGCTCTTAATATCTATAGGTGAGTTGGTAAACAGGTATAGTTGGAAATCTATTGTTCCAGAAGTGTTGTAATTGATGTCTTTAGTTTCAAAATCTATCAAAATAGTGCATATACCTATACCTTTTTCTTTTTTTAAGGATGATTGTGATCCAGCATTACTTTTTTCCAAAAACAAATGCTTCAGTGGCATTCCCTCTTAACATGTTTTAAGTTTTTATCAGTATTTACTTCCTCTCATGATGCATATACATACTTTCCTATTCATTTCCAAATGTTTAGTTTACAGAAACAATGTTTGTGGCAACATTTCTAGTGGATTCATTAATTCATTAGATGATGTGATGTCTCATTGAGTCATTACATAGTAGGAGAATAGGAGTACATTGAAACATCTTGACTTGCAAGTTCCCTAGTAGGACAAATGACGAGAACAAGAATAGGCAGTCTTTTATGATCTTGGAGGACTGTTGACTTGAATATCACCTCAATAGAAGGAAACATTAATGCTACTATCACTGTCTTCCTTTGTGTTTGTCAATTGAGCCATCTGCTTTGCACTTTTCCCTGAAGACCCATTTAACCATTTGCACTTTTTCCTTTAGGCATATCCTCAAGTTCCAGTGTTTCATTTCTCTATATGGAATCACATTCCACCTCTGTTACTTTGTCCCATTCTTATTTCCATGTGCATTGAATCACATTATACCAGAATTATGGTGAATTTGTGATCAAAGCCATATATAACTATTGTAAAGTAGATTGCTGCAATCTTCTTGATTTCTTGCTTCCTTTATTACTTTCAAGTAGTTCCTGTAGCTTTGAGCCATCTAATGTTCACAAATGTTGTTTTAGAATCTTCTTGGGCATTGATGATGTTCTCACTGCTAGCATTCCAAAATATTCTTGGGCTTTGCCGATGTCCTCACTATTAACATTCCATAATCTTCTTGGGCTTTGGTGATGTCCTTAGTACTAGCTTTGACATCATTGACTTCATTATCACTAGATTCTTGATTGCTCCTTTGTTCCTGACTTGGAATGCTTTCTTCTACTACCTTTTTACCTCTTTCTTCAATAGGCCATGGCACTTCAATTTCATTTGAATTACCTTGGATATATTCGTCCTCAAATATAACATCTCTGCCGAGTGTATCTTTTTCCAAATAAAAAATCTGATATCCCATAGACTTTCCATTGTACCCTATCAAAAAATACTTCTAACCTTTATCCTCGTGCTCATGCACTTTTTTGAGAAACAAGTACACATACATTGCAAAGAAACAATTTGGGATGACTCTCCCTGGGTTTCTCATCACTTCATGCTTCTTTAAGTGTAACATTCCTTGCAATTTTCATTGTATTTCTATCAACAAAATACACCAGTGTACTGATTGCTTCAACTTAAAAATTATTTGATAGATTTTACCTTTTATCATTCTCCTCGCCATCTCTACATCTATCCTTCCTTTGCAACATTTCTTTCTTTGTGAATGCCATGAGACTTGTAATGCCTATAAAATATTGAAATGATGGTGTAATATTCACTTGTGGCCTCATGCCAACCTTACATGTAATCAAGGCTATAAGTGTACACATGTGCAACCACAACATTTTATTGTATTTTTTCAATATATACTATTTTAGGCTAAGGCCAACGTAGTCAACTTCCTTGGAGCTAGCACCCCACTAGCCATCTCTACATCTATCCTCAATTTGTCAAGATGTCCTCACTATTAACATTCCAAAATCATCTTGGGCTTTGGTGATGTCCTTAGTACTAGCTTTGTCATCATTATTTTCATCAAAAATTCTTTTGTCATGAGCTAAGTGTTGTCTTATGTGATTCTTTAGCTTATGGGCACCTACATCTCATGTTTCTCATGTTCATGGGTTCATCTTCTCTCCTCTTTGTGTTTATGCTTTTTTATTTATTTATGGTTTTTTGGTTGTTTGCATTCAATCCTTGTTTATCTCTTGTAATCTCAACATGGTATCAGAGTAGGTGTGAACTTGCCTCTTTGGATTATCTCATTTCTTCGAGGGTTTGCTTAAGTTTTTCCTCAGGTTTCCCCATCTTCAATGGCACATTGCAATTTTGATCTAGAAGTGGTTCAAAATCATCTTTTCTAAGGTTTCTTCCTTTTATAGCTTCTAAGTAAGGCTCAATTTTCACTATTTTGATCAAGGCAATTGCTTAGCGATGGAATTTTTTGGGTTAATTAGTCAATCTGTTAGACTAATGGCCAGTGGCATTTCCCCAAGGGTTGCAGGACTAGGGTTTTTAAGATCATCTTCATTTTAGAGTTTCAAACCCTTATTTCATGCACACCTTCCTAGGTGTATGCAAGGCACCTCTTAACCCATTTTATCTTTAAATTTATACTTTTCCCTAATCAAAGTGGCTGGGTATTCTTGGGTAAATTTTCTTTAGGATGCTACTAACACATTTATATGCACATATTTTACTGCACTATGCATGTTGGGCTCTACCCATTTCAAGATATGATGATTTGGCTCATTCATCATTGGAGGCTTTCCTTATTTTTTAGGAAATTGTTGTTTTATAGTGGATGCCATGGTTGATGATGTGAGGCATATGTAGAAAAATTTAACTAGTCGGCAACCTTAACAGTTTTAAGTTTTTGCTGAAATATATTTCCGACAGTACCAAACTAGAAGGTCTGATATACTTGAAGTAAACAGAAAAATCTAAAATATCACTGTTACACAATCTATTAGCTTTGTAGCCTATCCTATTTTATATGCTCTAACAACCCTGCCTTGTGTCGGGCATTGTTAAGCTTTGCACTGACTGATAGGAACCTAATTTTGTCATCTATGGGTCTTATTCCCCTTTTTTCTTGCAAGATAATGTGTTATTAACTTATTTATAAATTTATTTATATATATATAAACATATATGACATTCCCAACTTGTTCGTTCCAAACTTGTTTGATTGTGATCGTCCAAAAGCAATTTTTTTAGGACCAAAGTAAATCGATTGTATAGTGCCCTGAAGCAATTGTTAATTTTTTTTAAGGATTGAAAAAGGGTCATATAGATCAGTTTGTATGTTGTATAGGGGTTGAATAAATGATCCATAAGTGACAAGTCTGTGTCAGTCACGACAAAACTAGAGTGGTTGAAATAAGGGTCAAACCCTTCTGCCAATAGGAAAAGAAAATTGTGCAAAGAAGGGGTGGCCAACATTTCGGTTGGTAGAAAAGGATCTACTAGTATCACCTCAAAGAAGCATGTAGTTTTGAGTGTATTTTTCCAGGAGAGGTGGGAAGGTATGGTCAACAGTCATTGGTGGAAGAACTGTGGCCTGCATGCAAGTCTGCACTCGAAAAAAACAAAACCACAAGAAGCATAAGGTGGCAACTCTCTAAGAAGGAAGAAACATGGGCTAGACTAGTCGACACCGCTCAATTGTTGAGAAATCGCGAGGGAAAAGACACACAAATGATCGATAGAAGGGAAATTTTCAGCATAGTTTGTGGATGGAGGAGTGCTATTAGAGCTATCTAGACTTGTGTCAGTGCAGGTTTAGTAGCCACCACACGTGGTCGAGTAGCCTAGTTGAAGTTGCAGTGACGGGCCTTTAGGCACAATCTGACCGAGAATTGGAGCAACTGCAGTTGAAAAGTGGAGAAGAACATAGATCATAGTCATAGGTAAGCAGGTGGGATGACGGGTCGGGTGTAGGAGCCTGCATCAAAATTCCCGCGCCTACATCCAAAATAGTCTTGCCTTCAAAATGGTACATGTTTCCAAATATAGTTTTTTAATAAGCATACATCCTCACGTGTCACATTTGGGAAAAGAGTTGTAGGGAATCTCCACAATTCCCTCACCACCGATGTCTTTCCTTGTACCAAATCACTAACATTTGTGCATAGCCTTTACTAAATAGCAGATATTTTCTCTCTTCAACATCTCATAATTGTAATGAAGAATTGCCTCAAGATGTTGATTATCAATGAACTCTTCCTCATGAGAAGGTGTCTTATCTTGAGGAGCAATTTTCTCATCAACCGAACATTTTGAGGTAATTTATAAAGAGGATGATAGAATTAATTTAAGAGAGATAGTTAAAGATGACTTCATATTTCCCTAGTTTTGTAGGGGAGGTGGGTAATGAGGCATTGATGGATCAAATATAAAAGGAAGAATTACAAACAATTTTGCATTGTTTCCAAAATTATAAGAACCCTCAGTCACTTCGTAGGAAAATAGAATTCTTCTAGTGGTTCTATGACTTCCTTCAAACAAACCAAGAATTCCTATAAGTTAAGATGAGTTCCTATAATTTAGGATGAGTTCCTAAAGTTAGGGCGAGTTCATGAAGCATTTTACCTCATGCAAATAGTTGGAGGGTTAGTTGTTTGTCTCCTAGTGCGAGTTAGAAGTCTCAATGGTTATTTGTGGCTAGGACAAGTTACATCAGTCACTTAGACTCAGTTAACTAGTCAATCACAAGACTGAGTTCCAAAAATAAACTTGTCGGATTTAGCATGAGCGACAAGCTTATAAGGAGGATGAAGGCACATAATTGATTCATTGTTTTGTGAGCACGAGTTGGTGAGACAAGGCAATAGAGAGCATGAGTTTGTGTGCAGAAGCTTGTGTGTGGAAAGGGCGTACTAAGGAGAAACCTGTGTGCAGTTGATAGAGGATAATTTCCTTGGGATTTGCATAAAGAAAAAGGGAAGCAGGCTCAGGGTTCTTGCAAGGTGTTTCAGCTTAGGAGTGAGGACAAGCAGAGAGAACAAGACTATTTTTCTATTGAAAGAAGGTTGTATTGTAAGAGATCTGTTGCTCAAAATTATATAAATATAATTCTAAAAAAAGCAGAGGGTTTTCCCAGTTGGATTCCCCAGAAAATTGTGTGTTATTGTATTGTGTTAATGTGTTTTCAATTTTGTTCTATTCCGCTGCAAAAGAGTAGAGAAATTCTGTGTCTTGGTGTTACAATTTAGTTTCAGACTTGTTCACTACAACAGTGCAGAATTTTCAAGGAATTTCTACAGTCTCATTAATGATGATAAGGCCTAAATTTCAGTGCCATATTTAGCAGTTCCAGTTTAGACTCAATGGAAACTCACACCTCATGTAACTAACCCAATGCATATTGTAATAGAAATTCATAATTTTTTTTCATTTTGGGAGGTTCTTCTGGACTCACTTATCATATGTTTTTTTTTCCCCTATTTTGATATATTCTTCCTTATAAGAAATTGTAGCTTTCAAGAGAATAAGGTTGACATGAGTTCCAATGGAGAAATCTCAGCTTTACAGAAATACAAAAAGCTAAGACCGAATCAAGAAAAATCTTATGTACAAAAATGTTATGTTCAATTCACTGATTATAATTTATGAAGTACTCTATATTTTTCAAGGATCCAAATATTATACCTTAGTATTCTAGGTGGTTGTTTCAGATTGAAAAAATCATATGTATAGATAGGTAGGTAAATATTAAAAAAAAACATACCGTTCACTGATAAAACTGGTAAATTTTGGTGAATATTGTTCATATGTGCATATTTTATGTAAACAAATAGGTGAATTTTTAATATGAAAATGGCTAATTCACAGAACTGTTTTTTGAAAGCAAGTGAAAAAATAGCCAGTTAGCAAAAATTCACCCCTAAAAAATATCCCGGGTGACCAGCCCTGCATCCCTGCATATTCTTGACAAACGATCCTGTAGCAAGATTATAAAAAGTGTAGATGATAATGACAATTCTGCTTGAAGGAGAGTTAGAAAGGATCTCGAAATTAAAATCAAAGCTGCTGAAGCTTGATAGACATAACTTCATCAACCAAGTCGTTTGCAACAACAGAGAAAATTTTTATTGCTGAGGCTAGATATAAGGAACATTAGCACTACTATAATGAATGATTTTGTCAGTTTCTAAAGCAGAAAGAAAGTAAATAGGAACGTTAAACACGCCTAAAACTAAGGACTCTTTTGCTTCTGAAAAAGGATGATAGACTAGAGTATATCTGCACTGAAATAAAAATGTTAAAGAAAAAAAAAATGTCCCACCAATGGGAATTAGGTTCGCTTATAAGGTCAATGGAGTATGAACCCATTCAACAAGGGTTTCATTCTCACTATGATCTGCCTCACCCAAATTACATGAGTTACAAAGGGATCAGATGAGGTGCAAGCTTCAGGAAATTTTGGTGGAATAGTTCCACCTCATACCTGGTATGTAAGCCAAAGAAACCAGTCTGTGTGGTGCAGCCCCTTGCAGCATGTAAAAAAAAGGAAGAGAGACGAGTATTTGTACACTAGTAAAAATGTTCAAAAATTGGACCCACCCATGGGGTAAAGGTTTGCTGGTAAGGTCGATGGAGTATTAAGCCATTTGCCAGGATTTCATTCTCACCATGGACTGATCCACTTGAATGACATCAGTTACAAAGGAATCAGACCAGGTGCAAGCCCCGGGAAATTGTAGTGGAATAGTTACACTTTTCACCTAGCATGTAAGCGAAAGAAACCCCACTCTGTGCAGTGCGACCCCACAGGGCATGCTTTTCTTGAAAGACTTCCAATCAAAAAAGAAAAAAGAAAATCATTTTTGCCTGGCTCTCATCAAGCATTCAATTTAGTTCATCCAATCCTCCATGTCATATACATTCCAACCATTTTTGTTTTCAGACCCGATAAATGGCATACGCAAATGTCCAAGAACAAATGGCTAGAGCTAGGTTCCGAAAGTCTAGTTTTAAATAAAAAAAATCCAAAATAAAAATGAGATAGCTAGAAGCAGTAGACAATCCTGAAAAAAAGATTTACTTTTTGTGATGCAGTGTAGTAAATGAGATGATTTCAAACCCATATCACTATGTAATTGCATCTAGAAAATCATTGCAAAAATTATTGCATGTAGGGTCAAAATCCACTAAACTGATTCCATGTCATTAGAACAATTTTGCATCCTTCCTGGGAAACAAATCCATTACGGAATAGGAGTAGCCCAAGAAGTAATTTATAACATCAAACCAAAAAATTACAAACAATGTTAGTGAGTTTGTCTTTCCAAGGCATATGATAGAGAAAATTGGCTTTATTTAGGGCTAATCATTCATATATGGTTCAATGTGAAATTGGTTAACCAGAGAATGAACTATCTTTCTTCAATATCTTTGCAATTCTAATTAATGGCTTAGCCTATTCTTCTATCATGCCTACAAGAGACCATGGGTAGGTATGACTAATGGCTCCTATGCTATTTTTGACTGTAGAGTAGATGGTCTCAACAGAGTTATAACAGAGTAAAAAAGAACCATAAACTTGACAAATATACAAATAGGAGTTACCCTAAACTTGACATATTTACTCTTTGTTGATCAAGTTTTTCTTTTGGATGATAGGACCAAGGCAGATGTAATTATGCTGAAGGACCCCACCCTTGAGGAACTAAAATTCCTACCTTAAAAAACTACTAGGTCAAGTACTATATAGAGATCACTTCCATTGCATAATTTCTTCCCATTTACAACTGTAATGATGTCTCCCAAGACAGGCCGGCCATAAGCATCTCATTTTGTTGTTTTTAGTCCAGTTTTTCCAGCTAGTCCATCTACAGGACCATCAAGCACTAGAACTCTAGTGACACTCAGTTGCTCAACTCGCTCATCCATTGCAAATTTAGTACCCAAAATGGGTCAAGTAATTTTCCGAAAATTTACTAACTGATCAACAATGACACTTACAGATCTACTGGAATTCAAAATCCCACACCAGGTGATGCTCTTGATGGAGAGTACATAGAAGTATTTATGCCAATCAAATTTCCTGAACTATCAAGAAGAGGACCTCCAATGGTCCTTTACCATCTGTCTGAATCACATTGTGTATTGGATGGCCAGTTGCAGCTGAACTTATCTACGTGGAAAGCCCACTAATGATAACTGTCATCAAGGTGTGATCCAAACCAAATGGATTCCCAATTGCATACACTTTTTTTCCTACAAAAATATTTGCAGAAATTTCAACTGCCATGGGTATCAATTTATCTTTTGGCGCATTCATCCATAGCACTGCAACATCATTATCTTGATCATCTCCAACTACCTCTGTGTCATGTGTTGACTGAACACCAATAGTTACTCTCAAATATAGCAAGAAATTCCTGTCTTGATATGCTTTAGAAATATCTAAAACTGTCTATAATAGTGCTCACTTACCACTTGTAGATTTCATGAATCAGTTTGGAAAGGGTCTCATTAGTAAGATCCAAGATAAGCAGGTGGGAGAGCTTTAATTATGACTGTAATTTTATTTCAAAATAACACATGAAAATGCACCAAAATGCATGTCTAGACTCTTTATAAGTTATAACTACTCATCTGAGCAGAATGCCTAAAAAATTCTTATGCAATTTGAGATATTGCATCAAAAGGCTGATTGCCAACATCATCTCTACTTTAAGTAGATATTGTTGGATGAAAGAAAAGTTTGCTAGCATTGATTCTAAAGAAATAGGGTTGGTTCCTCCAACTGATGCATTTTCCTATGTGTAATGTGTCTTTGGAAATTCTGTAGTTGTGTTGATATATAGATATGATTGCGGTTCTTCATGTTGTTCTTCTAGAGCTGGAGACAAGGTTGAATGTTGCTCATCAACACCCGTGGATTCAGTATTTTCTGTGTTTCTTCCATCATCACTTTCATTTTCCACACCTTTTTTCTCTGTTATTACATCAGTACATGGAGATCTGCTGGATTCTTTATCCTATTCTGCCTTTCCTACCATCAAGTTCTAATGTATGTGCATCATCTCCTTCAAATCTATTAATGTAGTCATGTTAGATTCTTCATGATGCTTTTATGTTTCTTGCCATTGTTTCATCCAACATGGAAGGTTTTCAACAATTTATTTTCTTGCCCTGGTAGTGGGAGCTGACTCGTGTCTTCAACATGTTCTTCCATAGGCTATGAGGTGAGTGGAATTGATGTTTGTATCGACATATTTACTTGCGAGTTCTTGAGTTGCTTTTTCCACTTTATTGCTTTTAATCTCTAACCGTTCCCCTCATATACTCCACTAATGGAATGAACATCATCTCTATTTTTCTTTAATTAACTATGTGAGTGTCTTAGTTGTTAGCTTCTGATCGAATGCGATCTTCGATTCATTGTCTAGTGTAATTAATGGTCTTTGGAAGTTGTTATTGCATTGATATATGGGATCTTGTAGTTCTTCTTTTTTCTTATAGAGTTGGACATAATGATGAGTTGTATGAAGCTCAGGTAGTTTGAGTTTTTCTGCATTTTCCCCATTATCACTTTCATGTTTCACCCTTTTTTCCTCTTGTTATTGCATCAATAGTGAACTCTGCCATATTGCTTTTATCTGTTCTGCCATTTCAGCATCTGTATGCGATTTGTATGTGCATCAATTCTTATTATTGGAGTTATGTCGGAGTCTCTTTGTGATGACTTTGTTTGTACTCTTGTTGTAGTCTCATCCATCCATGGGAAAGGCTCTCGACAATTTGATTTACTACATGGGTAGCTCGAGTCGAATCTGATTCAACATTGTATTACATAGGCTACGGGTGAGCATGGCTTTTGTAACATATTTACTTGCAGGATCTACACTTTTTCCACTTGTGCTTTTCTTCCACCCTCCCTCTCATCTGTTGTAATATCTACTTCTATTTTCATTGTAGAAGGCATTATGTCCAAGTATTTATGAAGTACTTTGGGAGCTATCGTTAGATCTTCTTGATGCAATATCCTGTGTGTGAATGGTCTTTGGAATTTCTATTCCTACA
The DNA here is from genome assembly GCA_034641835.2 of Pinus albicaulis. NCBI lineage: Eukaryota > Viridiplantae > Streptophyta > Pinopsida > Pinales > Pinaceae > Pinus > Pinus albicaulis. The sequence continues at coordinate 182,283,916 of CM076581.1, read as the reverse complement.
TGGATATATGGAGATACCCTTGGATTCTTCATGTTGTTTTTCTAGAAGCGAGATATGAGGTCAAAGGTTCCTCATCCACACACTGTGGTTTGGTCTTTTTTTCATTTTTTCCCATTATCCTTTTCATGTATTATTCTGTGTCCTCTGCTTTGCCACCGTCGTCTTAACCCATCGGACTCATATTTTTGTCTTGAGCGAGCTATCTTCTCCCGGCTCACATTTTGCATGCGGAGCTCTCTTTGGATTCTTTTGTGCTTTCATGTCGTTATTGGCGGATAAATTAAAACACCCAAAATTTTGTTATTTGGAACAATAACTGGACCAATCATGATTCTTAAATTTGTTATACCAAATATGGATATGTTTTTGTTGGTCAATGTAGCACCACGGCTCCTTTAGATCTTGAACACCCATTATGTGTTTTCCATTAATAGTGTGGGCTCGTAACCTTCTAACACTCATTAGTATCTAGAGTTGGACCTATTTTTTGACCTTATTCTCCTTGCATTTGGAGGAGAGTGCAACTCTTCCTTCTTGACATAAAGGCTTCTTGGTTCTTTTGTATTTTCCACTTTTGTTACTCTCAAGTTCTATGCCTTCACCCTTTCTACTCCATTGATAGCTATAACATCTTTCCTCTACATTTGTTTCACTTATTACTTTGTGTCGATTGATCATGAATTTATTTTGAAGGTATCATTGGGCCGGCTTCCCAACCTTTCCTTCCCATGAACATTCTCGAAGTTTCGTTTGTTGCATCGATATCTAAATATAAGTACGTGCACCTTCATGTTCTTCTTCCTAAAACAGAACAAAGGTTGATTGTTGCAGCCAATAGTGCTTTCCACCCTTTACGCATTTTTTGTCTATATTCTTCTCATGTTCCAAACCTTGACATCTCTTGCTTGCATTAATGAGTAGAGCGTCTTTCTCATTTATTATCATCTAGAGCTATTTTGGTTTCTTTGTGGTTTTTCATCATTATTCTTGTCAAATATTTTGTCTGTACCTCATTATTTGTTGGAGACATCCCATCTGCTTTTGTTACCAGAATAATCAGTGTTCTGTGTGATTCTTCGTAGTCCTGCAAATGATGGATATGATATTGTGGTTCTGTTGAATGATGTTTTTGCTTTCTAGCTCTTTTAGATATTGAATAACACTTATACATGTTAATTATATTATCAAGGCTCTGCATTATCTCATATTCTCTGGTATCTAGGGTTGGATGTGTTTCTTGAACTTGTACCTTGGTATTTGGAGGAGAGTGTATTGTTCTTGTTGACACCAGCTTGATGGTTCTTTTTGCTTTCCACATTGTTACTTTCAAGTTCCATGAAAAGCCATCCTTTTCTATCCAATTGGTAGCTATATAGTCTTCCTCTAGTTTTGTTTTAGTCATTGTTGTATGGGATTGGTCATGCGGTTGAAGATATCACTAGGTCTATTGCCCAAGTGTTTTCTTTCACACTGTGAATAGTCTGGAATTTCATTTGCTGCATTGATTTCGAACATGTACGTGAATCTTCATGTTGTTCTTCAAAATATGAAAATAGGTTGATGTTGTTCAACATTTTTGGTTTTTGTCATTATGTATTCGTTATTATTCCTTTCATGTTCCAATTTTGAGCTCTCTTCTTGCATCAATGAGCATAACATCTTTCTCGGTTCTCACATTTGCATTTTGGAGCTCTCACGGATTCTTTGTTCTTTTTGATCTATTTGTTATTGGTAGATCTATTATTTGCCTCATTATTTGTTTGAAACATCCATCAGCAGCACTATTGGAACAATTGGACTTCTTTTTGATACTTAGTTTGCAAAGTGGGTATGAATTGATTCCTATTGATGTCTTTACTATAGGTTGTTTTATAACTCTTGGCACTCGAATTTTGGATTACTACGTGGGATATTTGCAAAGTGTTATTGCGGGGACATAGAAAGCCATCATCTGGTTGAAATTTTTAAAGTACTCTCCTTGATTGCAAGTTGAATATCTACAAACCATCTAATATGGTTAGCTTCCTTTTAGGTAAGGATGTGCTTCCTTGACCCTCTATAATGATGTTTACAATTCGGGGCCCATTGTAGCTCACAGAGCAGTGTCTTGGTTTGGTCGTGATGTGGATCTCATGTTGAGTGTATGGATAGGCCCTGATTAGAAGATCATAATATGATTTGGGAAGAAATCCTTACACCTCCTTTGTTTAGTCTTGTGGCAATGAAGATCACTTTGACATTCCTTTTTCAGAATTTGTCCTCCAAAAAAAACTCCTAAAAGACCTCCTCAAACGTCCCTACTTGGTCCACACAATATTCATCACTTTGATCAATATGACAAACTCTCGCTCCAAGTTTTCTACCCAATCCGCTGTGGAAAAATATCCATGGGTTTAGGGCATTAACCATGAGATATGCTCCCTCCTCATTGACTTCCACATGCTTCCCTATCATGATTTAAAAGCTGATCCTGATTGGATCCAACATCTACAAAAATGCCTTTAAATACATAACTTAAGCTCCTTGTTTGAGGTCTCCTTCATTCTTTAAATCTAGGCACATTTGGGGCCTCACGTTAATTCTTCTGCTTTAATTGCCCGAGTACAACAAGATAGTGAAAACTACCTTTGGAAGTGCCCTCCTCATATTTCTTGTCTAAGCATGAACCAACCCTAACACTACCCTAAAAAGCTACATTCGTTGGTTTAGGGTTGGCCTTCCCACAACGGCCATCTAGGGATGCAATTGTCTCTTCCAAGGTCTAAACACCCTAACATACCCTAAAACATACATAAATTGACTCCTCTACACTGACCCTCTAGAATAGCAAATCGACCTTCATAACGGTCACGAGTGCCCTAAATTTTCCCTCTTCTCCACGTTGTCGACCCTCTTGGGCTGTGGTCCAAAACATAAGTTTGATTCTCCTCCTTTGTAGGTAAAGCTGACAAGAATATTGAAAATATTCACAAGTGTAGGCCTCCTATAACATGAGACGTAAAAATCACTCTTATAACATGAGAGGTAACAAGCGAAGGGCCAAAATTCTCTAAATCTGGCTTCTTGGGTGCGGTCTTCTACTTGGATTATTTTTCATATATGATGAATAACGAGGGTCCACCAATCATGCATTTATTTATTTGTTGAGATTCCACCAGCACAGGAGGATATGTTGTCATTTTCCCTACCAAATATGTGAGATGTGCACACACATTGGGATTTCATGACAATTACTCATACATACATGAAGCCCAGCATTTGACAATTTAATAAGAGTCTAAGACTCAAGCATTCATACATAACTATGTTAGATGAAATGATTTTATGATTTTATGTGTTCTATTTCCTCAGCATTAAATGATATAGTCCATTCTCACACATGTATGCATGGATTTTTTTATCTTATCTTTTATCTTAGATGGGACCTAGTTGCATTAAGGATGTGTCCCACCCTAAGGGATGCATCCAGCGATGGATCAAAATGCGTTGGGTCTGTGTCTTCTTGTCATTCCCCCATTTGAATGGATCCAACCTGTCATATGAAAAATGAGTGGATTGGCTTAGACTTTAGTGTTTCCTTTTGTCATGATGAGAGCCTTCGTGGGGACATCTCTTTTTCTTTTGGGATGTTACCCACATTCCAAAAAATTGGTGATGTAAATGCTCCTGAAGATGGCTAGATGTCCCTCATTGTCTTAGGAATGTGGTTTGCCACACAGTAGGTAGTTCCTCTTAAGTGCGCTTGATGAGAAAAGTCTGACAAATCTAGCATTCCCACAGATAGCTAGCATGGTATACGAGAAGGAAAGCAAGCGGTGGTGGTATGTAAATTTGTCGACAAATAAAAATATTGGAAAAAAATCTAACATTAGAGCTATCCACCTTAACGCATAGCCCATTGAATAAATACTTTATATTTATCAGCATACTGAGCCACCTTCAGCACCTGAGAGCCCATGAATAGTTAGTTAACAGGTCATATTTGTAAAAAGGATCAACTTGAATTAATAAGGCCAAAATAGCTATTGCGTCTCATTATAAGTGGGCCCATAGATAGATAATATTTTTCTATGGATAGTTATATATTAAGTAGAAGGATATGTAATGTTTTGTCAAGAATTATGCATTTATTTGGAGAATTCCTCTTGGAGGTTACTTATGAAGTGGAAAGTAAAGCATAACTCTCTATTTTTTATCATAAAATAGATATTTCCATAGGTTTATTTCTCTTTCTCTTGTGTTTTAGGTTATACACTACATTTTATGTGATTCTCTAAATTGTGGAGTTAATTACACTACAAGGGTGGTGGTTCTTGAGTACATTTCTTCGGATTCACAAGTTGTAAATATTTTTACAAAGCCCCTAGCAAATGCAAAGTTTAAGATGCGAATTTATAGTTTTTATCTATTGCTCAATTAGCTCTCTAAGGCCGATGGCATATCAATAGGACTAATTTATAGCATGTAATGATATGCTTCAACAGATCCATCTTCTAGTTTCCTATGTACCTTGAGAAACAAAGTGATGGTACGGACACTAATTTGTTGTGGAAGGGAAAGTGGTAATGATATAGAAAAGAGAGAGTGAGGGCACAAACATTCCAATTTGCATATAGACTCATCCTTGTCCCCAAATTTAGAACTATTGTTTAGATTTGGCATTAAAATGGCTAGATTTTCTTTTGCAATTGTAGCATGTAATATCCCCAAATAGGGATAATAGAAAAATAAAAAATATTTCCCAAAACTTGGGCCATAGAAAAATACGAAAATTTATTGGTATATAAGAAAATTTACATAAACCCGGATTTATATTCAAATCTTGATTTAGTTTTCGCTAAAAGTAAATTTTTGTGTTATGAACTTAGAAAAAAGTACAACAAATCCCTTTATTTTAAACTTTTTTAAAAATTTTAAAAAAGAAATACAATGACTTTTTAATTTTTCTGAGGTTAAAAAATTAAGTATGTACATTTAAACACAAAGTACCTCGGACACTATTTTTCTGACTAGTCATCTCTTGAATGTTCAAAAAAACTAGAGTTGTCATTTTGTGTGAATACAATTTTTTTTGATTTCTTATGATTAATCATTAACTTTATAAATCTAACAATCTGTATATGCCCATTACTTCAATAGTTTTGACGAGGTAGATGGTATTGGTTGCATATTTTTTGAGTTGTCATTTATCATTTTCTCATTTGATTGGCCTTTTTGTAGGTTTGTTGGCCATGTTTTTCTTGTAATAACGTTTTTGGACATTTTTCCAGTGGTGCACTTTACGGAGGTTTCTATGACACAAGAACTTGACTTAGAGGCACCAAATAGTTTCAAAAATTTTGGAGTAACGGTTCGAAAGGAGAATAAAGTTCTTCCAATGTTTTACGTGAAGAATAATGTTGCAAATATTGGTGATGTTGCCAGGTAGTTGTCAACAAGGAGAAAACTAATATTTTTGATGGGCAAAATCTTTAAATCCCAGTGATTTGTATAATGCTTATAAGGTTGGGAGGAGAAGGAGGAAGATGTGAACCTTAAGACCATCCAAGTAGTAACCAATGTTGTCGAAGTAGAATTCTTCAAAAGAGCCTGAGAAGCAGTCTTGAAAGTGTATGACTAGGAAGATGTAGTGAGCTTTAAGCTCCTATGAGTCAAGTAGCTATTTTAATTATTAAATGTTCATGAGACAAAAAAGTACTCCAATGATTTTTTGGTAATGGGATGGTAAAGATCACAAATCTCATTTGAAAATTGTCAGGACACTATTAGGTACTTGGGGGATTCCAAGCACTTGGAAGTCATGTAGGAGAGGTTGATGCATTAGCAGAAGCGTAAGAGGTCTTGAAAGATAGCCAAGTGGGAATTATCTACTTGAACGATCGTGGGATAAATATGGCCGGTTGGATGATGATAAATGGGTAACGGTGGATGCTTTTTGTTGTTGTTTGTGATATCTGCACGGATGGATGCGGGTAAGTGGTTCCTCTTTTGTGTTTCAACTTGGCCAAAGCTACATCACTATCTTTGCAATAAATACTTGTGCAACACAAATGCGTATAAATGGCATCCTTCTGGAGGGCCTTGTAATGCAGCACCATTTCCACAAGTTGGACTGCGAAATAGTCTGATCTTTGATAGGTGGTAGTGTGCTTTTGGTTTGCGGAATGGTTTGATTCCTCCTCCACAACCTTCTACGCCCACAATTCATAAATCGGAAGAACCGATATGAAGTGGGCAAGTTTTTTCGATGAGGATCGGTTGAAAAAATAACAAATTAAGTCCATCCTTAATAAATTAATGCCCCAAAACTTGAAAAAAATTTTGAGCAGGTCAAAGAAGTGAACATTGACTCGCATCATGTCTTCATGATATATCCTCATAATATTTGACAAATCCTTAATGGAGCCAGGCTTTTTGTGAAATGTATGCAAAGTGCTGTTTTGACATTTGCGGGATTACCGAATTTTATGAAGATAATAAGAAGGTTGTTTTAGCGAGTTCTTTTGAAAAAAGTAATAGGAGAATTTGAAAAAGATGAAAGAGAAGAGGCATAGGCTAAGAAAGAAGAAGAGGATGGTGAAAAAATCCTTTTAGTAGAGAAATACGGGAGAAGAAGGATGCAACACAACGAAGCGAATGCTAAGAAGTATAAGGTTTATTGGTGAGCTTTATAAATAAAGTATGCGACCAAAATAATTATGCATGCATTTGTAAGGAAATTAATTGGTGAATTTCAATACGAGAGGACGAAAATGTTGACTTTGTGAAAATTGATGAGCTATTGGTCATATGATTGACCATTCAAAGGCAAGGAACATATTGATGCTTACTTTGATAGGATGAAAAAATTTTCCAATACCCAAGGGCTTCCCTCTAGGTTGGCGTTCATGTTGAAGGATACGATTGATCGAGGAGGAATGGATGGCAATAAAGGTGGAAAGTTGGGCCCCAAGAAAATAGGAAGTGCATCGAGATGCTATGCAAAGAGCTTCTACATGGTGAGGCCACTTTAGAGTACCAATATGGGACATGCGAATTAGAGAGACTTGTGACACCATGATCATGGTGTGAGAGGACTGTGATGCCACCTTGTACATGGCATGTGCACAAATGGGTTCACTTCAACATATGGGTGGGATTAAAGAGCCACAACCCCATATGGGACCACATGACTGTGGATTCACCAATCAATATGCTCGGATTGTGGATTGGGCTTAATTTGAAAATCGGTCTATGCGAAGCCCTTGATACAAGAGCTTGTGATGATAAGGCGACTTGACTCTTGGTCCTAACGAAGAAATTCTTGAAAGGGAATAGGAGGAGGTTGGCCTCTACCATATGCTAAGAGTGCTCTAGCAGAGATATTCCACCATCCACATCTTTGAGTAATAAACGAATAAGTGTATGTCGATTTCAAGTTGCAGTTATATTGGATGCCCAGTTAGTATGAGAGATGAGGCACATGACAAGGACTTATCTTTACCAAAAAAACCTTTATTTGCAAAATCATGTGTCCGGGAAATAAATGTTTTGGATAATGACATAAGAGAGTTTAAGAATTCATACTCATCGGGTGATAGAGGTGGGAATCTGCAAATGTTGAATTTCAACAAGTGATAAGGTTTGTGTCAATCATGTCAAAAAACAAAGTGGTTGAAATAGGGTCAAATTATCTTTGAATGGAAAATAAAGACGTGTGAAAGGGTGGCGAAATTTAGGTTGAGTAGAAAAGGATCTACCAACATCACCTGAAAGAAGCACGTATTTCTACAGAGAAGTTTGCTAGGATAGGTGGGAAGGTATGAATTCGAAAGTCGTTGGTGTGGAAGAAGCGTGGCCTACACGCAAGCCCACACTCGGACCACAAGAAGCATAAGGTGGCAACTCACTAAGAAGAGCAAAACCATTCTTCAGAATAGTCAACACCACTCGATCGTTGAAAATCACGAGGGAAAAGACACACAAATGAGTGACGGAAGGAAATTGTCAACATAATCAGTTTGTGGATGGAGGAGTGCTATATCGACCGGCTAGACACATTGTCTAGTTTAGTAGCCACACACATGCGATCGAGTAACCTAGTTGAGTCACATGATGACGTGTCATTGAGCACAATATGACCAAGAATTGGAGCAATTGCAGTTGACAATTTGGAAGCGCATAGATCGTAGTCATAGGTAAGTAGGTGAATCGTCGAGATTAGAATGGGAGCACAGTAATCAACTGTTGCGCCTACATCCAAAATATTCTTGTCTTAAAAATGGTGGCAGGTTCTCCAAGTATAGTTTTTCATAAGCATACATCCTCGTGTCACATTTGGGGAAAGGGTTTGTAGGGAATCTCCACAATTCTCTTTACTTCCCATGTATTTCAGGATCTTAACATTTATATAGCCTTTACTAAATAGCCAATATTTTCTCTTCAGCATCTCATAATTATAATGAACATTTCCTCAGATGGGTGTTTATCAACGAACTTTGCTTCATGAGAAGGTGTCTCATCTCGAGGATAAATTTTCTCATCATGAGACCATTTGAGGGAGTTTATAAAGAGGATGATAGAATAAATTTAAGAGATAGTTAAAGATGACTTCTATTTCAGTTTTTGTATGAGGTGGGTAATGAGGCATTGATAGATCTAAAATACAATGGAAGAATTACAAACAATTTTTCACTTTGTTTCCAAAAGTATGGGAACATCGGCCACTTCGTAGGACAAATATAATTCTTCTAGGGTTTATGACTTCCTTAAGCAGATGTCAAAATTCTTTGACAAATTAAATACACATGCATGATTTGGGAGATTTCAATTAACATTTAGGCTTTAATCCCAAAATTAGACAAAGAATGAGATGATTTAGGACCCATATCGCTATGTAATTTCATCTACAAAATCATTGCAAAAACTGATGCATGTAGGGTCCAAAATCCTAAGCTGATTAGTGTCATTAGAACAAATTTTCATCCTTCTGGGGAAACAAATCCATTATGGAATGGGAGTAACCCAGAAAGGAATTATAACATCAAACAAAAAAATTCACAATCAATGTTAGTGATTTTGTCTTTTAAGGCATATGATAGAAAATTGGCTTTTGTTAGGGCTACTCATCCAACATAGGTTCAATGTGCAATTGGTTAACTAGATAATGAATTGTCTTTCCTAAATGTTTTTGCAATTCTAATTAATGGCTAGCCTGTTATTATCTTTTTATAAGAGACCATGGGTAGGTATGACTAATGGCTATTTTCTATTTTTGAGAAATTTGTAGAGTAGGTGGTCTCAATGGAGTTGTAAGAGAAACAAGTCAAATTCAAATTTTATAGATATAAAGATAAAAATAAATGCCAATGTGTTTGTTTGATTGTTACTTGACTCTGCTATGGGCGGAGTTACGGAAATGTGATTGGAAAAAAGGATGGGAAAACAATTCATATCACATCTTGGATGCTGGTTCATTCTTTGTTAGGGTTAGTAGCCACTCGAGCCATCGACTTTGAAATGTTTCAGTAGAATTCCTATGGTTTTTAATGTTGTGATTATTTCATGTCATGGTTATTTTGGGCAAGAAAATGTTTTAGGAATGCCCGGACACGACATCGATTGGACGGGTAAACAAATCTTTTATAATTTCAATTTCCATTCCATGATATCATCTTGTTACCTGTATTTTGGATGTTTTCTTTGAAAGTTTTGTTTTGTATTTAACTATGAAATGAAAATACTTAGTATCATGTTCATTTAAACAAAAACCAAAGCTTGAAGATGAAATTAGTATTACACTATATTGATTAACGATCTTTGTAGCTATTTTGTTAAAATATTTTCATGACTATTAAGAAAAGGTTACTTTCATGTTGTTATTTGAGTACATATTTGTTTATGTATTTGACTAAGTTCATCGTTAAAATGATCTTATTCTGAATCGTAATAAGGTTCAGCATCACCTCATTGTTGTTTTTTCTAGTTGCACAACTTGACTTTTTAGCATATAACTTAGTTGACATGATTTTTGCTTAAAACTGTGAGATTTGAATGCTAAGTTACTGGGTGTTTCTATATATGGTGACATTTCTTTGTTTTGTTTGTCAGGAGGTTCATATTTGTTATAGTGTGCCATTCATCACTTAATGAAAAAATTTTTAGAGTTTCTTACTTGTGTCTAGGGGAAAAATGAAACTTTGACGTTGTTGATGTTGAGGTATATGTCATACCTCAGCCTTCTGTTATAGTCTAATTGAGTTTATATTCTAGTGTTCATTATCTTTCATGTACATTCTACATTCATGTCATTTCTTTTGTTTCAGAAAAATGAATGAAGTGTAGGTAGTAGAATCATGATTGAAAAAAGGGGGGCAACATTGGAGTATAATAAAGTATAAAAGGGAGTCAATATCTCACATAAGACACACATATAAAAGGTTGATGGTCAAAGTGTTAAAGTTTTTGAATTCCATCCTATAATGCATGTGACAACTGTAGGTAGTGTTTTGATTATGAAATATCATTTTGTGTGTAAAGCGTATTCCAACCAATATTAAGTTAGGCCCACATGTGTAATACTTTATTAGTTCATATAATATAATTTATGTTGTTTGAAATTATTTATAGTTGTATTTGATATTGTTTAGTCATTGTAATTAACATTTGCAACTTTGTGTTTTCATATTAGATGAACATACATTGTATTTCATTTTTAAATCATACAAATTAATTTATCATTAGTTAATAATAAACATGATTAATTTGAAACAACTAAATTAGTAGTTTATATTGATTAATGATGAACACAAATAAAAATGAACATACGACTAAATTAGTCATTTATAATGATTATAAATGAAAGTAAAATGAAATGAATATAAACTAATAAATTAGTCATTTATATAATGAATATGAAACTAACGAAGATAAATGACTACGCAAATGATAAATTTGTGATTACAAATGGCGACTAAATTTTGCATATACCGACTATTAGTAGCTAATTTACAATATCTTATAACACGACTAAATTTGAGTCATATTTCTTCGCGGGGATAATTTTAAGGATGGGAAGATTATCTTGAAGTTTAAAAAATTGGCCAGAATCTCACTAGTCCCTAATATGCAAACTATAAAATGTTTATTGATGTATTTGTAAAAATTATTCAAATTTATAATGATATTATATATATTTTCTATATAATGTGGGCAATTTTTAATGTAAAATAATTTTTATATTGTAAAATTTAGGCGGAATCATTTTTATAAAAAAAATGGAAATTGGCGTATCTCTTTTTTCGAAAAACCATGGAAAATTAGCCCACTGCGAATATTAGCCCCTAAAATTTTCCATGTTTTAGCCCGATCATTAATTGGTTTCAAGCTGTGACTAAAACTTGCATATATATGACTACCCAATGCTTTAATTTACGATTATCTTATAACACGACCAACATTTTGGTCATATTTCTTTGGTCATTAATTGGTTTTCTCAAGTGATCATATAGTAATATATTTCGTTATATATTTGGTCATTAATTGTGAAAATTAATAACCAAAGAAAAAACTAAATCAATGACTAAATCGGTGACTAAATTAATGATCAAATCAATGACTAAATTAATGACCAAATCACTTGACTAAATTAATGACAAATAGACTACTAGACAACAAAATGATATCACCAATTAATGACTAAGATAAAGCAGTAAAAGTTGGTCGCGTTGTAGATCTTGTAAATTAGCTACTATTGGTCACCGTGAAAAATAGTCATTTATATGCAAATTTTAGTCGTTTTTAGTAATTAATTAGCCATTTTCTACTAGTGTCCCTTACCTTGAATAGCTTCTTCTTGCACTACCCTCTTCACAGATTTTATTTCCCCTTTCTTCAAGATGCACGGCTTGCACACATACTTCATTTATGTTTTTGGGGTTAAACATAAGGATAGTATGTTTGGTGGAATGTAAGCCTCTATATTTCAAGGGTGTATCTTTGTGAATTCAAATTTACTCCTAGAAAAAAACCCTCTTTCTAAACTCTTGGTGTACTCTTTAATGGTTGGCCTTTGAGCTTCTAAAGGTTTTTTAACTCTTAATTTACTTTTTCATATAGCCTAATGGTTAAAACTTTATTTTAATGGAAGAAATTAATTCAACCCAATGGAAATCTTACCATGGATCCGCATTTTCCTCTTCGGTGTTGGCCTCCCACCAAACTAGTGCTACTCCTTCTAGCCTTAATGAAGTATTTGGATCTTTATGTCATCCTCATTTGTAGATTATAAATTCTGATATACTTCCAATTTTTAAATCCAATTGTCTAAATTATCTGCATTAACCTCTAATAAGCCAGCTATGAAGCAGAACGATGCCAGACAGGCAGAACTCTAGCCAAAAAACCCCAAAAAACATGAAAAAAACGACTCGTAAACGAGAAAAGTGGCGATCTTTGGAATAAAATTATTTATTTGGTAAATTTTCAACATGTTTAAAAAATGGCGATGAAAAAGAAATCTTTTTGTGTGCCAAAAACACCCTCAAAAGCGAAAAAGTAAGATATTTGGAATAACATTTTTTTTATGAAAAAATTTTCAACATTTTTGAAATACCATGTAAAAGATAAAATATCATCACCAAAAAAAAACTTAAAATTTCAAAGAAAAAAATGAAATAAAAAATTTACAAATATTTAAAAAAACTTAAAAGTTCAAAATAATAAAAAAAAGAAGAGACAAAAATAAAAATAAAAAACAAAAAGTTAAAGAATAATATATATATATATATATATATATATATAAGACAACAATCCTCCTCACCAAAAAGTAGAGAGGCGCGATGGCTGCCGTAGAGCCTAAAGGCAGTACTGCAGAGCAACGAGAGCTCGAGCGGCGGACCATTGACAATCTTCTGCACGGACGGACACTTACCAGCGATGCGTACATTAGCAGAGTGATCGTGTTGGGATCTTTGACTTACGGGTTTGCCCTTTGCGCGGTGGTGCAATCTTCCTTCCTCTCGACTCTGCGGCCTCGGATTATTTCTGCGGACCTTCACGTCATCGACATTATGTTGCGGGGAAACTAGTCCCACACACGGGCCCTTGTTTGTTCTGTTGAGAGTTCTTTGCTCGAACACAACGCTGGAGTCCTTCTGCGAGATGGAGCGGATTCTATTGGACTGCGCCCTCTCTGTGCAAGGCTTCCTTCCATGGAGGCATCATCACACCAACTCCTTCTGGGGGTCTCGACTCACGCTTTTTATTTGTTCTGGTCCAAGACATCGGACTGGAAGAAATAAGAAGCGACGACTGCTTTGGAATTGATGAGCGGGAGGAAATTACCTCACGATCTTCACCGGGGCAGATTGCTCCCGGATGTAAAAAATGCTCAGCTCTGGTCTAAGCACGCGGCCCTTTCGGATCAAATTTCTCGGCCTTCAGCGAGAACCATCCTGCATTGGGTGAGTTCTTGAGATTTGGTGATGGATCTTAAAGCTGGATCTAGAACGGCGGATTGGGATCCCTTCGAGGTTTTGAGAGAATTCTCTTTTAAGGTCAAACAGCAGAAAACCATCACCCCTCTACCTATTGACATTTTTAGAAACATCTTTGGTGTTAACCTTTCGTTTGAGAGGAGGTGCGACGGAGACCAGTCATCCTCTGCTCCTCCCTTTCTCTAGCTGATACACTCGAATCCCCAAACCCCGGAAGTCCTTAAGCCTAAGTCCTTTTTGGTTGACAAGGCAGAGAAGTTCCCTGTGAAATCTGTGAAGGTCTTGCAAACCAACATCAAGTTTTGAAGAGCCATCATCTGCGATTCAACCGGACGTGACGCGATCTTAAAGTCCTTTGTCATGGGTTCATGAAAATTGGACTCATCATTGTAAGATCGATTTCTGTTCGAAAGGTTACTTCATTGTTCTATTTGAATAAAGTAAGCATTATGAAAAGGCCTTAGAAGAAGGCCCTTGGTTCATGAAGGCTATAGAATACCTTGGCTCCTTGGTTCCCAGAACTTTGATCCAATGACTAACGATCATCACTAAGACAGGTTTGGATCGGGCTTCCAGCTTACTGCCCTTATGGCATGTTGTTTGTCTATAAAGCTATCGGCAACTTTTACTGCTTGGGTAGTTTTATTATGGGAAGGTCTTGGCAAGAAAGTAAAGGACTCTACATATGGACACGTGGGAGTTGAACCAAGCAAGGACTGGACCAAATCAATCTCGAGGGTAAATGACTTTCTTATGGACCGTTCTTTGGATTGCGAAAATGTTGCATTCCGTTGCCGCCATTGCCTCCGATCGGGGCATCTCTGGGAACTCCTGCGCCCTTCTCTCCGACAAAGAAAAGAAAAAGGACATCCTCTCTCAAACCCAAGCCAAAGCGATGGGTTCCATGCTCTCCACCTCTAGTGGATTGAGATTCCTCTGGCCTACGAAGATGAAGGGAGTGATGCGAAGAGGCTCTTGCCCCTCATTCGAGGGCCCCTCCCTCAGAGAAAGGTGGGCGCTCCTCCTCTAGATACGGTCATTGCCCGGCTTGAGTCCACATGACCTCCTCTTCGATTCCGGAAAGGAGAGGCCCCCGTGGTGAACCCAATCTTCTAAGTTGTTATGGCTCTTTCACCTCGGGATGGTTGGGTCGAAGTCAAAAAAGGAAAGGAAAAACCGTGTTGTGGCTTCGCCCATTACAGGTAGAAATCAGTCTTTCTTCAGATATGTTGTAGTTTCTTGCTTATTGTGTACTTCCTCCTGAGCCAGAGTTGATGATCCTATCATTTCCGGTTAAGTTGTGTCTCTCTTGATTGTATCATCTTGTACCATATTTTTGATTAATAGATTTAGTCAATTCAATATATATATATATATATATATATATATATATATATATATATATATATATATATATATATATATGAAAAAAAATAAAAAAAAGGGACAACAACAAATCAAATATATATAAAAGTATATAAAATTATATAAAAAAGGCCATCAAACATAAAAATAGAAAAAGAAGAAAAACAAATTAACTTATAAAGATAAAGATAAGGTAAAAAAATATAAATATAAATGTAAAGATATAAAAGAAGTAAATAATTAAACAATAAAAAATATAACTAAAGAAACAAAATTTTGAAAGAAACAAAAAATAAATAATATTTTATTATGCATTTAAAAAAAGCAGAAATCAATAAAATTAAAAAATAAACACGATAAAAAAAGTTCAAAATAGAAATTATTAAAAAACTAAAAAAGAAAAAACAATTATAATTTTTTTAAATAAATGAGAAAAAAAATAAAAAATAAACTTTGAAAAAAATAAAATTAAAATATCTAAGGACCTAAAACATTTGAGATAAAAAAAATAATCACAATTAAAATTACTAAAAAAAAGTTAAAAAATAAAAAATAAAAACAAATAAAAACAAATTAAAATTATTAATAACAAATATATCAAAGAATTAAAAAAAATTGGCCTTGAAGCTTTTAGGTGGGCTCAGCCGATTCTCGAAATTAGGTTGAGCACGCCCAGTGGACCCTCGAGTCCTTGCGTGGGCTCAGCAGTTACGAGAATCGGTTGCGCCCACCCCGGGGGTAAAAATGAGTGACTCATTTAGGGAGGGCGGCGAGTTCTGGGTGGCCTTGAGCTACTAGGTGGCCAAAAATTGTGGCAGAGCTTGGCGGCTACATGACACTGTGACCACCCATCATGGTTGCCCAGGCCCTATTCTTAAAATAAAATTAAAAAATATATATTGAAAAAAATAAAAACGAAAAAAGAATAAAATATCTAAAAAAAATCGTAAAACAAATTTAAAAAATAATCACAATTAAAAAAAATTAAAAAAAATTAAAAACAAAAAGGAGACAAATATAATTAAAATTATTAAAATAGCTTAATAAAACAAAAAATAAATAAAAATAAAAACTTAAAAAAACAAATTAAATGTTAAAAAAATTAATAAAAAATTATATAAAAAATAAATAAAAAATGTGGCCCTCAAGCCTTTGGGCGGGCTCAAGCCCTGGCGAATCCGATTCTTAAATCGGACTTGGCTCGTCGGCCGGGAAAATCCGATTCTCGGAATCGGATTAGTGCATTGCATTGATTTAGTCAGATTACAAAGCCAGATTGGCGGGTAGGTGAGGAAAATACGGTCGAGTGGTTTGCCGACCGACGGGAAAATACGATTCTTAGATTCGGATGTGATGAGTGGAGGCAAATCTAGTTACGAGAATCGAGTTTGTCGGTCGGCAAAGAAAATATGATTCTCGGAATGAGTTTTCTCGGCAAGATGAAGCTATTCGATTCATAAATTGATTTACACCAACGGTTTCAGCGGGAAAATTTATTCTCGGAGATCGAACTACATGGGCGAGGTTCGAGATCGAGAATTTGACCACATAGGTGGATGGAAAAATGGTGCGTCGTTTACGAAAGCGGTTATAATGTCATTTGGAGAATGACAGGCACTTGTTTTTGCCACCCAAAGTTTTTAAGATCATTTACCTTTTGTGAAGAATTTGTTAGAAAAGAGTAGATCTTTAAGTTCTTCGCCTTGAGGCACCCAATTTCAAATCAAATCGGCTCAAGCAGATTCTAGAAAATTTATCATTGGTTTAAGATTGGTAGTTTTTCGGGTTAAACAAATTCGATTCTCAAAACTAGATTTGCGAGTGAAACGGGGCAAATCAATTCTCGAATCGGATTTTCCCCAAGCTGTAAAAACTACCAATCTTAAATCAGCGATAATTTTTCTTCTAGTACTCCATTTGAGTTGAGTTATTTTTGCACGAAATTAGGTAACTCGTGAAACAACCCAAATATCTACTCTTTTTACGGGGAAATTCAACGGGAAGGTAGCAGTCTCTAAAAAACAGGAGGAAAAACAAACACGATCAATGCTTCAAATACTTACTATAACCACTTTTTGGAAATGTGGCCCCGCCACTGCATCCACCTATGTGGCCAAAATTGATCTAAACCTCGATCATATCAAATCTCGAGAATCGGTTGCCCCACTTGGAGCTTATAATCCCGGTCGGGTGGATTTGCCTGCCGGGTGGAAAATCAATTCTTAGAATCATATTTTCAGCTAGCCGAGCAAACTCGATGCTTGAATAGGATTTCCCAACGACTGCAGAAAGCCTTAGAATCGGATTTGCCGGTTAGCGGGAAAATCTGATTTTGAAAATCAGTTGCACGCTTAGCCAGCCAAACTTGATTCTCAGTCCAGTTTTTCCTTGTCGGGTCGTCGTCATGGGCCGGCATTTGTTCAACTCCATCGACCCATGGTGGCCACCCCTAAAACCACCTGGCCAGCCTCTCCAAGTGGCCTTCATGGGCGAGCGGAGAACGGCTAGCCCACGGTGGCGAAAGCCCTTGAGCAACACATTGCTATTTTTTATTTTATTTTTAGCAGTTTGTTTTTAATTTTATTTTAATTTTTAATTTTTAATTTATTTATTTCTAAATTATTTTTGTTTTTTAATTTTTAAATTTATTTATTTTATGATTTTGTTTCTTTTTTAATAATAGTATGTGATTTTCACTTCATGTTTTAGATAAGAAAAAATACATTAAAAATTTAAAAATTAAAAATTTATATAATGTGGTTTTCACTTCATTCTTTATGTGAATCATTTAATTTTTGGAAAACATGTTATTATTATTAATATTTGACATAAAATTTATAAAATTGCTAATTTTTATACTTATTTTGGTTAATTTCTTTCTATAAAAATTGTTTATTTGACATGTCACTTTAAGTGAAAAGACTCAAAATGTGTATTTTTCAATTATATATCTATATTCAAAATGAAGATTTCTATGTAAATTGCTAAAAATTCTTGTTTTTTAGAGACATGTATTTCATGGGAAATGGAATATTATTTAACAACATATAATTAAACAAACTTTAAAATTTTGGTTTTTTACATACAAAATCAAATATCTCACTACAAAAAAAAAAAAACAAAAAAAAAAAACAAAAACCTCAAAAATACTTAAAAACAATATGTAAGTGAAGAGGAATAAGATGAGTACTTCAAAATTTGTTAAATTTAGAAAATAATTATTAGCGTTACATACATTAGAGAATTTAAAGTAAAAAATCGAGTCTTCTAAAAAAACAAAATATGTTGGCATCGACACTTTTCAAAATCAACATAAAAATCAATAACATTTAAACATATTGTTAATACTTGGTACATCAACAAAATTTAATGTTTAAAAAAGATGCTAAAATAATTAAAGGTATTCTAAATCATGGCTATTCAAAAATTAGATGATTTTTTGCTACCTAAAAAATTAGTGCTCGTTTATATTCCTATTTCAAATTTTACATTGTTCTCTCCATTGTACATGGGAAGTTCAAACTTGATGTCCAACTTTAGTAATGGAGTATTTCCTTTTGGGATCTTGGAATGAGTGTGGCTATGATTTTTCTGCGATGGATGTGGAAGATGATGATGTTGATGAAGATGATGAAGATGAGGATGGTGGAGATGGAGGTGGATTTCCTCCTACCTTTTCGACTCTTCTATTCATCCTTATTATTGTTTGAAGATAATTCTCCATGTGGAGGATTTGAACCTTCTCATTTTCTTCCATGAAAGCTTCATACATGATTTTAACCATTCTCTTTGCATCTCTTTGAAATCTCTCTCTTAACATGCTATTCTTCGAGAATGTTCATGAGTTCCTTGGCCGGAAATATTAGTTTGGATTCAAGCTCAACCTTTGTAGCTTGTACCTCTTCTATCACTTCAACTTCTTATGCAATTTGTACCTCTTCAATCTTAACTAATGGAGATAGCACTTGAGGTGCTTGATTGCCTACTTTAATTAGTTATTTGGGTGAGAATGATGCTTTCTCAACTCTCTTCCTTCTTTTCCTAATATAAGGACTAGATATCAATAGCTTCCACTGCTCCTCTCTGCCTTCCAACCTTGTAAGCATCACAAAAATTGCAACTATTAAAACCCTTCAAAGCGAGTAAGCAAGAGAAACCTTGTGCTCTAATACCAACTTGGGTTGAAACTAATTGTTAGTTAATGATGTGCTAATATCGGTTTTAGATTTAAAATAAAATTTCTTTGGTTTCCTTATAAAACAATATTTTATCCATGATCTTATGTGTGGAAATTCATTGCTTCTAAATTTTAATTTAGTGTTTATCATGAACTCAAAGCATAGAAACTTAATCTTTGAACAATAGCATATAAAAACATAATCACAAATAACAGACTCAATACACAAGTTTTTGTTGGAAGGAGTTCACCCTACACAGGCTACATCTCCTAGGTCCCAACTTCATAGTGTGGCCTTTTGTACTAGATTCAATTTGCTGAAACATGCTTGTTCTGATCTCATATTACCTCGGCCAACCTTCTCCAATGGCTCCAAAACATCAAAATCTTACCATGTGACTCTTCTAGCTCATTTTGATGAAAATTACCTCGATTATGAAAAGAATAAGATTTCCTACTATTTCTCCTCTAAAGCTGGAAATTCCACCGGTTAAGCATGGCCAAATTTAGAAATGCACTTACAAAAAGGAATGCCTTTGCCAACTATTACACTACATTAGTTTGCACTTAATTAAAAGATAAATTGCATCCCAATCTAAGATAAACTATTTTTTAGGGTGCAAATCACGTTTGGTCTTAATGGAGGTTTAATGTATCGCATAACCACGTTTTAATCACTAATTAACATGTTTAGCTAAATTGAATTTACGGTGGAAGCTCTTGGTTCCAAGCTATGGACATGCTGGGAGAATGGCCCATGGGGCTAGCCCCCTCCGGATCCCCATTCGGGTGCATTGCAATTCAAATGTTGTGTGTTCCATATGGGTTAAGCCCATGAGTTAGGTGACGTGGTAAGGTGATGTAATGATGCGGGTAAGGTAGTGGGTTCGACCCGACCCACACCACAATATTTTGCTCGCATTATACTTTGTACCAAGGTCTGTTAAATTTGAAAACCACTCCTGCATCCTTGGTGCCAACACATAGTGATCACCATGGTCTTAGGTTCCAAACTGAGGGTTATAATATATATGTGCCATAAGATCTTCACCCCACAACATAGTTTCGATGTAGGATATATATAAAATATATCACCATATAATATATGTGCACCAACACCATCTTGTTCCAACCTTAGAAAATAGTACCAATTTTCCATGCCATATGTGAGGGTGGGGGGAAGCGAGGGCGGTTTACGTGGCATGCCACGTGGCCTTCCCCCATTAGCTCAATAATTCAACAATTAAAAATAATGAGCCATATATAAAATTCTCACCTATTATGTCTAGTCCCCATTTCTCAAATGGTTGTTCAATATTAAGCTGCTATAATGGGAATGCATGTTTCCTTTGTCTTCTAGCGGCTTCGGTTGTGATTTTCATTTCCTTGTACTCATGTGCATATTTGAATAAGGCTGGCCGGTAATAGGTAGCATGCACGATTTTATGTGATGTTGTTTCTCCCCTGCGAAATGTACATGACTAGTCCATAATGAAGTTCCTACAAAATCTTTTACGCACTCAGTTTTTCAAGGCATCTTAGTAAATAGAATCATATTTTTTTTACGAATAAAACATCATCGACCATTTGATATTTCTTTTATTTAAATCTCAAAACTGTTTTTCTTTGTAATTGAGTTGCATAGAATCAATTTTTTATATAAAAAATGAGATCAACATATTGAGATTTAAGTATCGTAAGACATTTTTGAGATATTTGAATGTTATCACACGAATGTTCTTCTTATGGTAAGTTGGAAGATCATGTTAACATTAAACCTTGACCTCTAAAAATTTTAGCTAGTCTAATTTCAACATCATATTCTTGTAATGGAGTTACCTAGTTTGCTCTTTTTTTCTCCTACTTCTATTTTATAGGTAAGTTGTCTACTACTAAAAATGGAACTATGATTCTAGTTGTGAGGAAATGGTCTCTGAATTTTATTGACTTGAAGATGGAAATGCTTGTTTTTCTACAACAGAATGTAATTTAATTTAGCACCATGCGATTCAAACTAAATAATAAGACGGTACATATATTTGTTGATCATTGAGTTGTCTTAAAGCTATGACATCGATGTTTAGTGCAAATGTCTATAAAACGAAAATGATTATAAAGAATTGGGATTTATTAGGGATGGAGGCGTTAATAATGGCTTGTTTGATCAAAGTGAAAGGCTTATTTTTCATTGTGACCCCATTTGAAAAGCTGATTTTCTTAATCATATTACGTAAGGTAAAGCATTTGTGAAAATTTAGGGACAAACATTTTTTACAAAATTTATTTATTACGGGAAATCTTGCATTGATTTCTTATTGTAGAGCTTTTTTTCAATTTTCCTTAACTCTTTACTGGATCAATATAAATACCCTTTTTTATCTAGTAGATAAAATCTTACCTTCTCGAGGAAAAATAAATTTTTCGGTTTAGAGAGATCCCACATTTCATACATCATTCAAAGATATGTTTAATTTCGTTTAAATGGTACGCTTCTTTTCTTGGAATAAATAGTGATATCATCTAAGTAAACAACAATTGATTTGTTAATGATTCATTTAAAGGCTATATCTATAGCTCTTTGAATCATCAACACCTACATTAATAAAACCAAAATGCATTTTTGGATAGGCATATGTTCCTCATTTAGTTGAATGTGGTTTTCAATCTATCATGCGGATGAACTACGATTTGGTTCTATCACAAATCCATCAAGAAAAGACATGGCAGAGCTCAAAACCCATTTCTTATTTGCCGGTACTTGTTCCATGGTTGGTAGTGAAATTTGTCTTTCGACATATTTTATTCAAATTTCTAAAATATTTGCATATACGAATATCACCATTATTTTTCCTAACATGCACTAAAATTGGATACCCATTTTGAATGCCTAATAGGAAATATGATTTTGTCTTTTTTAGCTCTGAGTTGATTGATTCTCAAAGGTTTGGATGAATTTTCCTTAGTTTTTCTTTGCCTTTGGTCTATCATTATAGATCATGGGTATGGTGTGTTTTATAACAAGGTTATCATAAGTTTTGAGATCGGAATAATCAGAGGGAAAGATACTTTTATATTTCTTCAACGAATTGAATAAATGAAAAATCTTTCATCGGAGAGCGGTCTAGAACTAGATTGATATTACGAGGCTTTTCATCTCATTACCCGAGTTCATAATTCAAATTTTAGAGTTTAACTTTGAATTTTAGCATTAGTTATATTTTCAAATCTGTCTTTGAGATCATACGGATCTTCGATTTGACCACAGCTTTGGGTATTGTATTTTCATCTTCAACATTGTTCTAAATGTATGACATGCTCATTTTAATCTATGATTTGGTCATCTTATGATGTTAGAAAATTCACAATATCATATTCATCGTTTAAAAATCACCAATTTGTGACATTATCAAGAATGGATGGTATAAAAACTAATTCAATAGAAAATATAATAGGACTAATTTCCTCGGATGATATGAGTTTTGATGCAACGTTCTTAACGGGATCAACACTAGAATTTTGCGGTCTAGGTACATGAGAAATATTAAATGCCAAAATGATGCTGCAATATCTTGGACTAATGATTGATAAGGTCTAAGATGTCTAGAAAGGAAATGGATAGTATTTCTTACACAATCTAGGAATGGTTAGGTCTCAAAACACTGCCAAATATTTGATATTGAGGGCTAATTTGCTTTATATAATCATGGCATTAATGCCTCATATTTTGTAGTATTATTTGTACATTCGAATTCTAACACCAGAAGTAAAATGGAATTTTATCCTTGATCCCGATTAAAAAAAACCAACTCCTACACCATCATTAGATTTGGAACCATCAAAGTACGGAGTCAAAAACAAATTTTTAACTACTAGTTTATTTATGAAATTTTTTCACTTGGAAGGATATATTTATGAAAATTTTTCAATACGTAAGATAATGATATTATCCAGGGGAAAGGAGACTTTTGTGAATTAAAACTCCCTAAAAATGGTTCATATGAATAATTCCCAATAATACTATTGTTAGTGTTATTGGTTCATTATCACCTTCAAATTCGGTCATTGTATGTTTTAGTGTTTTTCTCTATCAAGGTTGAATTTGATTTGGCCCATTGTAAGTAAGCTACATGTGAGACCAATATGTAGAGAAAAATATCGATAGTTTTTTAGATTAGTACGCACTTAGAATTCAGTAGCCAAATTCAAGAATATTATGACCAAATATCTACTATTTAACAAACTTTGGGATTTGATGAAAGTCTAATCTTTGAAATAATTGATTTTATGAATTCTACTTTAGTTCTATCAAGGTGTACTATCTAAGATAAATAATTTTGTGGACTAATGTTTAGCTTATATGAGCTTGTTGTTGGCATTATATTGGAATAGGCTCTAGGAGTTAATCAAACAATTATGACAATTTTTATTGAAAATTTCATTACTTAAGAGAAAGGGAGGTGTATGTGAATTATATTTGTCATAGATCAAATTACATGGTAGGATCAAATTTATTTGAAGAAGTTGGAGGGGGAGTTCCCATTCCTTTAAAATCTACCGAGATACAACGGTAACGAGTAGAGGTGATACATGAACTACAATATTTTGTTCTCTAAGTAACGTTTTTGTTGTTGTTTAGTTTGCAAAGTTCATGTAATGAAATGTTTGCCTGGTCTTCTTCATATCTTCCACAATATTATACTCCATAGTATCGGTGACTACTAGGGTCTTTGATGTAGATGGAAGATTTGATGATGTCCTATTTGGCTATGATGTTTTGGGGAGAGGATTTTTTCTGCTTGATTTTCCTTCGTAGGAGGAGTTTGACACTAGTAGAAAATGATGAAATTAATGACTAGGTGACTAAAAAAGTTAGTCACGCAATTATTTCAAGTGAAATACTACTAAATTTGAGAAATTTTAAGTAAATAGAACCTAAAAATGACTAACTTAAATGACTAATCTAGTATAGGATAAAATATATGACTAGATAATGGCGACTAAACTAAAAGGGACTAACTTAAATGACTAATTTGATCTGGGGATAAAAATATATGACTAGATAATAAATGACTAAAGTAAAAGTGACTAACCCAATAACTAATTTAGTCTAGGATTAAAATATATGACTAGATAATAAGTGACAAAATTAATAATAGTTAATGCAAATGAATATTATAGTCAAGAATAAAAAATATGATCAAATATCAAAAATTTAAAGTATATCAATTAGTCATTTATGTTAGTAATTTTTAATCGTATCACTCCATAAATGAAAATTTACAATTTTGATCTTTTGAGGTGTTACATTTCATTAACGAGTCTGAATCCATACGTAGTGTTAAGATTTAGAGAAAAAAGGGTCTTTGAGTCCATCTACGGTGTTAAAATTCCGAATAATCTTTTGCCTCTAAATTTTAACAGATGGATTCATCTACAATTAACATAAATATTGCATGTATCATCTATCTACTTTACACTAATGTCTTCTTTATAGTTTTTAGTAAAGGTAATATTTAGATAGTCAAATTAATATGTATATTTATATTTCTTTGGCCATAAATTTTATTCTTTAAACTTCATTGATTTATGTTAAAAGTGCGAATCTTGTTTTAAATCTAAGGTCAAATCTTCATATTTACATTTAATGAATAGATAAAAAATAACATTTATTTTTCTAAGTGATATTCATTCATATGGTGAAAAAATATGTCACAACCAACAAAGAAAAAAACGGTGGTCTCACCAGAGCTAGGTTTGTTGACCAATGTTTTAGCAAGTGACAAAAATACAAAAATGAGGCTAAGGACAACATCCATAAATGAGAGGGTCAAAGACACCAGTAGATGTAATACATAAAAAAAACACATGAGAGCATACTAGTCATCGGACGTAGTGGAAGTTGGGTTTTCCGGGGTTGTTCCTAGAGGGGGGTGGTGGGCCGAAAGTTGCAATGGATGTGCCCTTTGGAGATTAATGCGAGCCAAGTGTCCAACTTTTCCACTTTTTCTACAAGCTGATTTTGGCCTCGCTAAATCACCACCAATACTTGCTCCACCGACTTGCTTGGAAGTAGTGCATCCCCTATCCAAAGTGACCATAAACTCAACATACTCCTCCTTATGAACCCATTCTACTATATCCACCCAATCTATCGAAGTTTGAATTAGGTCCCAATAGTTTTCTGAAAACAATGTTGAATTTATCACGGGCCGGGAGCTACCATATGGATTCCCATTTAGTTTTCCTCTTTGCTTTCCGGCACATAGATATGTTTGTTGTGACCTTGTCCACCACCATGGGAGGCATGTTTTCCTCCAAGTGACCGCCTCGCATTCCCACACCGACAAAGGCCCAGGGTAATGAAACAGATCTTACCACCACCTCGCGCGCTGCAGTCCTACCACCACTATTTCCATATCATCCGAGCCAACAGAGATCCTTGCTTGGCCGGTGAGGATTTCCCATGCTATGAGGATGGTCACATTGTGATAAAACCGGGAGGTCATCTCAACCGTTATCAGAGTCGGTCTCTGGAACTTTCCCCTACCACCACACCCAACAGGATCTCTCTTCACCCATAAATTTCCTTGGGAAACCACACACTATGTCCCAAATACCATCTTGCCACTAGTTGGGAAACTCTGCCCAAGAACAGAGATATACGGAGAAGGAGAAGGTGGGAGGAACCACGCACCGGGCTTACGCTTCCCAGAAGCCACATAGCCCACACTAGGATATCGACTCTATGTATTCCAAGGTGACTCTCTTGTCACAACTAGACACCATGAACTAGCCACCAAACCACCAAGCACACCAATTTCCATACCAAGCACGAGGAAATGGAGAATTTCCACACAAAAGCAACTGCCACCCCTAGTGATACCTCCTTTAATACCACCTTCATGCACCTCTATCGAGACCCACGACAAATAACACATACTAAAAACCACAAAAGACCAAAATAACAAGTTCCCCATTGACACATCATAATGTTCAAGATTTCTATTTACTAGGCATTCAAATGAAAATAAAGTGGAAAACGTGAGTGAGGGAGGATTTTGTCCTTGGCGCCTATATATGCTACATATATCTATCTAGATTTGGGGTTGTCCCTGGAAATAGAAGGAGTCATGAGAAAATATATGAAAAGAGTTCTATATAAAATGTTGTGGCGGTGTTCGGCTTATGTTTGAGATTTCTATTTACTAGGAATTAAAATGAAAAAAAGTGGAAAATGTGAGTGAGGGAGGAATTTTTACGTGTCCTCAGTCATATTTTTTGCTATAGATATCTATATACATTTTTTGGTTGTCACCTAGTAATAAAGTCGGGAGAAAAGAGATAAAGAAGGAGTTTTGTGAAAAGTGGTGACGGTGTTCATGATTAATGGATCGTGAAAAAGAAGCCCAAAATGCAAGTCCATCCCAATGATAATGGACATGTGAACCCCAACTCCATAGGTATTCTCATTCTCATTCTTCTAGTTATCCTTCTATCTTTCATTTATTTATACATCGCTTGTTTCTAGTAGTAAGCCTCATAGATTTTTGGTTGATTGAGTAGAGAAGTTGTGCATGCAAAGAGGGATAGATCAATGACACTTATTATCATTCTCTCCATGTTTCTTTTAAGGTAAATGACAAGTGAATGTTGCAATAAATGCTATGGTATTCCTTTTGTGGGTGTGTATCAATAATTTTTTTAAGGTTTCTTTCCAACTCTTCCTAAGATGTCAAGTGCATCACTTGTGGGAGAAATGGCTTGGAAGGATGCATCACACTTATTTTTTGCTTAACCCATAAATTTCACCTCCACCCAAATCTCTTATTTATGCCTATGAAGAAGTGAATCTTGATGGTTGGCCTAATGACATGCCACCATATTCACTAGATAAACATGGTCCCATTGAAATTTTTTACTTATTTTTTGGCTATGATCTACCATTTCAAGAATTGTATCATGTTCCCCACCTCTATTATGACTACTTGGGCACACTAGTACCCTTGAGTTTATGTAACTATGTGGTAAAATTATGGATGCTAGTTTTTTATTTATGTTTTGTCAGTAAGAGTAATTTATGAACAATGTGTCTCCCTCTGCTTTTAGATTTTTCTTGATTAACAAAAGTGTGAAACTTTATCAAGGGAATTTAAGTGAAGTCATTTATATTACAGATGGAATTATTACATTAGATAAAAAGTGGGATTTTTATTATCCACATAAGTTCTAATTTGCTCATCAATATTATACGTATTTCACAATTCCTTTGAAGTATATATCATTGGTTTTGATTTTTCTTCATGCACATATGTACAAATGTCAAAAACGTGTGATTGAGAAGTAACTACATACAATAAACTAGCTTTGCATCCAAATTCAATTATTTTTTGGCTATTGAAATTTTCTTTATCATCACTTATGACAATGAGGAAGTAACTACATGTGATAGGATTCAAGTTATCCCTCAAACCAATGCGAAGATGCAATTATTTATTGGTTGTTGAATTCTTATTTATCATCACTTACAATAGCCAGCACTATATTTGGACTTTCTTAAGGAAAAACATCTTCTTCCATAACTACGTAGGACTCCTCAAAATATTTTCCACTTCCATCAATGATAATCGCTTTCAATATTAGTTTTTTATACATTCCTCAATCAACTCTTCATATTCTCTATCTCTTGTTTCCCTTAGAAAGACATACATATTGGCTATATCCAAGCCCCATAGAACATAAAAATACCTACAAGCACCAAATCTAATTTATAGTAATATGGATCTTGCTCCAGCAAAATTTATTGCATGGACACCGTTGAGCCAAAAATACTACATGTAGTTTCAAAAGACTAAATCATCAAATTAAATAATTGCATAGTCTAAATATCGTTATGGTAGTCAACTTGGGGAGTTGCCAATCTATGGTGCATTTCTCAACTTTAACCAAATCATTAAGATATCAAATATTGGAACTTAGTCATATGCAAATAAATATTCAAAATAAGCCCAAGGCTTAGTATTGATTGGAATAATTGGGGTTAGATGAGTTTGTGCTAGTTTAGTATTCCATTTGACATGATCTAGAACTTAATTCTTTTGATTGGATTTATCTAATTCTTCACGAGTCTATTTTTTGTTTTTTCTTAATTATATATTTTTTTGTTTTTGTTAATTTTTTTAATTAGACACTAGTGAGGCTACATCACAATCCAAGAATAACACGAATTAAAAAAAATGAACCAATCACTTAACCTCTACCAATATTCGATGCCTCGAATTTTGAATTTTGAATTTTGAGGGCGGCAATATTCGAAGCACCTCAAATTTTTGCGAATTTTTTATTTTGAGTGGCGACAAGTATTCAGCACCTTGAATTTTTTTTTATTTTGAATGGCGGGGAGGCTTGTATCGTATGAGTTTCTAAAGGATAGAAACACGATGAAATATTTCACTTCTAGGAATCAAAATGGTACTCTAAAACCCACCTTCAAGGCTGCCTGAAAGGCATCATAATTTGAGAAATTTGTTGATAGGTATGAGGATCAATCCTCTCCGCCTCAATCTAAATGGAAGAATATCTACTAGGCGGTGACGACGCTCTAAATCCACAATCACCCGGCATGCTCCATCTCCATCACTCGTTCTCGGCCCTGAAGTGACGCCTCTCGCTCAGGCCCCTTTGATTGCCTCAATTCCAACGGCATGCGATGAATCTTCGATTTCACGGGAGGAGAGAATTATTCTGAGAGAAGGGATTCTATTTGCATCCCTCGCCTCTTCAACGCCAAGGGAAAGGGAGTCAAAATATGCTCCTCTTTGGTTCGGTGTGAAGAAGAAATAGGCACGACTACCAATGCGGCACCTAAAATTTTTGGGTGGCATCATATGAGTTTATAAGGGATAGAAACAAAACTATAATCTTTCAACACTTACGAGTCCCCTTTTATTTTCTGAATTGAGCTACATTCTTTTACTGTTGAGACATATATTTACAAGTTCTAAGTTTTGGTTGGAGTTGTTGTTTGCCCTTATACACGAGAGCTCGGGAATTCGATATTCCTGACCTGTCTATTTTGGATGAATATCTTTGAGAAGGGATGAGTAATCATATTGATTAGCACGAGTTTCCTAACCATATAACAGTTGTTGTGCACCCTTGCGATGACCAAACAAAATTACTCTCTGAAGAAGTGCGTGTAGCTAAATGATTCGAGTTTACATATCGAGAGGTCCTAGCATCACTAACTACGTGTATTGGCTTGCTGCTCACTAAAGGAAACACGAATTCCTTATCTACGAGTATGGGTGAATGCAAACATATGGGCATAAAATGAACTTTGGACTCTTCATTGCGTGTGAAATAGTCATCGGCAAACGACAAAAGGAAGGCAACGGTCCCGAGGTTTCTATAGTTAGTGTCCCTTATTCACAATTGTTTATTGATAGCGTAAAATATTGGTAGTATTTTGGTGTAGTGGATGTCATTACGAGAATTAATATGAATACTCGGTGCTCTATCTCTAAGTTATATTTGGCAGTCCTGTGTGAATCTTATGCTTGTAATATGTCGGTTTTGAACTTTGGGTGGTTTATTTTCGATGCATGTCATTTAATGCAGTATCTTCTGAATTAAAATTGTTATTAAAGCACCTACGGGACAAATTTTTTGGCATGATATGAATGAAAATTTCATAAACCCCGAGAAAGCTATTGCAAGGAATTTTACAACCCGGGGGTGATGGTGGGTGATAATGCACCCGAGAAAAATTGTTTGACAACACGAGATATGAGCAGAAAATTTCATAAACCCATAAATCTATTGCAAAGAATTTACAACCAGGGTGATGGTGGGGTTATTAGTGCGTGAATCTAGATTTTTACATTGGGCACATTGATGGGAATACTAGCATAAGATCCGTCTAACCCTTGTCATGATATGGACATTGAAGTTTCCAACCTTTCTTTCATTTTTGATTTTACCCAAATGGTCATCATGGATATTGGAACTAAGACACATGCAATATCTGGCTTCCACGATAAGGTGGGTTGATGCGATTGACCTAGTGTGCTAGGTTAATATTCCCCCTTGACCAAACCTAGAAATAATTTTTTTGATTGGAGTTGATTCTCCTACATTTCTTATTTATTATCTATTTTATAATATTTTCTCTTGACTAGATCTCGAATCAAGCTGCATTGTGGAAGTCGGGTGGAGATGGGTTAATTCATTCAAACTATGTTTGATGGTGCATTATATACATTGAATATGGACACATTCACATTGAGATTGCCAATGCAGAGTGCATTTATTGGGAGCAAAATTCTCAACATATTAATATTACAACTCAAACATATGTAAAACTCAAGCTTTATAATTGCCTGGTTTGATATCTAGAAATAGGTTTGATATACCTCCCATGTTTGATATTGAGTGCAGAATAACTCCACAGACCTATCGAATGTCAATAATGAACTTAACTCTAAATTATGCCAAAGTAATAACCATGCACAAAACACTTAGAAAAAACATATAATTTGGGAAAGTGGATATTTTTGGTAATAAAATTCTAATAAAAGCTGATGCTACTATATGGATATGTTTGCTTGTTTCCTGTAGAACACATGTAAATCTAGAGCTAGGAGAGTATGTGGCACAACACATTTCGGGTTGGACCTAAAATCACGCACCTTATGTGCTTTTATCAAGCATCTGTACTACAACAGCCGAATTGGAGGGCACATTGAAAGGTGCGGAAAATATTGAAAGCTAAAGTTATAAAAGAAACACACACACAGACATGCGTGGATTGAGGTAAATAAACAAAGAGAGAGATTTCATTAAAAAATGCAAGAAATCATAGGAGGTTTGAGATATTGGCCTTTGACATGAAGGTCACCGGGATATGTTCTCGATGATGTTTATATTGAATTATTTAGGAGGAGAGCAAATTTCAAATGCCACCATGAGAGAATTTGGAAATTGAATTAGACTATTAAAGGTGTTTTCTATAATGGTCATTCGATTAGATTTGAAAACCCTCTAGTCTATCTCTCTGTGCCCACTTGTATCTATCTCAAAAAATTCTTTGGAGGAGGAATTGCTAAGGCATTCCAAGCGACCAACATCGAGGATGGGTAGTGTCACTCGAGGGTTAGCGGCCACATTCAATGAAGCAAGCTATAAAGGGCATGGGCATGTTGAATCTTTTCATTTTTCTTAGGGGGAATAATGTCAAGGTGCGTTTTAGCTTCTAATAAACCAGAGAAGTTGAAGATCCTCTCTCTACTTTTGGCCCCAATTTATAGGGGAAATATGGAAAAAATTATTTTATATTAAAATCAATAGTTATATAGGGTAGGGTATTTTATTTAAATCATTTAGAACTGTAGCTCTCAAATTGCAATCCAATAAAACAACATCCCAATCGGAGATTTAACTATCGAATAAGCACATCCATACAACATTTGGTACGATAATAAATATATATATATATATCTATATATATATATATGTGTGTGTGTGTGTGTGTGGGAGAGAGGTTTGTCGTAACTCTCCCCTTAATAACTTCAAACCAAGTAAGGAATTATTCTTTGATAAACATTCTCTTCAACTGGATTATAAGCCATCACAAATGAATTGAAATCCTAATAGAATATATAAAATAAATTATACATTACACATTCCGTAAATAAATTATACATTAAATTCTTAAATTCAAGGGGTTAGTTTAATCGGTTTTGTTGGACATTTATTATCAATCAGTGGGCATTTAGCTAGATTTGTGCTAGCGGTTGCCTATTTTAGTTGCCCTAGTTTGAAGTCCTCGGTTTCCCAAGGGGGTGGGGATGGGTTAACAAGCCCACTTGGTTCAAATTCTGGATTAGGCTCCAAACCGGTTTGGCAGGGATGCCATCCATCCATGTTGACATATATGATTAGGGTATATAGGGAAGAATACAATGAAATGAATATAGGGATTACATCCATGAATATAGAAAAAGGAAATGAATATGGGGATAGCATCCATAGAGTAACGAATATAGGGATGGCATCCATCCATGATATAGGAAAGAGTATCCAAGAAACATCTCTTTGGAAAAAATACATTAAAACCATAATGTCCATAAAATTCTCTTTGAAAATAAAATTCTGCATTTCATGCACTAGCTAATAATTGGCTTTTGAAACTTTCTCAAATGACCCATTAAGCTATTCACAATGCTTTAATACTTGTGACTCCTCCAACTCTATGCATCAACGAGTGTTCAAAATTTGAAGTTTTGAAACACTAGGAAGCCCTCTTACTCTCGTAAATGCGCATTGGTCTCCATTTTTAGGATTATTAGAGTTGTTGGAAATGCTCCAACCTATTGGACCGTTACAATTCTTAATTTTGACATCTTGAAGGTTGAAGAAAACATCTTCGGAATATGATATGCTTTAGAAGAGTCTTTTAAATCGCTAAATGTTTCGATTCACCTCCATTTTTTTTTGAATGGCGGGTTTCTTCGACGAAAAATCTACAGTGAGAATCGAAATTCTAATGGAATCGAAAAAGATGAGCTCCAATTCCTTGAGCTCCTTAGAATACCGAATGAAATTATTTCAATGATTTTCTTTTTAAATGCAAAAATTAGAGATATGTAAACCTCTCTCCAAATGGGTGCAGGTGGACAAGAAAATGATTATTTAAGTTGCCAAAGGAACTTGTTGAACCTTGCAAATCGAAACGACCACGAGAAATCAATCCTCTATAGGTTTAATATTACAACTGAGACATATGAAAAACTCACTTTTTATAATTTCCCGGTTTGATATCTAGAAGTAGTTTCTTTGATATGCTTCCCATGTTTGATATTGAGTGAAAAACAACTACACAAAACCTATTAAATGTCAATAATGAACTTAACCTCTGAATTATACCAAGGTAATAACCATGCAAAATAGCACTTAGAACAAACATATACTTTGGGAAAGTGGATAAGTATGTGTATGTTGATAAGTGGAAGTAATTGACCTAAGTATATTTAATTATTTTTCTTAAATATTCACAAGTTATATATGGTGTCAAAGGAAAAAATGGGTAGCTCGATGACTATAAGTAGAGAAGCACACCAATGCGAAATTCATATGGTAATTGTTATATATTTTCCTCGACTCTAAGATATATCCTGCTCTTCATCAACATTAAAAAACATATCTAGTTTTTACAGCCATACGAGTTCTATAATTTTGGAATCGGTCCCCACCACATTCTTTGGCTTGTTTAGCATTGGGGTTTGACAACATTGGTTTGAGAGTTTTTCTAAAAAAGGCTCAATACATAATCATGGAAATCCTTACCCATTTAGCCATTTTTATGCGGTTCTTGAATTTTCATCATGAACTCCTTGACTTTTACTCCTTGTTGTTTATGAACTCTTCATTAAGTTTGAATTAACCTTATTGTGTAAATCATCAATTTCTTCCTTAGACAACTACATCCTTGATTTGTATTTCTGGAGGTATTGCAAATGTTTACACAGAGTTCTTTGAAATGCAACACCATGATGCTATTAAAACAATATCTATAGGCAAGCGGGTAACGGTATAGTTGGAGAAATCTACCATTCTAGAAGTGTTGTAATTGATGTATTCGATGGAGTTTTCCAAACCACAATCAAACAAATGCATATACACATGCTTTTTCTTTTTAAGGATGATTGTGATCCGACTATTACTTTTTCGAAAACAAATGCTTGGTAGCATTCCCTCTTAACATGTTTTGAAGTTTTTATCATTATTTACTTCCTCTCATGATGCATATACATACTTTCTATTCATTTCCAAATGTTTATTTTACGAGGAAATTTTTGTGACATTTCTAGTGGATTCATTAATTCATTAGATGATGTGATTTCTCATTGATTCATTACATAATAGGAGAAGAGAGAGTAGATTGCAACATCTTTACTTGCAAGTTCCCTAGTAGGAAAATGACAAGACTAAAGAATAGGTGGTATTTTATGATCTTGGAGGAATAGTGACTTGACTATCACCTCAATAGAAGAGGAAATAGTAATGCTACTATCCTTGTCTTCCTTTGTGTTTATCAATTGAGCCATCTTCTTTGCACTTTTTGTGAATTAATTTAACCATTTGTACTTTTTCCTTTGGGAATATCCTCCAAGTTCCAGTGTTTCATTTCTACGCATGGAATCACATTCCACCTACGTACTTTGTCCCATTCTTCTTTCCATGTGCATTGAATCACATTCTACCAGTGTAAGAATTTGTGATCAAATCCATATATAACTACGTAAAGCAGTATTGCAATCTTCTTGATTTTTTTCTTCTGTATTTCTTTCGGGTAGTTCCTATAACTTTGAGCCATCTAATGTTCACAAAATGTTGTTTCGAATCTTCTTGGGCATTGATTATTTTCTCACTAATAGCATTCGAGAATCTTCTTGGGAATTGATGATGTTGTCACTTTGCTAGCATTCTATAATCTTCTTGGGCTTTGACGATGTCCTCACTATTAAAATTCCCGAGGAATATTCTTGGGATTTGGTGATCCTTAGTACTATCTTTGACATCATTGACTTCATTATCACTAGATTCTTGATTGCTCCTTTGTTGCGACTTAGAATGCTTTCTTCTACTACCTTTTTACCTCTTTCTTCAATAGGCCATGGCACTTCAATTTCATTTTAATTACCTTGGATATATTCATCCTCAAATATAACATCTGCGGTGGTATATATTTTTTCCAAATAAAAAAATTTGATATCCCATAGACTCTCCATTATACCCTATAAAATATTGCTAACCTTTATCCTCGTGCTTATGCACTTTTTTGAGAAAAAGTACACGGACATTGCAAAGAAACACTTTGGAATGAATCTCCCTAGGTTTCTCATCACTTCATGAATCTTTAGGTGTAACATCCTTGCAATTTTCATTGTATTTCTATCAAAAATACACTAGTGTACTAATTGCTTCAACTTAAAAAATTGTTAGGTCCTTATATTACCGGTATAGTCTCTTATTGTTATTAGTGTAAACCCTTTATTGTTATTATTGTACCCTTGTAACCCCCATTTGGTTAGTATTATTGCCCTTAAATTATTATTGTTAGGTCATTTCAGGATTACATTGTGGCCACTTAAGGATTACATTATGGCCCATGGACTCCTATATAGAAAGGAGGTTTTTTAAATTGTATCATCCAAGAATTGTTCATTTATGTAATGTATTGGAGATTTCCCCCTCAAAGTGGCTCATTTATAAAGCGTTGATATCTTTTTTTCTTCTATTTTTGTTTGGTTACACAACATTTGGTATCGGAGCTTTGGATTCATAGGGTTTTGCTGCTCCAAACGGGTCATCATGGAATTTTCACTATAAATTTTTTTATACGACATTTCAGAAGCTGGGAAATTTTTAGGAGTCTGAAGCCAAAATCGTTAGGAATATCTTATAAAATTTCAAGAGCTTGGTTCACAATATTTTCGGAATATGATACGTGGAAGTTAGGTCTTTTTTTGAAGCTCCTAAACGGTCATCGTGGAATTTTAACTATAAATTGTTTTTCTACGAAGGTTCAGAATCTGAAATTTTAGGGTGCGAAGATGAAATCCTAAGGAAAATCATTGAAAATTTTCATATCTTGATTCAAAGCATATTGTTGGAGATATGATCTGTGGAAGGGTGGTGCTTTTTCGGGTTCCCGAATTTCATCTCAAAAGGGTGATGGTGGGAAAATTTCAATAAATCTCTCTCTGAGCATCGAGATTGGAGTGCCGTAAAAAGTGGTTGCAAGTAAATGGACTGTAGTTTCTTGGCTATCAATTTTAGAGGTGAAGAAGCAGAAAAAGTGACATGTGGAAAGTTGTACAAGTTCACTCTATTGAACGAGTCCATAATTAGGTAATTGTGGGAGATTGGACATATATTTGTCTTGGAGAATCAAAATCAAGGTTAGACCTATGGCATTCAAAAGAGAATTCATAGGGATACTTCAGTGCTAATTTCCAGATATTGAAGAGACATAATCACAGAGATAATCAAATTTCAATATCGAGCTCCTCAAAAGGAAGAAAAAGGTGTGTATTTTTTTTTCGAATTGGATAAGTCTTGTTTGAAAAAATCAATTTGAATTGATTCAAGGGGCATATGTAGAATAGATCGAGTATTAGGTTCTAAAAAATGCCCCATAAGAAATATTTCAACACCCATTAAGCCTTGAAGGGTCTACTATAACTCATGAAGATGAAGAATTGCAACATGATCTACATCAAAATTACAAGAAAGTGCACAGAATTTTGCTCTCGCAAAGAGAAGCAAAATCAAAATGGAAGTTTTGAAGAAAGGCATGGAAGCAAGGTGAATGGTGTGAAGAAGAATATGGATGGTTTGAAGAAAAGACGTGGAATGCGAGATAGATGACATGGAAAGGCTGGCATGGAATCTAAAATGGAAAAAATGAAGAATGATCTAAAAGCATGCATAGAAGGTTTGAAAAATTTGATACAAGAAATGTTTCCTAATGGTGAAAAGATAGTAGAGGAAACTCATGATGAGAACAAAATAAATGTTAATGGTGATTTCATAAACTCTAATGTTGGCGGGAAGAACCACCATATTCCAAAAATGGATATGAGGAAGTTTGATGGAAAGGATCTGTAACATGGATACTACGGATGGAGCAATATTTTGATCTCCCATAATGTACAAAACCTACAAAGGTATGCATTGCAACATTACATTTAGAAAAAAATGCATTTTTATGGTATCGATGGCTTTTCTCCCATAAAAAAATTGTCACTTGGTCAACTTTTACCGAGGAAATGATAGCACATTATGAGGATACAAGCGACACCTTCTTTATCAATTGATAAATCTCAAACAAAAGGGTTTGGTGGGGGAGCACATTGAGGACTTCCAAAAAATGAATATAAGAATTAAGCTGATATTCTAGAGGAACACGAGTTGATCTCTTCATAGGCACTTTAAAGGATAACATCCAACATGAAGTTCACGTTTTGGAACTGATTCATTGGAGAGGCATTCGGGTTGGCAGAAAAATTGAATGTAAAATTATGGCGAAAAGAGCCTACCACTCACTTATAAAAGAAGGAAGTGTTTCTATGCCTATATTTGCCTGACCTACAAGGTTGACACCACAAAAATTGGAAGAAAAAAAGAGAAAGAGTGTTTGCTATATTTGTGATAGAAAATACACTAAAGGTCATAAGTGTCTTGAAAATAAATTATTTTACATAGATTGTGAAGAGGAAGAAGAAAATGAACAAGAAGAGGATATACACCGGAACCCGACCCTAGAAGAGGAAGAAATGAATCAAACCATATCATGTAATGAAGCTGGAAGGAATTACCACTCCTCAAACTCTCAAAATAGAAGGACATATCAAAGAAGAAAAAGGTAATAGTGTCTATTGATTTAGGTAGCACCCATAATTTTATTCATTGTAAAATTGTAAAGGAATTAAATTGTTCCTATACTGACACCCGAGAATTTCAAGTGATGGTGGAAAATAGAGGAACTATAAATTGCTGGAAAATTCCATAATATCAAGCTAACCATGGGGGAATATGTATTGGCTAGTCCAATACTTTCCATTCCTATGGGAGAGTGCGTGTTGTACTAGAGTACAACGGATTTACAATATTTGGGGACGGTAGCTTTTAATTTTCAAAAATTTTCTTGAAATTTTTCGAAGAAGGAAGTCGAATTACGGGGTATTGCGGGGGAAGCCAAGAAAGATAATAAGCTCTAATCATTATGAAAAAGCTACAAAGAAATAACAACGGTGTAATTTCACAATTATTCTCACTAGGATTCCAACATCAAAATCATCTATTTGCAGCTTAGATCTCCAACAACTCTTGGAAAATCATTTACAAGGTGTTTGAAACTCCCAAAGGACTCCCACCTATTTGTGATCATGATCATGATATTGTTTATTCCGGGGAAGTGTTCCTCCAAACATCGGGCCTTATAGATATCCTTACGTCCAAAGAGCGAAATTGAACGTATGATTACAGGAAATATTGGGGTGGGTGTTGTGGAGGTAAATCCCTCTACGAACCAGAGCGATCCACTGTAGCGGACCGGAGTCTAGAAAAATCAATCACACTATAGTGCGGGTTCTAATTGCAAATAAACCAACTATGACGAAGGCTTACACGGAATCAAACGTAGTCGTTGTAGAAGAGGTCGCGCTCCACGTTCCTCAGCTACGGAAGATCCACGATCCCTACGATCTCCATAATGCGGACATACACATGCGAGAAAAAAAACAAGCGCAAGCATAAAATCCAGTAAAACAACTATATCGATCCCAGGGAAAGGACTAACTCATCATCATAAACAACAACAAGAGTGGAACCATAACCAATGCGTTTATTAATAATCAATCAAAGGAAAATTACAACCATAGTTGAAACCTTTGAATTTCTCCTTCGGAGGAGTTTCAATGAGAAACGTCTCGAAAAGCCTATCAAGGATGGGAAAAAATTCTCTCTTCGACTCTTGACGATAGTCTCCTTGCTTGAAATTTTCCTTAAGGGAATTATGGAGGCTCTTGCAGCATAAGGCTCTTGGAAATTTGGGAACTTGAAGACTAGCTTTCCATGGAGATGAGCAAGCTTTTATAGATTGAGGAAGAGGAGTTGGGATCCCTATAATCATGGGATTGGCTATCATCGAGAAGCTTCCCATGAGAGGTGGCAAACCACTTCCTCTCTGTAAAACTACATAACCAAGCCTCCCAACTCAAGATAGATAGCCGATCCGGGAATTTGTTAGGATGAAACTTGACCATTTATTTTTAAAAAACACCCCTTAAATTGGATGGCATGAGTGCGGCTACGGGACGGAGAGCACCAATTCCCCACCCTCTTTGGAGGATTTTCCGTTGGCGGGGGTGAACTATGGAACCGCGCCAATGGGAAAAAAGAGGAAACTATTTTAGGGTTTTACTGCGGGGAGATGTCTTCGAGGCAATGGCTGCATCTTCGGAGGATGCAATGAGAGAGTGTGCGAGTCTCGTCTCTGCTCACGAGGTCACGGAATGAGCCCTCCAATGTGTGGGATTGGGAATGGTAGGGATGGTGACAAGTGGTATATGAGATGCCCCCTAAGCGAGGCAGAGAGAGAGAGGGTGAAATTCTTTACGAAGAACGTGTCCAAGCAGAAAAAATCCTTCGTAGGAAAACCTACGCGAAGAAATACAGCGATATCTCGGATACATGATATATATACGTATGGGCGCAACCATAATAATAGAGTATACAATAATCGAGATCCAAAGGTATGGATGCAGCCATCCAGTGAGGATCGATACGCGGACTTAGGTATGGTCGCAGCCATCCAGGTAAGTGAGTCATGTAATCAATCATAATAATCACAAAATCATGACCTAGTTACAACGGACACAATCCGAGTCTTGTGCTCCATCTCGACACAGAGCAGTACAAGTTCAAGCATGCGAATATGTGAAATTTGATCGAACATGCAAGGACATTCAATCGATTACCGGCCAATGATAAAAGTTGTTAACGAGACGCAAGAGGTACCACGAATAATGAAAATGGCCCTCAAGGTACTATAGGTACAATATACGGCATGTGAACGGTGAGAGAGTGGCGTCAAACTGATAGAATCACTCGATGGAGTCGATAATGAAAACCTCACGTCGAATACGAAGAACACTGCCATTGAGGCATGCAGGCTCCAAGGGACAAAAGGAGTCTCTAGATCGGCTTCCGGATAATGAGTTAAAGTCGATAGGAAGTGACCTTGATGAAGGTGGGCCATAATGTTTTCCACGTCAATCGACGTGAGACAGAGGAACATAGTGTTTTTGTGAATCAATATCAGATGAGAATCAGAGGAAGGTTAGTACTTGCAGAGGTCAACTTCTCTTGAACATATGAACAGCACGAGAGTGGACTTGGCAGTATTTGACATCAAAAGATCAGAGGTCATAGTGACGAGGAAAAGAGCAGATGAGAGGTCAAAAGGGATTACCCAAACCCATGGAGGTAAGTGAAAAACGAGATGAGATGTCCCCAACCCGACATGAATGCAGACAAGTATCATGTTCAAGAGCGACATACTACCGACACGACAATGATGCTGGTTCCATTTTTTCCCCACCATTTCTGCCGAGTACCCCAATTATTTTTTATAACAAGCTTGAAGGGGATAGCATATGCTTGTAATATAAGTTCGTCCTTCGGACGGATCCATCCTAGTACATTTAACGAGCCCTAGGAAGGAAAGACTTGAGTAGCGTCATTATGACTGAATCCAATGTCATCAGGTTTTAACGAGTCTGACAAAGGGAGACCTCAGCATCTTTTCATATTTAGAGAGTTTGAAAAGTCAGTGGAAAAGTAAAATCCAATGGTCCCTTTTCATAAATAGTTCCTTAGATCCAAAAAGGTAGAAAACTATGTCTGAGGAAACCTCCTAGTCGCGATAGGCTAGGGTATTCCTTTTTTGTAAATAATCTATCCCAGTCGGAAAAAGGGGTAAACGTATACTGGGTAGATGTCGTTTCATAGCCACTTTAACGAGATCAAAAAGACAAGCGACTCGGCAATCTTTTCATGTTTAGAGAGTCAGAAAAGAGTTGAAAGGTGACTCCTCCTGGAGGAACGAGTGGTATAAAGGGGTAGCTACTAGTTCCAGTAATGGTGGAACTACTCAGAGCAAATAAAGGTCAAGAGGCTGGCTAACAAGACCACTCATCGCAGCGGTTCCTCAGGAATGGGTAAAACAACCATGTGAAGGCATATGATCGGCCAAGCAGATAGTGACGATGGAATGAGAAAACTAAGGCTCATCTAGCAAAAATAGGCTGATAAAAATGGCAGTCACAAGAGGTAAAATGGGGATGGTTTCATTTTTACACAAGCTTGAAATCAGGAAACTGTGCTTGAATTTGGTTTCATTTTTACACAAGCTTGAAACAAAGATAAACTATGCTTCAAACCGGTTTCATTTTTACACAAGCTTGAAACGGAAACAAACTATGCTTGAAAAAGTAAGCAAGCCCCCAGCATGGTGACTCAATTCGAGGTACATGCCCCCCAAGCTTCAATCCATATGAAAGGTAGATGGAGTGAAGGTTCAAGTTACGAGATCAAGAGAAAGACTCGACTGGTATTTTATGAGATCTTTTCAAAGACTCGAATTGAACAAGAATGTGTTTCATTGTTTTAACGAGGTTGACACATTAAAAGAACTATCCTCAGGATACCTTGTTTCATGTCAGAGCTTAAGGATAAGAATTGCCCAATCCATCCAGAATATTTAATTAAATTTGACGCATGGGATATGAACTCTTGTCAACAACTTTGTTTCATTTTTTTAAGGAGCTTGACAAGAAAATGACCAGTTCCCAGTAACCTTGTTTCATTTTTATGAGTTTAATGAGAAAACGAACTCCGCTCCGAACCCTGTTTTATATTTTTAAGAGTCTGTAACAAGAAAGAACCATGTTCATAACCTCATCATAATGAACAAAGTCATCATCAAGGAGTCTGGAAGACCTGATGGAAGGAAAACATCCTGGAAGTCAGGACCCAATGCCCCCAACACCTGATGCACAATGGCACTATCACTGGGTACAGGCACGGGGTAGGTAGCCACATAGTTGACCTACGGTGGGGCAGATACAACGGGTGGATAAAAACCAGGAAGGGATGATGGCGGGCCAGCTGCCACATCAGGACCAAAGAATGAAAGTTGATCAATGGTCACGATCCGTCCTTCATGTGGAAAATAGACCACACGAAAAATGGAGGAGACAAGCGCTCCCATGGCATAGGTGTAATCGCGCCCCAAGAGCAGATTGAAATCCAAGGGGCCTGGAATAACCATCATGTCCATATGGACGGTTTTACCTCCCAAAGTAACAGGTAACCTTGGAAGGATGTCTCTTTCAAGACTCGTTCTTCTGTTAAATGCCAACAGATTCTACGTAACAGGCGCAAGCGGTGGTGAGCCGAAAGCTTTCCAAGTAGTTGAGGATAAAATACTCACAGACGCGCCTTCATCTATAATGGTGCTGGGTACGACTAGACCAAAAGCCTGTACTGTGATCTCGAAACGCACATAAGAGGGAAGGCGGTATCCTACAAATTGATTCCAATCAAAGGAAGCGACTAAACTACTCGGAGGGGTTACCATCGAATCGAGATGGTCTTTCCCTGGTGTTACGCAGGAAGGAGCATTCTCCACAACCTCCATCTCGAAGGTGGGAGGAGAATCCTCCAGGACCTCCATCACGGGAGGTGGAGGAGCAGCTTCTTGAGGTATAGGGACAGGAGAATCTTTCTCCAAGTCCAAGGAATCTGAAGAAACAAAAAGAACCTGAGGGATTTGAGATCCACTCTCCATGGAAAATATCTGGTGCACCATAGATGGGGCCAGTTCAACCAATCCCATCACCAATGGTTGGTTGGGAGTGGATTCCTGAATTTGAATTTCCGAGGGAGTGGGATTGACCAAGGATGACTCTTGACCAATCGTAGGATCAGCTGGTGGAGGACTCAAAGAAATCTGCTTATAACCAACCAGGAGGCATGGTGTAGAAACAACTGAGTTGTCCAAAAATCGCTTGGCTTCATCCATGTACGGACAAAGGTGAATGGCATGGTGCCCTTCACACATCTTACAGGGATTGGTGATCTTAACCTGCTTCTTAGGAGCCTTACCAGCACCAGTTGACGATGTGCCCCCAACCTGACTCCCGGAAGCCATAGGCAACGGCGGGCGACCGCTGGACCATTCTTCAAGCACCTTGGGAATGCCAGGGCAGTCTCAAAGAAGATGGTCTCCCGTGCAGAACATGCAAGGGAACTTGAATTTCTGTGGAGGGTTGGAAGGTTTATCAAGAGGGGGTGCTTTAGAAGCAATAGCTACAGCTTTAGCCTCTCTTTTATCAGACTTCTTCTTCTTCTTCTCAGCCACCTGGTTACTCGAATCCAGACTTACACCAGGCGAAGTAGAAGAGGAGGACGCAGAAACAGGCGAAGAAGGGGAGAGGTCCACCTTGGAATCAACATGGTGTTGTTCATGTGGAGGAACTGATTGAACAAAATCCGAGACATTCAGGACCACAGAGGTTGAAAACAACCAAACAGGCAACCCAACAGTTAACCCAGGAAGGGACAACGTTGCCATATAAGGAGCACCAACATTTCCAAAAGGAGGAAAAGGACCAGGATTCCCATCGGAGGGGATTCCTTGGTTGATGAACTCTGGAAAAGTTTCCATTAGAAACGATTCAAAGAATGACCTAGTAACTAACTCTAACGTAAATATTACGGGCGCTTAATTTTTAAAACATGAAACAAAACTCTACCGTTTCATATTTTAAGAGTCGAGAATAGTGGTGTGTGACTTACCGCTTGAGATTAAACAAGTGAAAGATGAGCGCTGAATGACCTTTTCAAATTCTAGTGAGCCTAAAAATTAAAATGACTACTCACAGAACGTTAAAGGTGTACAAATAACTTGAACTTGCCGATAGACCTGGTCTAAAAATGAAAGAAATCAACCAAGTGACTTAACGTATAAAAGAAAAGCAATCTCCCCGAATGTTGTGTCCAGTGTATCACGGGTATAAGGTGGCAGACTCGACTTCCTATGGATAAAGGATAGCAACCTAGTGGGGTCTCCCTTTATATACGCGATGGTACGGGGAGCACAAGTCCGTACTAGTGCTGTCTAAAGCCAAGAGGCGAACGACAACTACTAGGTTTAACGACGCTGGAACACATCTCTAACCTAGACCTATAAATGTTTCGTTAATGTTTCAATGCTTCCTTAGTGTAAATTGAATAAATTTTAATGTTGATCTTCAATTATGTCTCGGTTTCAAGGCCCTAGCGAGTGTCATCTGACAATCTCCTATATGCAGCTATATGAGAAAAGAAAACGTTTCAATTCGATGAATGCTATCTAGTTAAGGGAAGAGCTTCAAACAATGATGCGACATAAAACAACACTGCAAATGAAATCTTTTCCAAGCTAGATGACTTTCACTATCCAAAAGTAATTTCAAACACTCAACGATGCGAATGATGCAATGTAATCTATGCAAAATCCTCTTTTTCGAAAACTATGCAATTGTAATTTATGCACAATTTCCTTTTCCTTTTCAAATGATAAGAGTGCACTCAATGCTTTTTTCGATGAAATGAGAATCTACTTAATGCATGATTTTAATAAAATAGAATGCAATCAAAGCGATTTTTAGCTTTCAATCATTAAACAATGTGATCTATGTTCAACGATAGATCTCAAAAATACTTTTCAATGCAATGTGATCTAACACATTTTAACAAAAAGAACACTCTAAGACGAAAACTAAATAAACACAAATCTTCTAGATGAAGGATGAATGCAAAAGAGGTGTAAACAAACTCTAAGAATGCAATCGTTGTTTCAAAACACTTTGTAACGAAATTCGTCAAAAGGTGAAAAAACATATGAGGTCAAACACAAAGAGGACTTCCAAAGCAAGAGATCAAAACAAG
This sequence comes from Pinus albicaulis, assembly GCA_034641835.2. Lineage (NCBI taxonomy): Eukaryota > Viridiplantae > Streptophyta > Pinopsida > Pinales > Pinaceae > Pinus > Pinus albicaulis. The sequence continues at coordinate 182,239,339 of CM076581.1, read as the reverse complement.
GCATTCATCCCCTTTTACATCAAGCAATCATGGAAAGAAGACATTTCAAACAATGAGCAATGTAATCTATGCTCATATAGAGGAAATACCAGAAGGGAAAGACACACTGGTGAAGGATTCGGGGAAAAAATTTCAATTTTCACACACCCTGAAATTGGCCCGACTTGTACATTGACAACTACTGCCAATGGGCGTGACTTGATCACTGAAAACTAGCACCAATGGAAAATTGGTGCGGGTTGCTAACTAACAACAAGCGCCAACGCCTGAAAATGAAAAAACAAAGAATTTCTCCCAACCAAGACCAGACTCACCACTTCGAGCAGAGTCTAAAACAAACCCAGAAGCAAAGTACTGACCAAAAGAAACTTCCAAACAAGGGTAAACCCTAGCACCTACAGGATATGGCGTAACTGTCTGGCTGTAATCCATGCCAGACAAGGGATGGCGCGAGTGATGAACTGGCAACCCGTGCCCATTGGCACGACTGTTAGGGTGGAAACTGTGCCAATTAAGCCAACCATTAAAAGGTGAAAATTCAAAAAAGCAGAGGTCAGATCTGATCTTGTGGGGCTGAACCAAAAGCAAAACACAAAAAGAGCCAGCCAAAAGAGCCGATCAAGCAAGCACAATGGAGAAACAACCGAAAAGACAAGACAATACTCCCAGTGTTCAATTTATAAACCAAACAGGAGATTGACTGAAGCAACTTTGACCTACTATGCAATTGCAGAGCAAGAGCGTTTACAAGGCTATCTGGCTAACTTCAGGCTTCGTCTATAGTTTATAAAATGAAAAACAACAAGCTAGCTCCCCAGTATGGTCACCAATTTGTTGTGGAGGTAAATACCCTCTGCGAACAGAGGTGATCCCTACTAGCCCAGACTGGGTCTAGCAACAAGCGTTCACGCTATAGTGCAGGTTCCTAATTGCAAATAAACCAACTAGTGATGAAGGCTTACTTGGAATCCAACGATGTTGCTTGTAGAAGAGGTAGCACTCCCATTCCTTAGCCCTGGCAGATCACGATCCCCACGATATCTGTGATGGACACCTGCACATGCGAGAAACAAAACAAACGCAAGCATAAAACCCATTAGATGCAACTATATGTCAGTCAGAAAAGACATAACTCATCATTATAAACAATAAAAAGAGTGGAACCATAACCAACAGCCGTTTGTTATTAATCAATCAAAGAAAGAATACAACCATAGTTCTGATGCTAAATTCTCCTTCGGAGGGTCGCTGGCAGAACACGTCTCAAAAATCCTGTCAAGGATGGGACAATCCTCTCTCTTCGGATCTTGACAATAGTTTCCTTGCTTGGATTTAGCCTTAAGGGAGTTATGGAGACTCTTGCAGCATAAGGCTCTTGGGAATTTGGGAACCTGAAGACCAGCTTACAAAGGAGATGAGCAAGCTTTTATAGATGGAGGAAGGGGAGTTGGGATCCCTATAATCATGGGATTGGCCCTATCATCAAGGAAGCTTCCATGAGAGGTGGGAAACCACTTCCTCTCTATGGAAATCCGTAGCCAAACCTCCTAACTCAAGATAGACATCAGTTCCTGGATCAGTTAGGATGAAACTTCCACCATTTATTTTTAAAAAACACTCCTTAAATTGGCTGGCGCGAGTGTGACTCTGGGACAAAGCACCAATTGGTGCAACCTCTTTGAAGGATTTTCCCCATTGGCGCGAGTGCTGAACTGGCTTCCCGCGCCAATGCAAAAAGGGGTGTTTTTAGGGTTTTTCAGCAGGAGATGTCTTCACGGGGATGAAAGTACATGTTCAGGGGAATGCCATGAAAGTATTTTCAAGTTATATTACTTCTCACAGGTCACAAAATAAGCCCTCCAATGTGCCAGACGGGGAATGATAGGGACGGTGACAAATTGCTGTGTAACACCAATGCACCTTCTACGTTTCAATGGTTGATGAATTCCATTTTCAAACCCTTCGTTAGAAAATTTGTGCTAGTATTTTTTGATGATATACTAATCTATAGCAGGTCATGGAAGGATCATGTTCAACATGTTGATAGGGTGCTCAAACTATTGCAGGAGAAAAAATTATATGCAAAATAATCCAAATGTGTCTTTGGACTAAAAGAGGTGGAATATCTGGGTCATATTGTATCTCACGAGAGTGTTAAAGTAGACCCTAACAAAATTAAAGCCATTAAGGAATGGAAAGTCCCCACAACAATAAAGCAGTTGCGAGGATTTCTCGGGTTACCAGGGTATTATCGCAAGTTTGTTAAGAATTATGAGAGAATAGCAACACCTCTAACAACATTATTGAAGAAAGATGCATTTTCATGGACTCCTAAAGAAACTAAGGCCTTTGAACATATTAAAGAGGCAATGTGCCTAGCACCAGTCTTATCGACGCCAGACTTCACAAAAACCTTTATTGTGGAATGTGATGCCTCAGGAAATGGAATTGGTGTTGTTTTAATGCAAGAAGGAAGACTCATTGCTTTTGAAAGTTGTCCAATCAAAGGAAAGTATTTACAGAAACCTATTTATGAGAAGGAAATGTTAGCAATACTACATGCACTAAAGAAATGGAGAACCTACCTAATGGAAAGAGACTTCAAGGTAAAAAATGATCATGATAGTCTTAAACACTTTTTGGAACAAATAATATCTTCAGAAGAGTAGCAAAAATGGGTCACAAAGATGTTGGGTTATGACTTTGAAATAATCTACAAAAAAGGAAAGCTTAATGTTGTTGTTGATGCACTCTCAAGAAAGAATGAAGAGGTGGAAGCATTGCTTTGTGCCATTTCTATTATCCAACTAGAATGGATAACCAAAGAAAGAGATGAATGGAAGAAGGAAAAAGATGTATGGGCACTCATTCAAAAGTTGTAGCAAGATCCTAGTACATCTAATACATTTAGTTGGAAAAATTATTCCTTATGGTACAAATATCGCTTATATCTTTGTAATAATTCCCAACTAAAATAAAATATTCTTCTGGAACTGCACACTTCTCCTTTAGGAGGACACTCAGGATTTTTAAAAACTTACCACAAAGTGAAGAAAGATTTTTTTTGGGATGGCCTTAAATCTGATATTCAAAAGTTTGTGGCGGAATGTTTGGTTTGTCAGTAGAATAAAGTTGAGACAATTAAGACCCCGGGACTTCTACAACATTTATCCATTCCAAGTCAAAGTTGGGAGGAGATTTCAATGGATTTTATCACAGGTTTACATAAGTCCGAAGGAAAGAGTGTCATCATGGTGGTAGTTGATAGACTTACCAAGTATGCACACTTTTGTGCATTATCTCATCCATTTAAAGCAAGTACGGTTGCTACTACATTTATGGACAGAATTCAAAAGCTACATGGAAGCCTAAGGGTTATTGTGAGTGACAGAGATCCCATTTTTACTGGAAATTTTTGGACGGAGTTATTTTCTTGTTTGGATACTCAATTAGCTCATAGCTCATCTTATCATCCTCAATCTGATGGTGAAACTCAGATAGCAAATAAATTTTTGGAAGGATATCTTCGTTGTTTTGTATCTGATAAACAAGCACAATGGGTCAAGTGGTTACTTCTCGTTGAATGGTGGTATAACACTTCCTTCCATACTACAGCAAAGATGACCCCATTTATGGCACTTTATGGATATCATCCACCATCTATCACATCAACTTTAAAGGAAAATTCGAACGTTCAAGCAGTGGAAGATCACATCGAGCATCAACAAGAATTTCTCCAACTCTTAAAGGATAACCTAAATTTGGCACAAAATCGAATGAAACAATAGGCAAATCAACATCACAGTGAGAGAATTTTTTATGTAGGAGATTGGGTATTTTTACGGCTACAACCATACAAACAAATGTCCCTCAAGCAAGCTAAGAAGGATAATAAATTATTGCCAAAGTACTATGGTCCTTACAAGGTGTTGCAAAATATTGGTACTATGGCATACAAATTGGAGCTTCCTGATTCTTCACGAGTGCATCCAGTTTTCCATGTTTCATGTTTAAAAAAGGTTATAGGTGAAAATATTCCAATTAAAACAATATTTCCAGAACTTGATGAGGAAGGAAAAGTCATATTGTAACCTGAAGCGATCATGGAAACAAGAACTCGAAAGCTACGAAATCGATCAATTTCAGAGTATCTCATGAAGTGGAAGAACTTACCCACTGAAGATTCTACATGGGAGGATGAGAAGTCTATATAGAAGCACCCAGAGCTACTCCAGCATTGAGGACAACACTTTTTTGAAGGAGAGTGGCATGCTAGGTCCCTATATTACCAGTATAGTCCCTTATTATTATTAGTGTAACCCCTTTGTTGTTATTATTCTACCCTTGTAACCCCCATTTTGTTATTATTGTGCCCTTAAATTATTATTGTTAGGTCCGCTAGGATCACATTGTGGCCCACTAGGATTAAATTATGGCCACATGGACTCCTATATATGGAAAGGAGGTTTTGTAAATTCTATCATCCAAGAATTGTTCATTTATGTAATGTATTGGAGGTTGCTCCCTCGAAGTGGCTCATTTCTAAGGCATTGATATCTCTTTTCTTCTATTTCTGGAGCTGGTTACACAACAAAAGACATTTGAGAGCATTTGGAATCAAATTTTCCTTCTTGATCATGATCTGATTTGACAAGGAGGCCAGTTTAGTGTAGATCCAGACCGATGTCACGATGAATTGAACCATGTTTTCTCTCGATGCCAGCAGGTCTTGCGAGGCAACTGCTTGCCTCATCTGCTGTAAAAATGCTTGGATATATTTGGAGACTTATTCCCATGTTTTGTCTTCTCCTAGTGCACCCAGAGAAGGTATGTGGTGTACTTCGGCCATTGAGTCGATGTCGCTAATCACGTGTTCATATTCGGACATTAATTTCTCCACATACTTGATAAGCTTCTCCTTGGATTGTAACTTGATTTGGATTTGAACCTTGTCATTCTGGGTGGCAATCCAATCCTTTGTAGGCAATGTGGCTGGGGCTTGTGGATACCTGTTAGACCACTCGAATATCTTGTCCAATGCAGTAGAGGCTTCATTTAGCTGTGTGTTTCTCTTCTTGGTTTCGGCCTGTGACTTTAGTAGAGGCGCTACGATCTGTTTTATTGTAAACAATACTTCATAGACCTGTTTCACGGAGGCCTCCAAAGTGACTAGCTCTTCCTGTATAGTAAGTGATATTTCATTAGTAGGGGTATCCTTGGCTTGAAATTTTCTAACTTCATCTTGTAACACTTTCTTTCCTTTTTTTTCTTTGGTTGTCTTGAGTTCAGAGGCCTGCAGTCTGTTATGTAAGGATAGAATTTCTTTGCTCATCCTATTCACGTTCTCCTCAGTAGCTACTACAAAAGTGGTACCGGCTGAGGCGATCATGACCGGATTATTCTTGGTGTCCAAGACTATATCGTTCTCTCTAGTGACTGCGAGGGGCACAACAGGGTCCCGTGCCAAACATATTCCCTTTTCCTACCTAATATTTTGTGTGAAATAATCGTATGTTGGTCTAGTGAGATCAAGCAGTCCCTCATCTAGATCCTTGGAGGTACCCAATTCTGAGATGGTGAAATGGGCAGGAGTTGTCTGAGGTGTCTCAATGGGTGGAAACTCTGTTTGTCCCTCTATTCCTGAAAGAGATTTCTTACTTCCTTTGGCTTTTGCACTGTCCTCTTATTCCTTCAACCGACGCTCTATTTCTGCCTTATCCTGTTCTTCTTTTAATCTGTGCTCAGCCTCCGACTTATCTTCCTCCTCTTTCTTCTTATGTTCTTCTTCTTTTTTGTTGTTGTTTTCCTTTGCTCGCTTCTTCCTTTTCTCTTTCTTCAGCTTCTCCCTTCGTCTATATTCTTCTTCCCTTGCCTTTTCCTCGACCTCTTATTTAGCTTTGGCCTCATCTTCTCGTGCCCTCTCTTTGGCCTCTTGTTTAGCTCTAGCTTCCATTTCTCTTTTTTGGGCAGAAGGGTTAAGTCCTGTACCAGTTCTTGACTTCTTGGTTTTGGAGGATGAGGCTCCTCCCAATGTATGTACTCTTTCTTCTAGATTCTGGTTGTCCTGCTCCTCCTGATCACTTGATTCTACTGGAGAAGCCTCTCTATCCTTGTTGCACCAATTATTTATTATATCTTCAGCTGGACAGTTAGTATGCTTGTAACTCCATTTGAATTTGGCCCGCTTGTAGTGTGCGGGAATAATCCTCTCGGGATCATATGTCAGGTGTGCCAAGGGAGTAAGACAGAATCCCTTGATCTGTTTGGCTTCTACTTCTGCTTCCCTAAAATACTTTACTATGTAGGTGCCGATGGTGAGTGACAGGGTGGGCCATGGTTTCTTTCTACCCTTAGTGAGTACTTTAGAGAAACCGCCTGACATTTGATAACAAGTTTCTTGGAGGAGAAGCTTGTCTGTTACGAAACGAGGCAATGCGTGAGTGGCCTTGAGCGACCCAAAAACTTGGAGGATGGTACTATCAGTGTCTAGAAACTAGTGGGCCACCTGAGTTATTGTATCCATGGCTCACTCGGACATGCATGGGGAGTCTTTTCCGAACAGCTTCATGTAGAGGGCGGGGATGAAGCTACCCGCTATTGACTCCATTTATCACTTATACCTAGAATCCCAAAACCCCATTAGATCTTTGTGAATTGGACGGTCATTCTCTGGGTCCCAATTATGTGACCACCCCTCAAACTGGCACCTGGAACACACTACATCTAGGAGATAAGATGCCATGTAAAATTTCGATGCATACCCTTCATCAGGTGCCAGTGCTGCAGATATGTTTGACCTGAGAGCTTCTATTATCAGGGTGGCCCAGTTGAAACATGTACCATACACAGTGATAGCGTACATTAGAGAGACCCAAGCACCGTTGAAAAAGGTGGCATCTGGGCGGCCATACATCCTACATAGAATTACAGCTACGAATTTGTAGGCCTTCCTAAGACCCGCTATCTCATATTCCTGATCCTTCTTGAGCCAAAATTTTTTTGGGTCTTCCCACCATCCTTTCAAAGTTTCTTATATGGGAACTACATGAATAGTGGCCCATTCATCAATGAAGGTCTGCTCTTGGGTGGGAAACGCATAATATAATTCTACATTTTGTCCCTTTAGGTTTGCAAAGTACTTCCCGGCATGGTCCCGAATGACCCAGATATTAGGGTCAACTCTCTATACGATCCATTCAATCAGCTCGGCGCGTAGTGCAATTTGGATCTCTTAACCAGAATGTATGCTTGACACTTTGGGAGGTATTTGGGAAATTCTGGCATAGTAAATTCCTGGCACACCTCGTACCAGTTCATGTTGTAACCTTTTACGAATGTGTAGGAAGTGTCTCCGTAATTAGGAGGAAGAGGGTGAGGTGCTTCCTCCTCTGAGATTTCTATTTCTGGGCTTTTTTTTCTATTACGAACTTCTGGTGACCCAATGTCACTTGACACTGATGAAATGGATACACACTCTAGCTCAGCTTCAATATCTCCTAGCATGTTCATAAAATAATCCCACGATAAGCCAGATGCCATTATTTATAAATATGCGGGCTACACCTACCTCTACCTAATCATTTTCAAGGAAGTGGGTTAACTTGCGACCTGGTGACCTTGCGACTTGGTCGCTTAGTCACGTGGGTTTAAAAATTCATAGAAGGGCGACTTAGCAACTTGTGACTAGGTTTTATATTTTAACCCTGAACAGAAGTTATCTGCACATGAATCTTAATAAACAATAGTGAGAGCATAAAACATAAAATAGATAAACACAAAGATTTTCCCTTAGATCCCAAATTGGGATGACCAAATTGATTTTGCATTATTCCTTTTAGTGTTACAACACATATATATATACATGTCGAAGCATACATAAACCTCAATCCATTAACGTTGGATTAGAACATAACCTTAGTTCCCTTGACCGGATCTACAAAATACCAGGGGCTGAAAACCATCGTACCCCAAAACCATGTGCAAAATCATGCAGAAAACATGGGTGGGTCCGCCTATGAGTGGGTCTTCAAACCAAAAAAAATTTCGCTGGGGCACTGCCCTGGACCCAAATAGTGGGGGCTGCCTCCCCCCTTGTGACCCCCCTGTTGCACCCGGCGCAACGTACAACGTGTGGGGCTAGTCGTGGAAAGAATATAACACATACCCAACATTCTCCCACTTGTTGTTTTCTTTCCACAGGGGGCCACAGGAGAGCTTAGTCATTGGGCCAATTCTTCAACACCCATTGTTTCTATACACCAAGAGAACTTTTGACTGCTCACAGACTTCGTCAATGCATCTGCAACATTCTTCAAAGTGTCCACGTTTACCATCAACACCCTTTTAGCCTAAACCATATCTCTAACAAAGTGATATTGACCATCAATGTGCTTTGTCTTTGAATGGTAAGCAGGGTTCTTCGCCATGAAAATTTCAGTTTGGTTATCACAATCTATCCTTATAGCTTGTTGTACCAACCCCATACTTGAACACAATCTTTGCAACCAAACTGCCTCCTATCCTTAGTGGCTACTATGTATTCTGCCTCTGTAGTTGAAAGAGCCACTACAGACTGTCTTTTACTCATCCAACTAACTGTGCCTCCAAATAGGTTAAACACATACCCACTTTTAGATCTTCTTTGGTTCAGATCTCCAGCCTAGTATGCATCAACAAAACCACGAATTTCCAACATTCTTTCCAATCCTGGTCTTCCCCGGTAGCACAAGCCATAATCACTAGTGCCACGTAAATATCTGAAAACCCACTTCACTGCTGCCCAATGCTCCTTGCCTGGGTTTGACATAAACCTGCTCAATACTCCCTTTGCATGTGCAATGTCTAGTCTAGTACAGACCATTGCATACATCAGACTACCCACTGCACTTTCATATGGAACACGGGACATATCCTCCTCTTCTTCTTATGTCTTGGGACACTTTTTAGCAGACAACTTTACACCTACAGGAATAGGAACATTCACCGGTTTACTATCCTGCATATTGAACCTCTGCAATATAGTCTCGACATACTTCCTCTGGTTTAACCAGAGCTTCCTCTTTGCCCGATCTCTCTTAATTTCCATGCCCAAAATATAGTTTGCGGCACCAAGATCCTTCATGTCGAATTTGGAGAACAGTTGGGTCTTCAAATCTTGGATAATTTCTTTGTCATTTCCAATCAACAACATATCATCCACATACAAGACCAAATAAATAACACGGTCACTAATTAATTTAAAATAAACACAGTGATCCTCCTTGCTTCTGGTGAAGCCAAGTCCCCGTATATAGGTATCAAATTTCTGATACCACATCCTTGGTGACTGTTTTAACCCATAGAGAGACTTCTTCAACCTGCACACTAGTTCTTTCTTACCCTTCACCATAAAGCCTTCAGGTTGCTTCATGTAGATCTCCTCTTCTAGATCCCCGTGAAGAAATGTCGTCTTCACATCCATCTGTTCTATCTCAAAATCAAATGCAGCAACAACAGATAAAAGTAATCTAATAGAAGTAACTTTGGCAACAGGAGAAAAAATATCACCAAAATCAATTCTCGGCACCTGGGAATAACCTTTTGCTACCAACCAAGCTTTGTATTTCTCCACCTTGCCTTATACATTCATCTTCTTCTTAAAGAACCATTTTCTCCCAATGGGCTTCCTTCCAGCTGGCAACTCCACCAGATCCCATGCCTCATTTTTGTGCAAGGATGCCATTTCATCAACCATGGCCTCCTTCTAGAGTTTTCCATCCTCGGAATCTACTGCCTCCCTAACAGTTTTGGGATCATCATCAGTTATAGTTAAGGCAAAACCTGAACAAAAAGCAGATGGACTATACCTTTATGGTTTCCTTCTTTCCCGAACTGATCTTCTCAAAGTTGGAGTTTGTGGCTCTTCCTCTTCTGAATCTTCTTCTATTGTACAGTCTGATTCATCCTCCTTTAGCTCAAACTCTATCTCCTCAGGTTCCTTTGGTATGATTTCATGTTTAACAACATATTTCACCTCTCTAAACACCACATCTCAGTTGTACACAACCTTCCTTATTTCTGGGTTCCAAAGCTTGTAACCCTTTAAACCATCCTTATACCCAATAAAGATGCACCTTTCATATTTATTATCCAACTTGGTCCTTTTCTCCTTTGGAACATGTACATATGCATCACGTCCAAATACCCTTAGATGTGAAAGAGAGGGTTTCTTACCAGTCCATACCTCATGTGGAGTCTTATCCTCCAACAGTGATGAAGGTGATATGTTAACTAAGTAACATGCAGTCTCCACTGCCTCTGCCCAGAATTCTTGTCCTAACTCGGTACCACTGACCATGCTTCTTGCCTTTTCCATTAGCGTTTTGTTAATTCTTTCTTCAACTCCGTTTTGCTGAGGTGTGTATGGAGTAGTCTTCTACCGCGATATACCACACTTCTTATAGAACTCTTCAAATTCCTTCTTGCAGAACTCCCCTTATCTGTCCTCAGCACCTTTATCTTCTTCTCTGTCTGGTTTTCCACCAGAGCCTTAAATTCTTTAAATTTGTCAAAGACTTCAGATTTATTCCTCAAGAAATATATCCATGTATTCCTTGAGAAGTCATCTATGAATGAAACATAATAGACAAACTTTCCCAGTGATGGAACTGACACAGGTCCAAACACATCACTTTGCACAAGTTATAATATCTTGTTTTCCCTCTTAGCACCAGAAGGAAAACTCACCCGATTCTGCTTCCCATATACACAATGTTCACAGAAATCGAAATCTAGAGAGAAATTAGACATACCTTCTACGATACCATTTCTCTGCAGTATCCGAAGGCCCTTCTTTCCAATATGTCCAAGCCTTTGATGCCATAGCATGGACTTTTCTCCAGAGACAGCTAGGCTTTCCACTCCACTTTCAGGAACCATAGAACTGTTACACCCATCAATAATAGTGCTACCTCGTAGCTTGTACAGAGTTATAGTCTGAACTCCTCGCATTAATACCAGTTCTCCCCGAACCATCTTGCAGGCATCTTTCTCGAACACTATTTTTACACCTGCATCATCCATCTTGCTTACAGAAATCAGATTTTTTTCCAATGTAGGAATATGCAGAACACCAGGAAGTGTTCTAATCCATCCACCTTGCAGCTTCAGCTTGACCTTTCCACGTCCCACAATTCTGGCCTTCCTATCATCCCCTAGGAAGACATCACCACCATCATATTTCTCATACTTGCAGAACCACTCCCGATGGGGAGTGAAGTGAAAGGATGCACCTAATTCAATCAACCATGACTCATGATTTACATGTGTATTTGAAGAAGAAGCCAAATACGCATCCCCACCTTCATCCGAGGTGGTTTTTGCCTCTGCAGAAGGAGCATCATTAGATCCCTTTCCTTTCTCAGGAGCTTTATATTTGCTGTCCTTTTGTAGTGCCCTTCCTTTCTGCATTTCTAGCATACCTTTACAAACTTTCCAGGAGATTTAGATCTCCCTCTAGATTTGGATCTCCCACTCGAAACCTTATTCTTTTTTATGTTTTGGGACCTTCCTCGTATAGATAAGGCATCTCCATTCTGGCCCTCCATATTTCTCCGTCTCATTTCCTCCGACAGCAAGGCTAAGACAATGTCATCAAAATTCAAGGTAGTTGTATTGCTACCTATTGCAATAACCAGACTATCCCACGAGTCTGGTAGAGAACACAAAAAACTGATGCACTTATCTTGATCTAAGATTTTAATATCAACAGATGACAACTGACTTACAATAGTATTGAAGGCGTTTAGATGCTCTGTCACTGATTCTCCATCCTTCATCCTTAGGTTATACAGTTTTTTCCGCAAGAACAACTTATTCACCAAAGACTTAGATTGGTACAAAGTCCCAAGTTTTTCCCACAAATTCTTCGCCGTAGCTTCCCCAGATACATTCAACAATACTGAATCTGGGACACACAATCGTATTGTGCTCTTAGCCTTCCGATCCAGTTTCTTCCAGTCTTCATCTGACATTGCCGTTGGTTTAGTACCTGGATCTACCGCGATCCACTAATCTTTATCCACCAGCAGATCCTCCATCTTGAGCTTCCATAACTCAAAACACTAACCATTAAATTTCTCGATCTCTATCTTTCCACTGCTCGCCATCTTCTTTCACTGCAAGAATCAATCTCGTAGATCTCCCACTAAACAGGGTCTACCTCAGGCCCGAGCAAAAAAACCCTCAGCGGCAAAGGCATCCCCTTGAAGCTGAAATAGCTCTGATACCAAATTTTGGTTTTAACCCTGAACATAAATTATCTACACATGAATCTTAATAAACAATAGCGAGAGCATAAAACATAAAATAGATAAACACAAAGATTTTCCCCTAGATCCCAAATTGAGACGACCAGCTTGATTTTTCATTATTCATTTTAGTGTTACAACACATATATATACATGCCAAAGCATACATAAACCCCAATCCATTAACCTTGGATTAGAACATAACCATAGTTCCCTTGACCGGATCTACAAAATACTAGGGGCCGAAAACCATCGTACCCCAAAACCATGCGCAAAATCATGCAGAAAACATGGGTGGGTCCGCCTATGAGTGGGTCCGCACACCAAACAAATTTTCACCGGGGCGCTGCCCTGGACCCCAACAGTGGGGTCTGCTTCCCCCCTTGTGACCCCTTTGCTATGCCCAGTGCACGGTACAGCGCGTGGGGCTAGTCGTGGAAAGAACATAACACATACTCAACATAGGTCGCGAGGTCGTAGGGTCGCGATGGTCGAAATATTTACAGAACTGCGACCTGGCGACTTAGCAACTCGCAACTGGGTCACAAGGTTGTAGGGTTGCAGCATCACGTCATTATGAATTTTTCGTAATATGAAACCTAGCGGCTCTGCAACTTAGCGACCAAGGTCACAAGGTCGCGGGGTCACTCTAGGGCTTTGGCAGATGCGCAGCAAAAAGGTTTAGAAAACACACACGGCTTCCATAAGATCGTTGTACATGGTTGTAGGAGTCTTCATAGGTGAGGTAGGCAAGGTCCTTAGAAGGGGAAAGGGAAAGATAAGCTTCACACAAAATGTGAATGGCTTGAAAAGAAACTAAAGGAGGGGAGGTTTGTAGAGGGATTGTCAATGGGCTTCGTTAAGATCATAACAGGGTTAAAATAGGCTAGGGTAAGGAGGAAAATAGTAACAATTACCTTAGAAGAGAAACAACAGGAGGATTAGGAAACTTACCCAGGAAAATCGTGCTCCAGATGGCTTGTTAGAGGCGTTTTCATTCTCTGTCATGTAGGTTGAATGCAACCTATGCGAGCCTTCTATATATAAAGGGGTCACATGTGTGGGCAATAAATGAAGGTTGCAAGGTCGCAAAAGGGATGAGTTAATGCGATTTGCGACCTTGCGACCTAAGGAGTCGCGAGGTCGCAGGGTCACAAGGTCGCTAATGTTTGTTTTTGGACTGATGTGTAACCCAGCAACTTCGCGACCTAGAGGGTCGCAAGGTCACGGGGTCACGATTTAGAAGAGTGAACCATAATTGCGACTTAGCAACTTGAGGTTTTGAAGAGGTGAATTTAGGCCTAACATCCCCTTTTTTGAATTGATGAAAATATTATCACTATCGAACATGATGAATTTTTTGAGAGTTATAATCTAGAAACATATTTAAATTTATAATATAAAACTCTACTTATTTCTTTTAAAAAAATGTTACGTTAGAAAAACTAAAATATTAAAACTAATAAACAGATAATATTACATTCTCCCGTATATATATAAATACATGAAACATGAAAATTTAATTGAATAAAAACTAAATATCTTACGGAAATAAAGACACAATTAAATATAAACTAAATAATATACATGCTAAATTTATCAATAAAACGAAGAAACCCTTCCATCAAAAAATGCTTTCCCATTATATATATATATATATATATACAGTTAAGAAATAAACCCTCGTACCAAAACCCTAGCATTAAAGGATGTTTTCACAAAATAAAAGATCATTACACTATTGTTAATATATAAATCCTTATATTAAAACTCCAATATTAAAAGATTTTTTCAGATAATACGAAAATATTGTGCTGCAGGTTAAGAAATACTTCACATAATTAAGATAAAAGCTGTAAATAAAATATATGCTACTGACATCAAAGCTGTATGTAAAAACTATGCTATTGAGTTCAGTAAAGGCAGAAAATAAACCGGAAGCTCAGAAGTTGCTCTTAACACCGTTCTAAGATTGTGTACTATGTTGACAACCATCAATGAGCTTCACTTGGGTGGCCTTTCCCCGGGCTTGGAGCTGAAGAAAGCAGTTTGCGCATCATGCTCTTTTTTCGCTCCAGATGATCATCTCCATGGCTGCCACTGGATTCAAAGATGTGGACTTTTACTGTTCCAGATGCAGGCCTGCTCATCCACATGTCAACAACCCCAGGGCTATTATTGGATGTGGGGAGCCGTTGTTCGGGTACCAAGGCATTGACGGTAGGGTTGGGTTTCGACGGTGTTACTTCGCCCTTCACTACTATGTTGAAATTATCCTCGTCTTTCACGGCCAAATGTGCAGGGGAGTGTGGCATCTTGATCTTTTGAAAACCTGGGCTATGGCTGAAGTTTAGAGTGTTCTCACTGGTGGCACACTTTACCAACAAGGGGCTTATCTGTTCATGGCACTGCACCACGTCCTCCACATGGCAGTTAGCCGTCTGTAAGCAGGAGCCATCGTCGATAAGGGCATTGCGAATGGGATCGAAGTTCGAAGGATTTTCGGGGTCTATGAACAGGTTATTCCTCATGAGCAATCTGCCGCTGCTACGGCATGCAATGACCAGGAAGGAGACCATAATCAGGAGAGCCATTGTAGGGATCTTCATCATCAATTTCAGTGTTTGCAGACAAACAATATAGTATCAGATCGAAGCTTTAGTAACACAAACGATAGTTGGAAGACCTTTAGTAGGAAATATGGGAAGTAATGCGAATACTTATCAGAGGAATAGGAACATTGAACTGTTCATTCGCCGCTTTCTCCCTAGGCCAGTGTACGGGTGCGTGCCCTCAATCAATCGTTCTACTAACTTTGAATAAATTCCAATGGCTACACAAGGGTATTGACCAACCCGTAAACTGTTCAATACTTCGGCTCATACATGTGTGTTTGTAAACCCCGCTACGTTGGGCAGCTTGCCCGATAGTCGATGCCAGCCCCGCTACGTTGGGCAGCTCGCGCGACAGTCGATGCCAGCCCTGGAATTCGACGTTCTACAGAATGTTTTTTAGTTTTTCTGACGTACTTCACTGTGAAAAAGATTTTCGTATGACAGATTTCAAAATAGTTAGTATGAGACGATTGACAGTACTTTTTATATATATTAAAAATGGTACGTGACCACTATTCTAAATATAAGGACTATTCTATACTACGACATTTTTCCATAATTTTGATGATTTTCTCATTATCGGATTCATGGGACCTTGTAACATTTTAATATAGAGTCTTGTGTGGGAGTAATTAAGGCATCTTTATAGAATTTGTAATTTCCATTCTAACGATTCTAGTTATTTGTTTGGAAGTTTACTAACATCTGCCAGTTTTAGTCTAACTCTAAACCTCTTTATGGTATCATAATAGAGCTGCATTTGAGGAAGGGTTGATTCCCTTAACAGTATTTGAGGAGTGGATTCCTCAACCTGAATTTGAGAGGTGGATTCCCCATGTTGAATTTGAGGGGGGTGTTGATTTCCCTAATTGTCTTTTGAGAGAAAATGTTAAAGTAATGAGGACACCTCTATGAAAAGCAATTTTTTTCATCATTATTTTATTTTGCATATATATGCTGAGAATTTGCATAATGTTAAACTAAAACATTTGTTAAACTAAAACATTAATGCTATGTTTTAACATGTTTTCAATACAAACAACACAATAAGGGATCTCATATAATTTTGCATATAATAAAATGTTTTGGAATCTCATATATTTTTGCATATAATAAAACCCAGTTGGACACTAGTAAAATGTGCAAAGATTAAAATCAAAGGTATGAAAAATGAGTCATACCCTAATCAATTTTTTAGTGAATTTGAAATTCGAGGCCTCCTCAATGTTGAACTTCACTCTTAATGTCAAACTACTCTATATTCATTTGATGGAAAAGATTAAAAATGAAAATATCCAAAATCTATCTTATATTCAAGTTCAATTAATGCCAAACTACTCTATATCCGTTTGATGTAAACGATTGTAACGAAAATATCTGAAATGTATCTTATATTCAAGTTCGATTGAAAGCAAGAAAATACCTCTTTCGACACGACATCCCTCAACAAAATCGATCTGGTTCAAAATAAATTCCATACCAGTTATGGCTAGCTTCAAAGTAGACTATTGAGGAATTGTAACTTGGGGTGAAAAAAATAACCCACTAATTTCACTTTTCAATTCAATATCATTGTCAACGCTACAACTTTAGTCATTGATTCAGTTCACACCATTTTGATTGATTTGATTCACAACTTTTAAAGGAGAAAATGTTATCAACTCATTGCATAGATTGACTATGGCCGATACTTCTAAGGTATAGTCAGAAATACCCTGTCTACTCACAAAAGCAGCTCGGGGCCTCAAGTCAAGGGTTGCGGCCCCACCCACAAGGCAATAGGGGTGTTCTAGCTGGATTATTTCAGGAATCTGAAAGGTCTTCCCCGTAGCTGTGATTTAAAGGCTCAATGAATTCTCTCCAGCTTTAAGGTTTATGGAGGCGGCGTAGTGGTAAGGTTGCTCTTATTAAGACTCTTGTGCTCGATCCTGAGCGAGGGCATGGCTCGTCGCGAGAGATTACCTATTCCAGTCCAATCCCATGACCTTTTAAAGTCTGTGGAGGAAACGTAGTGGTAGGGTCGCTCTCGTTAAGACGGACAAGTGCTTTGCTCAATACTGAGCGAGGGCATGGCTCGCCACAAGAGATTAACCGATTCGGGCCAAGCCCATGACTTTAGGTCACAGGTTCAAAAGCGAGGGGGTGTAGAGTTGTCTATTTCCCGTCATGACCAAGCTAGAGGGATGACACCCCCAATGCTGAACGCCTCGATCCTTGCAAAAGTCATAATTTTTTGGTATATGTGACTTACGAGCTGTTACATATACCCCGAAAAGTCACTGTTTCATATCTAAAAAAAGTTCCCTCCGTCTTTAATGAAATTCTTTAACAGTGGACTCTATTAACTCAATTGATCTTGAAACCACCAAACCTATTTGACATGTGACACATCTATGATGGATTGTTTATATACATATATAATTTCACTACTTTACTAATTAATTATCAAAGGTTTTCATTCAAAAAGTTATCTATGTGGATAACTCAACCTATAGATATAACGACATCCACATTAATTTCAATCATTTATCTATTCATTATCAAAATAAGAAATAATCTACCAAAATCAAAATTATTGAAATGAATGTTATCACCTTGTCTTATAGAAAATGGTTAGGATATCTTATAGGAGGATATGTTATCTTATACGTTAAGGTAAGTCATAAGAGCAATTTGGTTTTTTTTCAAGTTTAATATTGTACTAAGTTACTCGACTTATTTATACATAACACGTTTTAACTTCATGGTGTATAATGTAATTTGAGATAAATACTATAATTAGATATTAATTTTTTTATATAAATTTATTATGTATATTAAGAATATTAATAAAAAAAATAATACTAATAAAATAAAAGAAAAAATATTGAGTAGTTAAATTGGTTATAGAAGTAATGTGAGTATAAGGAAAATTGAGAGATTTAATGTTCAAATCCTCTTGTACTTTAGACCTCTAGAGGTTTACTAGCAACTACATGTAAGATATATCTATGTTGTCACTTAAATTACTATTCATATATCTAATTCAGTGTTATATTATGTTCACATTAATAAAATATATAATAAATGAAATAAATAAACAAGTATAAATATTTCTTCTTCTTTTTTCGTAAATTTCGCAGTACCTTTCTATTTTCAAATTTTTAAAGAGAAAGTTGCTATACATATTCTATCATTTACGATAACCTCAACCTGCCCAAAGGAAACTAGGTCTGTTGGCCACCAAAGAGAGTTAAAGGCTAACCAAAACTGATATTGTTTTTTCCTTCTAGTGACTGCTTTTATCACTTTACTATGTCCAGAACATTTACAACTAAAACAGAAACTATAACTATTAACTGCCAAAACCATGAAATGGAGCTATAAACTAAGAATATTTTCCATCGGAAGAGTCCACAGGGGTTGGGTCCTTCGCTGTGGAACCCAACAATTCCACTTACTACATGCTTTGAAGCTGACGCTCAATTTTCCTAATTTTGGCATTTGCTTGGATATGTGCCTTAGCCATCTCATGAATGTCTTGCTTTATTTGTTGAATTTCAAAAGAACTAATGAGTTGCCTTCCCTTACTTCCCTGCTTGCCATTTCCTTTGCTAGAACACATTTCATTTTCCAATAAGTCTTAACTGATTGCTGAAACAGAGATACACGGCCTCTTGTACTACCAGGGTCTAATATAAAATCCATTTTAGCCTCCTGCTCAGTCAGGTCATCATCTTCACCGTCACTTTGTCTCTCCCAACCCTAAATTGTATTTCAGATATGAATCGAGTTTCCAGACTCATATACATCAGCAATATTCTCCAAGATTTGCTTATTACCCTTCCTTCCTCTTTTACTTGGACCAACAGTTAGATTGATTTGTTGCTTCTTTCCTCTATTTATGTCTTTGATTTTATCAGTTTGTCTTTTAACCATGATGGCCCGACAGAGAATGTCACCTAAAAAACTGGATTGGAACTCGAAATTTCTTCCACCGGTGCTGCCAATTACCTTCCTCCTACAATTTCTCTGTCACAGAGTAAATTTGAGAACGCTGCTCTGCAACAATACCCTTACTACTATGGAAACTAACCTGATGCAGTCTACCTCCCTGCGCTTAGTGCACTTTCCAAGTTTCACGTGATAGACTTTGATGATGCTGGATGAATTCCTTCATGCGCATTAATGGTAGTTCATGGGAAAGACCTCCATAACCCTTCATTAAATTATACGTAATGGTCTAGCAGACTTCCTCCACCATGTGGTATAGTACGACACCCACCATCTTCTGCTTGGCACCCCGATTGGGGCTGAGATCGATCTTTTTCTAAGATAATTTGTAATGAATGAAGTTTAACATTTCGGGCCTGGTGATGTTGATTTATATCCAACTGACAACCTTCATTCTTAGAAGCTCAATTAGCCAAATAATCAGCAGCCTCATTACTTTCTCGACGCACATGTTTGGGAATGACGTAGCCTATTTGGCGAAGGAGTTGTCCAATTTCTTGAATTTTTTGGATGTTCTCCAACTTTTATTGATTTTATCCCATTGAGTACCTTGTTGAAGTTTTTTTAATATCCTTGCTGTCATTGTCGAGTCGCCTTCTGCTCTGATTATTTGGTAATATTCCTAAACCGCTATTACAAGGTCCAGTTTGACCGCCATTAGTTGAACTTCATTATTTGTAGAAAATCCAATTGGAAATTAATATATTCTGCAAACACTTCCTTGAGAATTTATGAATATTCCACCTATCCTTGTCTGTCGAGGATTTCCTTTAGAGGCGCCATCATAATTTAGTTTTAAGAAACCCGTCAGAGGTGGTTGGAAAGTTGTTAATATATTCTGTGGAGTGGGCTTAAACTTCCATAATGATAATGCTAGCATTTGTGGCTTTAAATTCAATTTTGATAGAATTCTAGCCTCCCTATCATTTCCTACCCAATCATCATCCGACCAATGTTCTACCAATGTTGATTCACCAATATTTTCCACTATTACCTTCCATATCTAGGCTACATGCCTCTCTTCACCTCTAAAAATTCTATGATTTTGTTCTTTCCATATCCCCAAAAGTATAAATCCTATAGATAATCTCCAAGCACAATTGGCAACTTCACTTTTATACCCTCCTTTCCACCAGTTACAAATAGTTGCTTTGATGTTGGTATTGTCCCTATCTATTTGGTCAAAAATCATTTCATTAAGCTACCAGACATCATTTGTGAAGTTGCATTTATTAAATAAGTGTTCAATAGTTTCCTCCTCCTTTTTAAACATCATACAACAGGAAGGACCCTGAATCCCTCTGTGCTGCAAGTGGTCCCATGTTAAATTCTTCTCATGGCTTAGTAGCCACAAGAAGTATTCTACTTTAGGCCAGAATTTCATTCTCTAGATTTTATTCCAAATTGGTATTGGAATATCCTGGTGATTATTTTATTTCAGATACTAGCCTTCTTCTATTTTAAACATACCTTTTGATCTATAACCCCATCTTAGAATATCTTCCCCATTTGTAGCTACCAATGTTCTGGTTTTCAATTCTTTATCAAAATTATTCCATTGAGCCGTCTCTGGGGCATTTCTCCATCACTCTTTTCCTTTCCAAATGTGCCATTGGCCTTCCTCCTCACTATTCCAGTAATTGATTAAAGATCTTTGGTTTGGGGTTTTTGCAAACAAGAATATTTCACCTAGATCCAACTTGTTGAAAAGCTTCTCTCTTTCTTGCCACGAATCCTCCCCAAAAAGTGTTGTTCTGCCTCTGCGTATTTCCCAGAAGTTGTGCTGTATTATTAATTCTATGTTATTAGCTTCTAAATTCCATATATTTCAAACTTTGGGGGTAATATCTACTTTGGGTAACTCATAAAATATTTTGTATTTTTTTTTAATGAGTTTCTGCCATGCTAAGAGTGCCCCTTTCCTCGTATCTTGTGCACCTTGACAAAGAAATTTTTTGAATATTTTAACCATATTATTACAAACAATTTTCGGTGATGCTCTGCCTGAAAATTGATAGATTGGAATTTCTTGAAGAATGGATCTAAGCAGACTGACCCAACTTGGAGCGTTAAGCGCTCTAAAAGCCCAAATCTGAAGATGTTTGTGGAGACTATTGAGTAGGTCCACCCATCCTGCAACCTTGAGTGAGGATTGATTCATTGGAAATCCCAGGTATTTCATTGGAAATGTTCCAATTTTAAATCCCAGAGTCCTTGCTAGGAATCGTTGAGTGTCATTATTGGTGTTAAAAAAGTAGACATTGGATTTATCATTATTGATAAAGATTCTCGAAGCTTCCATAAATTTTTTGATAATTTCCATAATAAATTTTGTTTCTGTTAAGGAGGTTTGACAGAATAACATAATATCAACAATGAATTGCTAGTGCTAGAGAGTGAGATTCCTGCCCCATAAATTCAAACCTTTAAGACAATTTGTTGAGATTTGGGCTTTTATAGGACGACTGAGGGCTTCAGCTGCTATGATAAAAAGGAGAGGTGAAATGGGTTCACCTTGACGTAAGCCTCGAGTTGCATTAAAAGGATGGCTTGGTGCTCCATTCACAATGATAGAATAATTCGGGGTTGAAATACATGACAATAACCACTGTGTCCATTTGGCATCGAAACCAAAAGCTAACAATACTTCCTTCAAGTAGGACCAATTTAAATGATCGTAAGCTTTTGAAAGATCCAATTTAATCAACATACCTTTGACTTTTTGAGTTTTCAAAGAGTGCATCACTTCTTATACCGTTACTATCCCATCCAATATCTTCCTTCCCTTTACAAATCCAGTTTGTTCAGATGAAATAATGTTGAGAAGAATTGGTTTCAACTGGTTGACCATTATTGTTGAGAGAATTTTGTAAATAACATTACACAAAGCTATAGGGAAGAAGCCCAATGGAGTATCTGTCTAAGACTGTTTCGGTATTAAAGTGATAAGAGTTGAATTCAAAGTTGGATATTGATTCCTTGTATGCCTGGACTCTTCTACCATCTCCTAGATTTCCTGGCCCATAAAGGACTAGGTAGCTTGATAAAATTCTGTTGTAGAACCATCTGGTCCTGGGGATTTTTGTTTTGGAAGATTTTTAACCACCTCTTCCACCTTCTCCAAGGTAATTTCTCACATCAGTGCTAAGTTTCGTTCCCTACTAACTTTTGACAGAATATGAGTAGTGATTCTCTAAATATCTGCTTCTCTGTTAGGATTAGGTTCAGTGAACATGTCCTTAAAATTCCTTACCAACATATATTCCATTTCATTGTGTTGCTAAATTCTATTACCATTTTCATCTTTTAATGAAAAAATGCTATTCTGTTGTCTTCTTTGTATTAGGGATTTATGAAAAAAACTTGTGTTTTTTTCTCCTTATTTTATCCATTGCAGTCGTGACTTATGTTTCCATAATATCTCTTCTTGTTTTCTCCACTCTTCTAATTCACAAAGTATGTTTACTTCTTATATTGAAAGTGCTTCCATTCTTCCATGTAAAATCATCTCCTCTTGGATTTGTTTCATTCTATCTTGAAGGCGGTGCATTTTTGCCTGAATATTTCCCAATTGAGTTTTATTCCAAGTTTTGATTTCTATTTTTAATTATTTCAGATGCAGCTGGAATGTATGCATTCTGTTCCTCCCCTGTATATTTATAGATTTCCACCATTTTTTTACTTTTTCCAGGAAAGTTGGATCCCTTAGCCAGAATAATTCAAATCAGAAGGGCCTATTTTTTGGATCTTCTTTAATATTGATTTCCAATCAAATAGGCCAATAATATAATGCTAAATATGGAAAGGTTTCAGCTTCATAGTAGACATCTAAGCTCACCAAATCCTCCGAGACTAAAAACCTATCAAGTCTAGATGCTATCTGGTGGGTTTCCCCCCTTCGGTTGTTCCAGGTAAAAACTCCATTTACAGTGGGGATATCTACAAGTTTAAGGTCCATTAAAATATCTCTAAAAGAATCCATTTCTGGTTCCTCTCATCTGATTCCCCCTTTCTTTTATTTGAGATTTAATATTAAATTAAAATCTCCACCTATAATCCAATATTTCTCATTGTGCAAAGATCTCAAAGTTTTAATACTTTTTAGGAAATTTTCTCTCTCTTCTTGAATATGAGGTCCATAAACTTTCGTGATCATTAATATCTCCTTAGTTCCCACATGTATGAACCATCCTGAAAGGCTGCAAGGAAATCCTATCCATTCATGTTCTTCTACTTCCATTGGATTCCATATGATTTCTATACCACCTACTGTGCCCCTAACATCGATAGCCATAACTTCATAATGAGGTTTAAAATACTGTAATATTTCTTCTAGTTTAACTATTAAGACCTTCGTTTCTTGAATTAGCATTATTTCAGGTTTTTCAGTTTTTAATTTTTCTTTTAGACATCTCTGTTTACCTTGGATGTTTAAGCCTCTTATATTCCAAGGGAGTATTTTCATTGGAAAAATTTTGGTGTTTGTTGAAATACCATTTTTAATGGCATTATCTTCCTTGTATTTATTAACATTTCACCCACTAATTGAATTGACTCATGCAAAGTTCTTCTACCTTTTTTCTTGCCTATTTTTGTTTGAGGATTTGAGGCCTTATTAGAATTGGAGTCTAGAGTACTTACTTTCTTTCTGGTTTGCGTTGTTCGATAATGTTCAAACGTTTCTTTATACAATGTCTTCTGGTCTTATGGTATGAATCTATCATCCAAGTTCCTCCATTAATGTAATAAATGTTTCATTACCTCTTCCTCCACACTTAGATCTTCTTTTTGCGATTCTATCTTCATTACCATTTGTTCCTCTCCTATTATCTCCTTTGTTTTTGTTTGATCAACTGACACTTTTCTCTTTATTGCTATATTTTTCTGTGGATGGCTTCCAAGCTTGGAATAGACATTTCTTCCATCTATTTTAACATTTCCCCTTCTTCTTGCTTAATTTCATAGCGATTTTGGGACAGACGTTGTTTATTTCTAGTGGTCTAATTTATCTGCGTCCTGGTAGTTTTATTTTTTCTACTGACAGTTACAAAACCCTCCTCTGTTTCCAAGCTCGTTCCTTTACTTATTGGGACCTTTCCTAATTTATTTTTTTGCGACATGCTGTGGAAAAGTATTATACAGGTGGCTATATTCATGGCATTGATGGCAAAATAATGGCATATGCTTATAGTCAAGGGTTTGTTGCAAGATCTTGCCTTCATATTCAGGCTCTATTGATTTACGAATTGGCTCCGAAATGTTCATATAAACACAAATACGAGGAAAGGATGTGTATCTTACTCGGCAAGTTGTCTCTACAGTTTTCACAAAGATTCCTAGATAATTCTCGATCCCTTCTAAAATATCTTGGTCCAAAAAATCCATGGGTAAAGCAAACAATCTAACCTAGACTGGTGCAACAAAAAATTGTTCCTCATCGGGGTTATAGCATTCTTCCCATTTCCTGAGGAATAGGCCTGCATTATTAAAGAAATATGGGCCTCCTTCAAATATTCTTTCTTTATCTAATAAATTTGTAAAGATAACTGTAAAAAATCCTCTTGGGCCAAACTTGAGATCCAGATGACCTTTTGGTTTCCATTTAGTCTGAATCCACTTTAGTAAATCCTTTTCAGTTGGCCAGATACCAATAAATTTACATATTAATGCATGATCTTTCATATAACCTCTATATTCATCTAGTTTATTTGGCGAAATGAAAAACCTGGGTTTCTTCAATACCCAAGGAAGACATTGTCCCCTGATTTTTCTTGCCATTCTGCACCTAAAACTGGCCCTCCTTTCTGACTTCCTCCTCCCGGCATAGTTTTGGATCTGCTACTCTACTCACTTTCCATTATGTTTTGGTAGGAGGGAGTCATCCCCCCTCCCTAGGCCGCTGCCATGCTACCCTCGATACTACTCAGTCTGGTGGTGCCTGCACTCGCGCTCTACTTCAATCAGCAAGGCACTGAACCTCCTCCCAGTGCGAACATTACGAGGTATTTGCTATTTCTTGGAGCTTTTTCTCCATCTCTCCAAAAAAATTTGTGTCAAAAAAAGTAGAAATATTATAAGATTTAGAATTTTTCTTTTTAATCATTGGAATTCCA
This sequence comes from Pinus albicaulis, assembly GCA_034641835.2. Classification (NCBI taxonomy): domain Eukaryota; kingdom Viridiplantae; phylum Streptophyta; class Pinopsida; order Pinales; family Pinaceae; genus Pinus; species Pinus albicaulis. Next base: position 182,214,331 of record CM076581.1, on the reverse strand, counting down.
TAACTTTTAACCAAACGTTGTTTAAAATGACTCTCGATAAAAATAATTCCTTTCACAACAAAAAGTAATAAAAACCTTAGCATAAGAGGGAAGTACACCAAACTAAAGTAGGTAAACATAAAAACATAAAATAAACATAAAAAAATCTATGATATCAAAAATCTTGCGATAAAATTACTTACTATGTTATTCAAAGTTTGTATACGAAATCATTTACAAGAATAATGACAGAAAAGTAGTACACAACATCAATGTGGAAAAAAACTCATAAGGAAACATCTATGTTCAAGGAAAATAATATTTTATTATAGGATAAATATTAGAGTGGGGTTTTCTAACATAGCCTCCTCGTCTCTCGGAATCAATACATGAAGTACACATCCTTACAATAGTTTTAGCAACTATTTTTAGTTCATAAAATATCTCTGTTATAGTAACTGCGACAATATCTACATGAGTAAATTTCTTTTACATTTTATTTTAATCATTGTTGTCATCTTTTAAAAATATCCAGTTTGAAAATAATTTTCTTGATTCCTTGGAAAAGTCCTATCAGGTTTTTTTGCAAGCCAAGGTAAGGCACACCAATATAGCTTCTCTGTCAACATTAGTTTCATAAATATATCTTCATGGTTTTCTCAAGTTTGAGCCTTTCCAAATTTAAATCCACCTCCATGTTTTGTACTTTATATCAATATGTTTGGTCTTTCTATGAAAAGTTGGATTTGCAATCAAATGTAGAGAACTTTGACTATCGCAGAATATAGTTAAATTACTCTGCATTCTCCCAACTTCATGTAGAAAACCATTTAAACAAATTGCCTCTTTGCAAGAATGTGACCACAACATGTATCCTACATATGGTTGATAAGAATTATTTCTTCAAGCTTCAACATCCAACTTATGAATCCACCCTTGAAGAGTAAAGATATATCCTGAACTAGACCTTATCTTGTCCAAATCACCTACAAAATTCGAACCAACATATCCTCAAACATAATAATTACACCCATTAAATGTGATACAATAATAATTAGTTCCTCTAATATATCGAAGCACCCATTCACTATAGTCTAATGCTCTTTTCCTAGATTTTCTCTGGCGAAGCTAATAAAGAACACTCACTGCTTGTATAATATTTTGTCTAGTAAAAAGTATCGCATACATCATATTTCCTACTACATTAACATATAATACATGAGACATATATTTTTATTCTTCTTCATTACTAATACATAAGCCTAAATAAAGATAAAAATGGGAATCAAAAGGGATACAACTTTCACTTCACATTGTTCATCGCAAAATTCTCAAGTATTTTATGTACATACTTATTCTCTCAAAACTTGGGGTTATCATTTTTCTTGTATATGTGTAATTCAATCCACAAAATTCATTTTATACCTACTAGATATTTCATGTAAAACATCCTTTCTATTTGAGCCTTCAACATGTTTATCTATTCCATGTTTTTACATAAAATGAGCATATTGTCAAAATATACCAGTAAGGTAATGAATATTCCATCCAAAAAATAAATAAAACATAATTATTATACTCCTACTATAATTCACTACTATTATGAAGGAATCAAACTTCTCATGTCATTGGTTGAAGTCTTCTTCTGCCATATCATGATTTCTTGAGCTTGCAAACTAATATTCCATTGCGATATCATACAAAACCTTTTCGGTGTTCCATATAGATCTCCTCATCCAAAAATCCATGCAAGAAGTTTTTTTAACGTACAATTTCTCCAAATGAAAATCAAGAAAAACCACTAGTGGCAACATAATATGGACATATACAAGTTTAACAATTGTAAAAAATATTTCATGAGATCTATACTTACATATGAGAGTAGTATTTTACAACCATTCTCGCCAGACATTTCAATATTACCATAATTGCCCCTTTTCAATTTGAATGCTCATTTACATCCAACAACATTTCTATCTTTTTGGAAGTTCTCGTAAAATTTCAGTTATGTTCCTCTTCATAGCATCCATTTCCTCTTTCATTCATCACATCCATTTGGAACTATTGATATTGTCTACTAATTCTTGAAAACAATAAGGTACCCCATAATCAATAACGAAATGAATAGATGAAGTGAAATGAATAAACATTTTAGGATGTTTTATTTTTCATGAGATCTTCTATAAGTTGGTTTTGAAATTTCAACATGTTCTTGAACATCTTCAACATCTACAACTTATTTATCATTAGAAGCTTCTTCTTTTTTTCCATGTGCATGTATATTGTATGCTCTCAAATTTTTTTTTTTTTGGTTTTTTTCTCGTGCTCCGTTCCTATTTCAAAATATATTTTGTGTGATATGATTTAATAAGAGAATGTTTATCAAATATCACAACTACGCTAATGAAAATTCTTCTGGAAATATGATCCCATGGCCTATATCCATTAGCAAAATAATCACAAACAATAAATATATATTTATTTGATCTAGGTTCTAATTTAGAATGTCAATTCAGAGGCATAAGAGCATATGCATCACAACCAAAATAATTTAAACTAGAATAATCATAGGAGACATCTCCATAAATCTCCAGAATTGCAATTTATTTCAACCGATGTCGATTGATTCAACACATAATAAGAAGTTTTGATTGCTTCCACCCACAACTCTTGTTGAAAATGGATATTTCTTAACACTCTCCTTCCTATTTCTAGAAGCGCCATATTCATGTGTTATGTCACACCATTTTTATACAAATTATTAAATGTGGTTTTGTAAGTACACACTCCCATGTTCTTTGTAATATTCAAAAATATAAATAAGTGAACTCACCTATGTTATCTTTTATTATAAATTTGATTGTCATATAAGTTATATTTTCAACTATAGTTCTAAATTATTAAAATGTTTCAATGCACCAAATTTTCTTTTTAAATACATAGACCCATACTAGAGGGAAACCATATAAATGAGACAAAATATGACAATACTCTGAAATAAATAGTAGGCAATAGACCCCAAATATCGGAATGAATGTAATTCACAAGATCTTTACTACTATGTTACCTAATTTAAATTTATGGATAATTTTTTCCAAGATAATGTTCATATAGACCTAAATTCGGAGAATAAAATATTGGAAGTGGCTTGCAATTGGATCAACACCGACGCTTCTTCTTTCTCATATCACCCAATTTGTAATGCCATAAATGTAGGTGGATTATATCACCTAATCATATTTCATTGTTGCTTCACTAATATGAGTACTTCCACACAACTTATAAAGGTTCCTCCCAAATAATTTTGATTTTCTTAAATCATGTACGTCTCATATCCGTTAATGTTCTCACAATACCATCAAACATATTGATTTTGATACTCTCAATCCCAATATGGTTATAAGATATATTATTCTCTAAGGAAAGTCCACATTCAATAAATTCATATGTTGAAAACCAACTCGTTATGTGGACACATATGATGAGATGTGTGTCTAATAGCCAACTCTTTATAATATCTAGGAGCATGACAAATTGACAATAATTCATCGATCATACTTAGACAACATTGAACTAGATTTTTTACTCCTTTAATCTTCCTTAGATTCATGTCTTCTAGTATTATTTCACAATATTTTCTCGATTTGTTTCCAAAGAAATATCTCATTTTACTCTTCTTTAATTTTAATTTTAATCCTGACGCACCACTCAATTTATCTCCTTTCTCGCTAGAGTGTCTTCTAACCACCACTATTTCTACATTAAGGTTTGAATGATTGATTTCCTCCTCACCTCTTCGAAAATAGAGCCCAACAACAACATGAAATTCAATAGTATCCATTGTGCTGCTTATGTAGGTTACAAAAAGGTTACACAATTCAAGAAACGAACACAATGTAACCATCTTATTTTCTCCATTGAGTATGACATCTATACTATTTAAATAGAAAGTGAGATATTAAACACATATAGGTTACCTAAAATTTTGATACTTTCATTCATCTTCAAGCTATATAATTTCTTCTTTAAGTAGGTCTAATTTATTAATGATTTTGTGATATATACACCTTCAAACTTTATCCACAAGCCTACTTATTATCACTTATTTGACAATATTGGAAACAAATGATTAGCAAGACACAAATGAATTGTACTGAGGGCTATTGGAGTTGGTTACTTTCATTTGTCATTGATAATCATCACAATATTGTCATTTCTTCCACCTAAGACGTTTTTCTAACCTTGTTTTACTAGTAGATCCATGTTTTTAACTTCCATAATTTAAAATTATTTATCCCATCAAATTTTGCAGTCTTCTTCGTAGAAATACCTCACACCCGAACACAATATTCTCTAGAGGAGCCTCGAAATACGTATAATCGTAATATATTTCATGTATTACAATGGATTATCGTTTTCATGTGAAAAATTGTGAGGAATTGAATTTCTCCCACGATTGGGAATGATTAAGGTTTCATGGATTGTAATGAGGGTTTCATCTTAAACATATTATTAGTTACAATGAATCAAGTTGTTAAGGTTTTGATCTTGTGTGTCATTTTTAAAGCTATATATTATTGAATTAGATTGCGTCTTGAACTAGGACTAGGTAAAAAATTACGATAGAATTAATTATTTGAATTACTAAAGTTGTGAGATAGGTATATGCACCAAGTCTTTAGATCAAATTTTAGTGAAATTAAAAGAGGGAGAAGAGGTATTTAGGGTCTTTGAATATTTAATGTTGCAAAACATTATAAATATGTTAACATTTTTCATGACATGACCAAATTATAGAATGGTAGAGCTGGAGAGTCCGTCTATTGTGTAACATTTAATTCTATACGTTTATAGGGTGGAATTCCAAAATTAATACAACTTGGGATATAATGGCCACTATGTCATTTGATGTGCACTAGAGAGGAAACATTTTCATATTTATTAGTTCAAAAGTTAAAAACATATCTCAACATAACAATTGTATGTATTGTGTGATGATATTTCAAAATTTGTATAAGTGGGATAATTAGTTCCCATCAAAGTTTAATGTTTATACTTTCGTAAATATGTATGTGAATGGCAAACTTAATTTAATATTGAGAAAATAAAAGGAAAAATCGGGTTTATGATTTAAATAAATATGAACATATTATAATAGTAACTTGAATATTTAAAAACCCATATGGGGTGTTTTCAGAGAAAAATGGGGTTGAGGGGGAGGGTGACTTGCAGCCACTCCACCTAAACAAGATACTGGTGGGTGTGGTAGCATGCACCCGTAGAGAGTTCTTAGGGGACCAATGATCCCAAGGTGCTTCCACATGCATATCGTAATCATAGTACTTAACTTATTTCAAGATACATATTTTTTTCTTGATTACCAACAATCCTCTGCATTAGCTCAAAAGTAGTTGACCTTTAAAAGCATCAACCAGTTCATTATCATTTAGTGTATTACTTAATATGGTCACTGTTGAATTTATCCAACGCGTCGTCGGCATTGGGTCTCATGCTTCATAATCGCGTATGTTTCCATCCATCCTTCAAGCCTTATATTGGTACCGAATTGTTATCTTTTTTAAGTTTTCCCTATGGCGTTAGCATATTCTATCCCTATCAATTGGAACTATAATAAGATAAAGTTTCCTCTCCTCGAAACTACTAATACTCTTTCTTCCGTATTGTCTCTTTGTGTCCTTATATTTAATAAAGTAATATCATATTTCACTCATTATTAAATTTTCTTTTGTAGCTCAAACTTGACTTATTCTTGTTTGAGCTTGATTTTTACCTTCTACTTCCATTTCGTTTAATTTTGGCTCTACTATGTGTTGCATTATAATTTGGTTTCTATAGTCCTTCATTTAATATTTTGGAACCTAAGATGTCTCCTTATAATCTAACAAATATTGCCACTCCTTTCATTGATGTTTCAATCGTCCTAATCTCACCTTCCATGCAATTTCTTGGCCAATATCCCCTTCCTTCGTCACGATTGTCTCCCTTTGTAGTCTTGTCATCCTTGATGCTTAATGCCTCCGTGCATATTATTTTACACATGGAATACTACCTACACCCATTTCTCACTCCTATCCTCTCCCTCCATTTATTTTATTTTCTTTTCTCGCCCCTCCACCATGCCCCATCAATGTGCTCGCTTCGTGGAGGAGGCCTATTACTAACAATGCTACATTTAGGGAAATACATGTATACACCACTACATGGAGTGAACTATTGTATGGTTCTATCAGATACATTAAGTAAAAATATCGCATGAGCTCACTTGCATTAAGAGAGAAGGAACCTTAAGCACACACACTAACTCTCAAATGTTGAAGTCCTTGTTAATATAGAAAACTAGGGTAAGATATCGGCATACACATAGACGCTTCAACCGCAGATGGACAATGTTGATTTATACCGAAGTGCAGAAATTCCTCCTTGGAAAAATTCTGATGGACTAGTGCGATCATCAAGAATACCTCCTTCACTTGCATGGAGAAGTTCCATAATTACATGAAGGACTCTTAGACTAGAGGTTAGATTTATAGAGAAGCATGTTGACATTATACTCCTGAGAACAAGGATCCCATCTAGGTTAGTCATACAATATGTCCTCATTCAATAGTTTGTTTTTTTTACTCCCTATTTTCAAGGTCAATTGTACATGCTTTGTATTCTTTGTATGGTCAATTTTGGTTTCTTAAGTATTCTCATATCCCACTTCTCTCTATGGAGAGTAAACTTTTTGTTATGGTATGATCTTCCCAAATAAATACTCATGTAAAAAATTTTAGAATTTTCATATTCAAACATATTTAGAAGGCAATACAAATTATACTCCAAAAAAAATAAAAGATTTAATATTTAAATAAATATAAAAAATTAATAGTAATAAATAAATATCTTTTAATGATGTAACTTTTTATAATTTTTTATTTGTAATGATATCTCACATTTTGTGTCCCCAAAGAATATATTTGCAAAATAACATTAAGAAGAATGTAATGTATTGAATTATTTTATAGATAAAAAAGATTATATAATAGGATATTACTTAAGTTTTCATTATTATTTTCATTACTCATGATTTTTGTTTCACTTAAGAAGAAAGGTTGAAAATTTTCTATAAAAATTAAATGTATCAAAATGATGTTGTATTTTTATATCGCGTAAAAAGAATAATTAAAAAATTTTAAATTAATTTTCAATTAGTTAAAAATTAAATATAAATAAAATAAAATAAAGGTAATGATAATAATAAATTATCATAACCATATTAGAAACCTACAAAATCATGAAATTGTGTTAAGTTGGAAGCAGCTTTTTGGGTATAAATAAAAAAGGTAATGATAATAAGCTATTTTAATAGAAGTAGTCTAGTGATGCAAATCAATTGTCCATCTTTCGTTCCCAATCGGAAAAAAATTCCCCTCTAACCTACCATTCCTCCAAATTTCCTATGTGTCATGTGATGTGGTTCTTTGATCATAGGAATCAAATTTGTCAAAATATGTATCTACTTGGATCCCTTGATGTGACTCTCCCTCCACCATTAATGCAAGGTGGGTGTCGTGGAGGAATGGAATTCAAATCAAAACACACATTTCCATTTCCTTGGTTGCTCCTCTTATATTCATTTCTCCCCCGTAAAATAGAGACCACACAACTTCCTTGTCGAGGAGCTCAACCAACCCTTGTCTCTGTGCTCGACAGCCGTCCTCAGGATCGGCGCTCAACAAAAACCCTTCGTTGGAAATTACTCCCAAATACAACCCGAATCAAGAGGATCGAAAACATCAATTTCGATTTTAATATTAAAGGACTCGTAGCAAAAAAATTTTTTTTGGTTTTTCACTCAACCCTCGTGCATTAATTTTTTTTTTTTGTAAACCACCTACAAACAACTCGGGACCATCACAACCCTTTCGATATGAAAAATCGCATTTGCACCATGCACCCCCCTCCCCCCGCTCCATAAACTTATTCAAATAACTACTCTTAATGCCACGCCATTGTTTGAATTCAAACACACCACATCACACAGACCCCTCCAATCCATGTCACACCACTCGACCAATCAAATGCTTATCGCACCATTCCGTGCTCACGTCACCACTCCCTTCACACTCGCATGATACTGCAACCCCACCGTGCCATCTCAACACTCCCAATAGGCAATAGCTCTTCATCGAATTATTTAATTTCCAACAGGCATGTTGTTCGATGCAAAATCTAGCCGATGTCGTGGCACGTTACCCCATGCGTAAACCCATCATATCGAAATTTGAGATTGTTTTTGCTATGTGGTTTGGCGTGTACTCCACGATAATTTTTTATATAGTTTTGGACTTAGGTTAATGGAGCAGAAAGTGAAAGAGAAACCGTAACAATGCTCAAGATTGTAAAAGTTGAAAGCCAATGAATGAAAGATGCCTTTTCTCCACTAAGTGAATATTTGTTTCTGTTAATGCTCCATATGAAGTTTTATTTATGATTGATCTTCATAAAAGAGGAAAATAAATTTTCACCGTGTGTTGCGGATTTATCGCAAAATCCAACACCCTCCCGTGGTAAGTTGGGAAATTTACTATATTTTTGTTCTTTTAATGCATAACACAGAAAGGCATAGAGAAAGACAAGGGATTCACCTTCAAAGAATTATATTTTAGCATATGGCATTATCAATGACAACCTTGAAATTAAATGGAAATTAAAGGTAAGTTCAATAGGGATTAATCCAAATAGAAAGTTTGTTCAAATAGTGAACTAATAAAAATTCCCAAAGAAGAAAAAAATTCTCTATCATTTGATTAAGAAAATGATTTGTTCACATTCAAATAGGAAGGTCATAGAAGAAACTACTAACCTTAGTGTATTCATTTGAATAAAAAGCTTCCCATATTCATTGTTCATAGCATGGATCTATCTAAACTAGATTCAAACGTGCACTTTAATATTGCAAAGATCAAAGATTTATATACTAGAATCATGAAAACAAACGACATGTTAACCTTGTAGCGCATATCAGAAAATGGTTTCAATGGAATTTTTCTCTCATTCATAGAAGCCTCAAGAGAACACAATTAGTTCCCCGTAGATATTTATCTTCTTTTTACCGCATTAATAAACTCGTTAATTTTACACAACACAACAATGAGATTAAGATCTTGCATTATGTGAACATAAGGGAAACTTCGCAGAGGTAAACACTCACACTTGATATTGGAAATGTCTTTGCTCAAAAATTTTAGGTTGTGGTTAGGTCGATGCGTCAATTCTTTGACTATGCGCACTCATACCCTGGTGTGTGCAAATACCATTGAATGTTTCAAATCTCGACACTACCACAAATCCACCTAGACCCAAGTTTTATGTGCACCCAAGCTTGCCAAAGTGGAGAATGTATATCTATAATTCAAAAATATTGGGTGGATACTTTAAATATCAAGCTTAAGGATGCATATCTCAAATTTCACACAAACAAGGGATGTCTTAGATATTTCAACCGAATGTATAAAAACCTTGATAGGGGAATATTAAAACAAGATTTAGACACGAATTTGAAAATTATGGTTTTGATGGGTATGTTCTCTTTTTATTTATTTATATTTTTGGAAATTATAGTTTAGATCACTTTATTATATTTTTATTAGAAATTTTGATTTAGATGGACTGTCTTGTTTAAACTTTTCCATTTCCATGAAAAATGGGCACTCAACCCCCAATTATGCAAAACATGAAAAATAAATTTCTTGCAACTAAACTTACTTGAAAAGAAATGAATCAACCATTGGGCTTATAGTGTCAAGAGGCCCCTTGAATGAGCTCTGGACCTCCATATCCCATCATACTGCGCAACTAGTCAACATAAGGATTTACATTATTGTTTCTTCTATTTTCTCCTCCTATTGATGAGAAAGAACATGTAGAGTCCCCATCGTTTCCATTCAATCCACTCGCATTATCAAGAAAAAATTGGTCATTTGGGTTCCCATTAAAAAATTTGGATAATCCCTATAATTTGCATTAAAATCAATGATTCTAACAT
>CM076581.1:181894828-182204211 GCA_034641835.2 Pinus albicaulis | reverse complement strand
TATAAATATGTGGCTAGAATTTCCTCAAAGTGAAGATATAGAATGGAGATAGTATGGGCACTTTTTCCTTTTATGGAAAGAACGACCTTGCTGATGTGAAAAAACCCGATAGTCTTGCTTTTCTACGCGTTAGTCTTTCAGTGTGATCCATGATGTCTTTGATCTCGGTATTCTCGCCTTCAAATTATCGACTTAAGGCTCAGAATCCGCACCAGTGTGCCCTAAACGCTCTGTTTTCCCACTAATACTCTTCGTCGCTTTCCATGTTTGCCTCCGATCGTGAAATATATGATTAACATGACACTCGAGTAGGTTTTGTAGGTAGTTTCAACCTTGTCTCTTGATGAAATTTATGTCGTAGCACCTTCTCCCAAGCCTCTATCTTCGTACACTGTCAGCCTCGAAACATGGTCCTCTCCTATGTTCTCTCATTATTAACGGTAGACCGAATCATGGTGGTTTTTCGCGCCCGTAAACCCGCAAAACATGCAAACATCACAAAGTTAAGTAAAACATGCAGGAAGGGTGGATGCATGAGGATGATGAAAATGGTCGTGCGATCTAGAAAAATGGCTGACATCACAAGGCAGGTGGTGACGCGAAAATGCATAGAGCAACCATGGAGGATGGTCCGGATGAAAAACGTAGTCTCGTGGAAATGTTTAAAGTGAAAAATAATCGCAAATTTGACCTTTGAATGTAATATATAGGAAACGATGAGAAAAACGTGATAAAACACATGGAATGGCTGACGCAGCGACCCTGCAAAGTGCGATGTGCATTAAATCTAGACCGTCCGATCTTCATGAGGGGATCGATGGTGGGAAACACAGCTGAGTGTGACATGTAAGCAGGGGCAACCGCTTTGCTATGGATTAAATCTGCTAGGCATTTTCGGCATGGCAATCATCGGCTGGATGGATACGGTCGCTGATCGGGACGGCAGTATGAACATATCACGCCGATCTGCCTGAAATTTAATGCACTGATGCGTTTTTGAACAAAGGCAGACGGACATATGTCTCGAGGTGAATGGCATTTCTCTGAAACAAGAAATACCGCCACCCTCCACATAGGGCAAGCGAGCATAGAAACCTGTGGTGTTTGAAAGTAGTGCGTGTCTAGCTGGGACCACCGTGTGTGTGAATGCGATCGTCGTGATCAACTGGGTTAAATGGACAATTAACGAGCTGGATCGGGAGGAGTGAATGTGGGCCATGGCGCGGCAAAGCTCGATTGCGTGAAGACCATCGATCTAATTAGATCGACGACTAATAATGAGCCTCGATTTCCATCTCGCGATCAAGGCCGCTCAATGCCAGTGCTCGCCTTTTAGTGCCCCTAAGTCACGTGGTAGAAAAGGTCAAGGGGGCTAGGGCCAAAGGTGCTAAGCCCACTTATATGGAAAATATGGTTTTTGGCGCCTCTTTTAGTGCATTTTAAAATAATAAAAGTAGTAATTAATAGGGAAATGATGGAAATTTAAACCACACTAGGGGGTGCGTAGTAGGATTATAGAGGGTTTAGGGATGAGATTTAGAAGGACTAAGTGAGAGATTTTGGGGTGAAAAAGGAGTTTTGAAAAATGGAAAAAGGGATGAAATGAAGAATTATGCATAGGTTACAAGGGAAATGAAGGCCCTTTAGGAGCACAATTTATCATCATCAAGTGAGGATTATAGACTCAAGAACAACAGAGGCAAATAATCACAGGGCACAGAGAGTAGCAGAGGCTTCAAGGATGATGTGTTTTAAGAGAAATGCATTCCTCAAGGTCATGCAACAAATTATTCCCTTGCTCGCTTGTCAAGGAATTTATGGGGCTAACAAAGGGAACTTAAGGGATTTCCTTCCAGAGCAGCCTTCAAATATTGGAGTGGAAGAAATTGAATCGAGAAACTCAACAAGAGGCAAGAGTAAAGGCAAAAATAGCACTTTACCTGCTAAAGAAGCTATAAAGATAATGATAGATGATGAAAATGATCCATATCTATTTTCAAAATGAACTTAATAGTTAGTTGTTAACACCGAGGACCATGTTTGTTTTCATAGAATATGTAACATTCCTAGTTTTATGTTTTCCAAGTTAGAAATTGAACTTCAATCCAAAGCGCGCTTGACCCCAATGGATATGTATTAGGTAAAGATGTAATTAATTATTTAATTATGAATAAATAAATACTCTTTTGTATATTCAACAAATGATAATTTTGAGATCACTCTCCAAATCCATGAGGTGTGGAAAGAGGCTAAGACTCCCCAAAATAATATTTGCATCAAAAATCCTTGAAAGAATTTATTTCTAATTTAGATTTTTCGAGGAAAAATCTAGATTTCCCCAATGAGGTGGAGAGTAGTTGGGAAGAGGTACCTGGAAAGCGAGAAAGTGGCTTTAAAAGTCCCCTAAATAAGGGAATTCCTAGGAAAACTCGAATAAAAGCATCCTCGTTATTCTTGACGTGCAGAAATAGAAACAAGATTTAGGGACCTGATAATCTTAAATAAAGCTACTCGAGAATAGATTGGGGTTGGTCTCTTAGGGAGATGATCTCAAATCGGGGGTGAGTTACTGAGACATAAGAGATATATAGGTTGGGAGGTTGGTCATTTGCGTGAGAGTGGTATGTCCACAATTTTTATGAATGGTTAAATTGACTGTTATTGTGCAATATGGTTAATTACTATAGATGTTATTTTAATTCAAAATTTTCAGTGATTTTTATTCCTCCTTATATTTAACATAACTACTTAGAAGAAATTAATCCTCTCAATTTTGTATAGTTGTAGGGATAGGAATTATGGGGAAAATAATCTAGTAATATCTAAACCTACTAATGATTTAAATATGGAGATTTATACTACTCCCATAAACCATTAAAGTTGTAACTTTAATTTTCTTTTGTTAAAGTATATAAAAATGATTATACATGAACTAGGAAAATAGACTTATAAGAGAATAAATCAGCTATGAACTTAGAAGAATTCATATACATTAAGAATTGTATAGACCTTGCAGTAAATAAAATTAAAGTGCATAACCATATATGGTAACTTTCTACAAAGAGAGAATCCGAATTGAAAAGGGAAAATAATAGTTACCTCGCACTAGATATTTCGATAATAGAAAAGATTTGCACGATGTATACAAGAAATTAAAAAAATAGCAATGAAACGTCAATGAAATTCGTAAGGCTGGTAAAAATATGTTTTGTAAGTAAACATAGAGTTTGGAAAGTTAAACTCCATTCTTAGTTTTAAAATTAATTGACCCAATTTATGAAATATAAAATAGAAAAATTAAAATGAAATAGTAATTAGTGAAATCTATAGTGGAATAGTTAGAGAGAGAGAAATAGATATATTACATTAGAAAAATACTTTGTTATGGTCTAATGGAAACATATAGTGATGAAAGACTCGCTAAGAACCACATGGACACCTTCAAGCGGTAAAAAATAATACTTCTCGCGAATTACACTAATATTCGTATATCATCGAATAGATTTGACTTTAACCATGAGAGTCACGGGAGTATATCTCTTTTGGTATAGTGATTAATTTATTCAAGAATAGCAATGGGACTTCATAGGAAAAAATTTTATATGAATATGAGTAAATGAGAAATAACCCTCTAATATACATATAGAAGAAAGACCTATGTATATATCTTGGTGGAGAACTAAATTTTTTTATAAAGCTCGTCCAAATATTAATACAAAGATTTGAGATATATTCCATGTAGGAGAGGATCAACTCCTATTATATTAATAAAACAATCTGGTTTGTTAATCAAAATTTATTATGGACAAATATAATAAAAGGAATCATAATTCGTCAAATTACACAAGTATATAATTATAGAAAACCTACTAATGAAAAGTATGAACTCGAAAGATATTGTAGATGCAGCATCATCTACTAATTACACGAGTAAAAGTATAAGTTAGCTATGAAAGGACCTTCGCAACTAATCCCTGAAGCTAGTCGCTAGAAATTATATTAATACAAATCATAGTTATATGATATTAGGTTTAACACTTGGCACTAATCTGATGAGTTCCCGCCTTACGACTACAAATGTCACAATAATACACATAACTGTGAGCCATGAAAATTGACTAAAAGCATGAGCCCGTCTAGAGAAGTATAAGAGGGCAAGATTTCAAAACCCTCTCTAAGGAATCAAACATAAAAGCTAGTGACCTAATGAATCGAAGAGAAATATGCATCGAGATCACCTACACCAAGCTTCCAATAGTTTTACAACAATCTCTAGATTAGAGTTAGAGCAGGAAACAACTCGCGTACGTTACCTCGGAATCGGGAAAAATGAAGAAACCATTTTCATAGCATGAATTGTAAAAAGGAAAATGAATAGACGAGACTTAATAAATGATAAAATGGATTCCAAAGCTATGGATTACTTGGATCGTATGGGTAAAAATACTAGACGATGGGAAATCCCGAGCAAGAAAAACGAACTTGAATGATTACATGAACAAGAATCTTATAGAATTTTAACTTAATAGTACAAAAGAAAAACAAATCTCAGTGTATATCTAGAAGGTTACCTCGGGATAGCCACATGCGTCGTTAGCGATGTGCACAAGGCCGTTTCACAATAATCGACCGTATCGAGCAAGATAAGAGTAAATCGGGTTCATGAAGCTCAGAGCTACGTTTAGAGAAATGGTGACGCAAGACAAGGAAAAACGTATGCACGCGATTCGCATAATACTTACTTTGAAGCAAGAGCTTGCAACGTTCCATGCCATCCTTACCATAGAAATGAAACTTGAAACAACCATCAAACTCTAAATGCCATCCCATAATAAAATATATGTTTTTTGAATTAATGCGGACGAAGACCCATACTATCTATGGTAACTCCCACGAAAATGACGAAAGGAAATAGCTCAGTTAATAATCGAAAGATGGAGAACATAGAGAATGAAATGAAGCTTGGAAAAAAATAGTGTTAAGAATATGAATGCTACGAGAACATGAACAGGAAAAGAGAATGAATAAGCTGTATCTAAAATTAATTTTACAATTTTATTGGTTACTTGGAACGATGGTAGCGTTCGACCACACGATAGTGTGCATAAAATATGGGGTAATGAAACTCTTGATCGAAGAAGAAAAACACAAGAAGAGCAGATAAAACTTTAGACGTCTTCCGATAAAAAATTACAGAGTCTGACAAATGAAACCGTAGAGTGGAGGAATGGTGTAATATATTGAAGCGAAAACCTTAGCTCATCGACTATCTCCATCGATCCACGGGATGAGCGATGGCACAACAAATTCAATATCGACCGAAAAGTGCCTCAAAAACATGGAAATGATCCTATAGTACAAAAAGCCGAGATTTTTGAATTAATACTAGGTAGTATGCATCAAAATCAACCACCATACGAATCTTAATACATAATGACACATAAACTCACGACCTTCATAAATGATAACTTGGCCGAGACACATTGCAACAAGAGCGATAAATTGTGGCATACAAATGTGAAAGGACATAACGTTTAAAAAAAATGAATAAATGATAGGTAGACATATACTAGCCTCGGGATCATTGTAATTCTTAAAACCCAACGACATTATATTCACAAACCGAATGAGTATAGACGTCTTCGTTGGGTTGCAATGATCGATAAGTACAACGAGTTGGTATACGTGCTACACAAAAAATATATATATTAAACCATCGTTATAACAAATGGTTATCCATATTCGAAGTGTTAGTATGTGTCACAATCTAGTTAAGGTGGGATTCGTGATATATATATAAACATGTTCTCACACCCATTACATTAAGGTATTATAATATGGAAATTCGAAGTATAGTAAATTTATGTTATGTTCTAAGGTAAATAAATGCACTATATAAGTATAATGCAAGAGTTATTAATATAATCACCTTGAATTATAGTGAATACCAATATTATATAAAATAATTCAATAAGAGTGAGATGTGTCACAAAATTTCAAACTATAAACCCATATTTAAAACAAATAATAGTATATGGGAAATACATAGTGGCACACAATATTAAAAGGCTAGACATATAAAATAAATAAATAAATAATTAAAAATTAAAAAAATTAAAAATAAATTTGTTTTATGGAGAGACGTTACAAATGGTATTAGATGTCTCCCATGTTAGAAAACCGGGTTGTTGTTGTGGTCACTATATAGAATTATTTTCTTGTTGGAAGATACGATGTACATGCTTTAGTGTACGGTGAACGCTTTGGGCACAGACAGTCGTTGGCGAAGGAGATGAAATTTATGTTGATCTATGTGATGAAGATAACACGCCGTGATCCCAATGCTCCTTTCTTCTTTATGGCTATGTTGCATAGGTTGCAACGGGATATGACTGAGCTAAGAAGCCAAAATGACGAGGCTATCATTGGCCGCTGAGGAGCAAGAAAATCTCATAAGAGAACCGACTCGACAGAAATAGCCAAGAAGGTGAAGGTTTCCTTTGAAAAAAGGAAGAAGGGCAAGTTCTACGATCGATGATTCGAGGGAAGATGAAACTACTAGACATCGATGTCTAAATAGAAGAAGGAATTACTAAGGGGAATTCCAAAATAGTTAAGCCTCCCCTCCCATGAGATGGGGAGAAGGAGGGAAGATGTTGAGGCATGGTTAGTTGAATACTATGATTAAGTACTTCCAGGTCTATGAATACAAAAGTAACTACGATGGCCGTGAGTTAGTTGTCTACCAAATCGTAGGGCAAGGCTACCTTGTGGTGGGAGAGACGAAAATGGTCCATGCCATTGATGAAAAAAATAGTGACTTGGGAAGATTTGCAAAGTCAAGTTTAAAAAGCCCGTTATTGAATGAACGTTATTATGATGATAAAGCAAAGGAGTTCCATGAACTCAGATTGGAACAAATCACCATAGATGAGTTTGTCACCAAGTTTACAAATATGTTAAGGTATGTTCCTTATATTAGTGAAGAGAAGGAAAAGGTACAAAGGTTTTTGAACTATTTCCCTACTTTGTACAAGGAGAAAATAGAGTTTGATAATCCAAAAAATATGGACAAAGCGGTGAGGAAAGCTAGATTATGCTACCGGTAGTTTAAAGGAAAGGGTGAGCATGGGAAAAGATGGGAAAACAAGGGTGAATTCAAAGGAAAGAAACAGAAACCAACTTACTTGAAGAAATTTGGTAGGGATCATCAGTGGAAAAAATTTAATAAACCAAAAGAAAGTCAAACCGCTCAGTCCTAAGTTGGTTCAAAACAACTAGATGGAGATAATAAGAAGGAAGGAACAGTTAAAATGCGGGAGCCTTTGAAATTTTGGGGCTATGGAGAACCTCATCTGCTGAGGGACTGTCCACACCAAAATATTCAGATGATTATGAGGGATAGAGAAGCTACCACAGTGAATGATATAGAAAGGAGATATACCCACTATCAGCAGTGTAGCCTTGGAGAATCGACAAGCAAGAACACTAGGCTACCATGAGTCAAGATGGAAGGTAAGATTGTTGACCTCAATCGCGTCCACGCTTTGATTGATCCGAGTGCTTATTTGAGTTACATTAGTCCACAAGTTGTAGAGAAATTCAATCTCAAGACTAAAAAATTTTAGCAGTCTTGGTTGGTTCAGTTAGCCACTGGTACCCAGAGAAAAGTAACTCATAAGTTACATCAAATAGAAATTAAGTTAAATGATTTTTAGATAGAAGTAAATTTAAAAATTCTACCCTTAGGCTCATATGATTTGCTGATACGAATGGACTGGTTAGAAAAGAGAAAGGCTATGATGAATTGTTGGGATAAAACTCTGCATTTTATACATGAGGAGGGGAGACCCTTTATACTCAAAGGGAAACCAAAACCAATTTTTGTAAGAAAAAATATCACCCTGCGCAATAAAAAAGATACCGCTTAGGAAAGGACATATCAAGTATGCTTTATACATATTGAGAAGTAGAGACGTAACTCACGAAGAAATCCGCTAGACACCTTGCAGCCGTAGAGAATTCAAAAGAAATTTTTCCTGCATGAGATTCTCATCTTCCCCCCCAAAAGAGAGATTGACTTTTCAATCGATTTGGTGCCTCACGAGCAACACCCTGCCTCTAGAGCCCCTTATTGGATGATCCCCCAAACTTAGTGGAGTTGAAAATGCACTGTACAGAATCGTGTTGGATAAAGGTTATATCAGACCGAGTGTGTCTCCTTGGGGAGCACCGATGTTGTTCGTGAAAAAGAAGGATGTAACCTTTAGAATGTGCATTGACTACCATCATCTGAATAAGTTGAAAATAAAAAATTGATACCCATTTCCCAGAATTGATGACCTTTTTTATGAGGTAAGAGGGGCTTCAGTATTTTATAATATTGATCTGAGGACTAGTTATCACCAACTCAGAATTAAGGAGGAAGACATTAGCAAAACAGATTTTCAAACCAGGTATGACCACTACAAATTTGTAGTCCTACATTTTTGTTTGACAAATTCCCTACCACTTTAATGTGCTTAATGAACAACATTCTGAACAAGTACTTAGATAAATTTGTACTAGTGTTCATAGACGATATTATGGTCTATTCAAAAAGTGAGCAAGAGCACAAAGAACACTTAAGGATAGTGTTGCAGACTTTGAAAGAAAACCAGTTATATGCTAAATTCAGTAAATTTGAATTTTATAAAGACAAGATTCAATATTTGGGGCATATTATTTGCGAACAAGGGGTTGGATATGGACCCTCGAGAAAATAAAGGCTATTAGAGAATGGTCGCATGTAAATCGATGTTTTGATAATGAGATATTTTATGGGAATTAGCAGTGCTATTATCTCGAGAAGATTTATGGAAAGATTTTTTGCAATAGCATATCCCATAACTTCTACTACGGGAGAAAGAGGCATCAAATTTGAGTGGACAGAAGAATGCCAAAATAGCTTTGAGAAGAATTAAAATTAAAACTCACTACAACCCTTATCATTTGAAAATTGTAAATCCTAACAAAAGAGTTTGTTAAAGTGTGCGATGCATGTAGAGAGGGATTGGGAGGAGTGTTGTTGCAAGAAAATTATGTTATTGCATATGAATCTAGAAAACTTAAGAAACATGAATAGAATTATAGTGTATATGATCTGGAATTGGCTGCTGTAATTCATGCCTTGAAGATGTGGTGGCACTATCTTCTTGGAAAAAAATTTACATTGATGACCGATCATATTAGTCTCAAATATTTATTTTCTCAAACATATTTGAATGCTCTACAAGCCAGATGGCTGTCTTTTCTAAGTGCATTTGATATGGACATAAAACATATCAAAAGGAAAGAAAACAAAATTGCTGATGCGCTAAGAAGAAATGCTTGTGAAAATATAAGCATCATTGGGAGTAGTGCTAGTTTTGATTTAGAAGAACTAGTTAAAAGGGTAGCAGATGAAGATCCACATTATGAAAATCTGCAAGTAAAAATGCTGAAGAAAGAAATGGCTAAATACACCCAAGACTAGAAAGGGCTGATCTACTATAAAAACAGATTGTATATTCCCAATGTAGAGTCCTTAAAAAAAGAGATCCTAGATGAATATCATAAATAGCCATATTTAGGACATCCTGGATATCAGAAAATGCAAACGTACTTTGAAAGAAATGTTTGGCCGGGAATGAAAAAAGTGACGTTGCATACTATTTAGCTATATGCATGGAATGTCAACTAGTTAAAGTTGAGCATCAACACCTAGCATTTGGTCTTTTAAATCCCTTGCTAATTGCAGAATGGAAATGGGACACTTGTTTCTATAGATTTCATAACCGGGTTACCCAGAACAAAGTACTAGCATGACTCAGTGATGGCAGTGGTAAACACGTTAGCAAAGGCTACACACTTCATACCTGTGAAATCTACTTTTAGGATGGCAAAGTGGTGCATGTGTTCCTAAAAGAAATAGTAAGGCTACATGAGGTCACAAAGATTATTGTTTCAGATAGAGATGCTAAGTTCACAACAGCCTTTTCGAAAGATCTGTTTGGGGGCAGGGCCACTAAATTAAAATTTAGTATAGCCTATCACCCTCAGACGGATGGCCAAACAGAGAGAACAAATCAGATCTTGGAGGATATGCTGAGAATGTATGTGATGGATAGGCCATCAAAATGGGAGGACTACTTGCATTTATCTGAATTTTCTTATAATAACAGCTATCAATCCTCCATCAAAATGAGTCCATTTGAAGCACTATGATGGAAGGGAAGTGTGCAGTACTCCTTTAAGTTGGAGCCAACCTAAAGATAAGCTAGTATTGGGACCAAATATTTTACAGGAAATGCAAAGGATTGTTAAACAAATACAAAGAAACATCAAGACAGCACAAGATCGGCGGAAAAACTATGCGCATAAGAAGAGGGTGCGTTGAGAGTTCAAAGTGGGTGATCATGTGTACCTACGTATTAAACCCAAGAAGAGAACACTTTATTCTGTAAGTTGTGTAAAGTTGGATCCTAGATATTGTGGACCTTTTGAGGTGTTAGAAAGGGTCGGGATCAGAGCTTATAGAGTCGGCCCTACCACCCCCATGTTAAAGTTTATCGTCGTGTTTCATGTTTTGTTTCTTTTTAAAAATATATGTCCATGATTCTTCTCACATTGTTGATTGGAATGTGATACGGGTGGAACTTGAGAAGGGAGTTCTTCCATAGCCCGCCTCTCAAATGTTGGAGCGGAAGAAATTGAATTGAGAAACTTAACGCGTAGCAGGGCTAAGTGTGCTTAGTAGGAAGAACTTTCTTCACTGTAAGAAGCTACATTGGAAAGAGAAGTTGAGATGATGGAAAAATATCCATATCTATTTTCAAAATGAACTCTAATAGTTAGTTTTTAACACCAAGGACGGTGTTTGTTTTCAGAGGGGGAATATCTAACACCCCTAGTTTTATGTTTTTCAAGTTAGACATTTGAACTCCAATCCAAAGGGGAGTGGACCCCAATGGATAAGTATTTTTTGGATGTAATTAATTATTCAATTATGAAAAATAAATAAAATAATTCTATGCATATTGAACAAATGATAATTTTGAGATCACTTGCCATATCCATGAGGTATGGAAAGAGGCTAAGAATTTCACCAAAAATGTTTCAAAAATCCTTGAGAGAATTTATTTCTAATTTAGATTTTTGAGGAAAAAGATAGATTTCCCCAATGAGGTGGAGAGTAGTTGGGAAGAGGTAAAAAGATGGAAAAGCATAAAGTGGTTTTAAAATTCGCTAAATAAGGGAAGCCTAGGCAAACAAGAATAAAAGCATCCTGTAATTCTGGACACAGAATTAGAAATAGGCTTTGGGGAGCATAAGATAAAATAAGCTACTTCCAGAAACAGTTGAGTTTAGTCTGTTCTAGAGAGATGATCTCAGCTTCGGGGGTGAGTTGCGGAGACATAAGAGCTCTAAGGTTGGGAGCTTGGTCATTTGCGTAAAGTGGTATGTCCAAATTTTTTATGAATGGTTAAATTACCTGTTATTGTGCAATATGGTTAACTAATGTAGATGTTATTTTAATTCAAAATTTTTAGATTGTTATTCCTTATATTTAACAGAACTGTTTAGAAAAATTAATCCTCTCAATTATGTATAGTTGTAGGAATAGGAATTATGGGGAAAATCATCCAGAATCTCAAAACCTACTAATGATTTAAATCTGGAGATTTATACTATTCCCATAAGCCATTAAATTTGGAACTTTAATTTGCTTCTATGAAAGTATAAAAATGATTACACATGAACTAGGAAGATAGACTTATAAGAGAATAAATCAGCTATGAACTTAGAATAATTTATAGACATTAAGTACTGTATAGACATTGCAAAAATAAAATTATGAAGTGCATAACCATATATGGTAACTTTCTGCAAAAAGGGAGAATCGCAACTAAAAAAGGAAATAAGAATTTTAGTTACACACACTAGATATTTCGGGAAACTGTGAAAAGTTGCATAGTATACAAGAAATTAACAAAATAGCAGTGATCAGATTTGAATTGTTCATAAGGTTGGTAAAAATATGTTCTTTAAGTAAACATAGAGATTGGAAAGTTAAACTCCATTCTTAGTTTTTAAATTAAACATTGACCCAATTTATGGAATATAAAAATAGAAAAAATTAAAATTAAATAGTAATCAGTGAAATCTATAGTTGAATAGTTGAGAGAAATAGATATATTACATCAAAAAAATACTCATTTATGTTCTAATCGAAACGTGTAGTGATAGAAAGACCTTGCCAAGAACCACATGGACACCTTCAAGCAGTAAAAATAATACTTCTCATAATTACACTAATATCTGTATATCACCGAATAGATTTGACTTTAACCATGAGAGTCACAGGAGTATATCTCTTTTGGTATAGTATTAAATTTTTATACAAGAATAGCAATGGGACTTCATAGGAAAAATTTTATATGAATACGAGTGAATGAGAAATAACCTCTAATATACAAATAAAAGAAAGACCTATGTATTTACTGGTGGAGAACTAAACCTTTTTATAAAATATCCAAATATTAACAGCAGATTTGAGATATATTCCATGTAGGAGAGGATTAACTCCTATTATATTAATAAAAAAACTGGTTGTTAACTGGAATTTATTATGGACAACTATAATAAAGGAATCTATCTATCAAATTACACAAGTCAGAATTAGAGAAAACCTACTAATGAAAAGTAGAATTGGGAAAGATATTGTAGATGAGCATCATCTAATTACTGCTAAAAGTATAAGTTAGCTACGAAGGACCTTCTAGAAAATAATCCCAGAAGCTGATTCACCATAAATTATAATTAATCCAAATCATATTATATGAAAAGAAAAATTTAATATTAGGTTTAACACTATGGCACAGTCCATGAGTTCTTGGTCTTATGACTACAAATGTCAGAATAATACAATAACAACAGTTGTGAAAATTGACTGAAGCATGAGCTTGGTTCGAGAATTACAAGAGGGAAATATGTCGAAACCCACTCTAAGGAATTCAAGTGAAGGTAGGACCTGATGAATCGAAGTAAAATATGCTTCAGATCACCTACCTTAAGCTTCCAATAGTTTTACAACAAAATCTCTCTAGATTAGAGTTGAAAACAACTCGTACGTTACCTGGGCATTGGAAAAACAAACAAACCATTATACCATGAATTGTAAAAATGAAACGAATAGACAGACTTAATAAATGATAAACTGGCTTCCAACTATGGATTTCCTGGATCGTATGGGTAAAAATACTGGACGATGGGAAATCCTGAGCAAGAAAAACGAACTTGAATGATTACATGAACAAGAATCTTATAAATTTTAACTTAATAATACAAAAAAAAAAATCTCTGTGTATATCCAGAGATTTTACCTCCGGGATAGCCATGAGTCATTGGCAGGCATAAGGCCATTTACAATACTCGACCTATCGAGCATGATAACAGTATCGGGTTCAGTGAAGTCGAGAGCTACGTTTAGAAATGGCAACACAAGACAAGTCAAAACGTATGCACCTGGATTCATATAATAATTAATTTGGAAGTAGAGCTTGAACGTTCCACGCCATCCTTACCATAGAAATGAAATGAAACAACCATCAGACTCTAAATGCCAACCCATAATAAAATATATGTGTTTTGAATTAATCGGAATCGGAGACCCATACTATCTATGGTGACTCCCACGAAAACGACGCAAATGAAATAGCTCGTAATAATGAAAGGTGGAGAACATAGCGAATGAAAAAAATCTTGGAAAAAAAATGTGTTAAGAATATGAATTCTACAGAACATGAATAGAAAAAGAATCGAATAAGCCAGATTCAAAATTGATTTTAATGTTTTAGTGGTTACCTTGAACGATGAGCGTTCCGCACGATAGTGTGCATAAAAGATGGGGTAATGACACTCTTGATTGAAGAAGAAAAACAGAGAAGAATAGAGAAAACTCGACGTCCTCTGATAAAAAATTACAATTAACAAATGAAATTATAGAGTGGAGGAATGGTGTAATATACTGAGCCAAAACCCTATTTCATTTCTTATCTCCACCGTCCACATGGAGAGCGATGCCCAAACCAATTCAATATCAGTCGAAAAGTGCCTCGAAAAACATGGAAATCTGCATAGTACAAAAACTGAGATTTTCGAATTAATACTATAGTATGCATCAAATCAACCACCATAAGAATCTTGATACATAATGACACATAAATCGACTTTGATAAATGATAACTTGGCCGAGACACATCGCAACAGTAAATGAGAAATTTTAGCCTACAAATGAAACGACATAACGTTTAAAAAAATTAATAAATGATAGGCAGGCGTATACTAGCCTCGGGATCATTGTAATTTTTAAAACCCTGACCACTATATTCACAAACTGAATGAGTATAGACGTCTTCATTGGTTTGGAATGATGGACAAGTACAACAAGTTTGTATACATGTTACACGAAAAAAAAAATATTAAACCATCGTTATAACAAATGGTTATCCATATTCGAAGTGTTAGATGTGTCACAATCCTGAGTTAAGGCTGGATTCGTGATATATATATAAACATTTTATCATGCCCATTACATTAAAGTATTATAATATGGAAATTCAAAGTATAGTAAATGTATGTTATGTTCTAAGGTAAAGAAATGCACTATAAGTATAATGTAAGGGTTAGTAAGATAGTCACCTTGAGTTATAGTGATTAATATTATAAAAGAGTTCAATAAGAGTGAGATGTGTCACAAAATTTCAAACTATAAACCCATATTTAAAACAAATAATAGTATATGGGAAATACATAGTGGCACAGAATATTAAAGGGCTAGACATACTAAAAAAAAGAAAAATTGGTTAAATGGAGAGACGTTACAATATCCTAAGCTAAAATTATTGTTTCTTATCAGAGAAAGTGAAACATAATGTAACACAGAGGGAAAACAATAACAGAGAGGAGACACATCACCAATAACTTAGATAAGGATCCGATGAACATGCTTGTCATATTAGTAGAGCAAAACTAGTTAGATACACTCTTGTCCAATGGCTTGATATCATCCATAAATAATCTCCCAGCCTATTTACAACAACTACTCAGGGAACTCTACCTCAATAAAAGGCTTACAATCAGTTAATTTCCAATAACCAACCCCCTTTTCAATATATTTTTCATGGGTTCTTATACGTGAATGAGTGATAGTAGTGGTAGATAGGACTTAAAGGCTTCATTAAAACAAAGGGAGAAATGTCTTCGAGTGCCCATTCTATTTAATAGATTTACATTAACTTTGGTACCCTTAAGATGACTTAGAAGTCTTTGTCAGGTTGATAATAACTTCTAGGGTGTGCTCTTGAAGTAATTTCCTAGCTGAGATGTTCTGTTTATACTCTGAGACAAGAAAGGTGTAGATTTTATCTTTCAGGTCTTCCATACTTCATAACCAATGCAGTAATAGTTCTAGGAGCTTTTTGTCAGAATAGTAACTATTATGGGGCTAGATGCAGAAGGGAGAATGGGTAGTAGGAATTTATCCTTTCTTAGTAAAAGGAATGTTCTGCTGATATTTCCTTTGCACTGCTGTAATCAATGATTTTCATTTAACCTGTGTTTTAAGCTTTATTAAGCTTCCTTGATCTTCTTTATGGTCCATGAACTCCACCTCTATCTGTAGTTGTGGATTAGGCATCAAATCTTCAATGTACTGTGCTAGCCCCTTTGATATTTGACTCTGATTCTCTGCAGTGGCGGTTTGGATGTCTGAGGGTTTGGCTATGCGAACAATGGTCATGATCCACTGTTTGGGACATGAAACATATCCCTGATGGCCCCTTTTGTATTTAATTATGCCACAAGGTCATCACCCTGAGTTCTTCTGTCACCTTTCGTAACTTTGGGGCAAGATGGAAAGGACCACCATTAAACCAGCAACATAGCACAAACATGTTAGGAAATCCTGTGACTTGGGTTAGACTACTTACAGAAGGATTAGTTGGAAGGCGAGGAGCAGCGCATATGGTGATTGCAGCAGAAAATTGGGAAGAAAACCTTGGCAGAGCAACTAACTAGGTCCAATGGAGGTTTGCGTGTGACAAAGAATGAGTACTATTAGATCCAAGTCATCTACGGTGGAGATCTTCTGATGAAGCATTTTGGGAGAGAGATGGAGAGCGAATGATGAGATCGTGATATAATATGGACCATTCGATCTCAGAGATCGATGACTGGGGTTGAAACTAAAAATGACGTTGTAGAGGGTAGTGGTATGGCAGGAAACTAGGGATGGTTCTCGCATAACAAAATGGGGGGAGGTGGTTTTGGGTGAATGGAATGTGATTCCATACATTGGTCGACATGTGGAATTTCAAAACTACCCATTTCACAAAATTTTGAAATGCTAAACCTCAGGCGCAAAAATTTTGTGATATTGGATAGCGATCGTTAGATCTGGGGTGTAAGATCCGACGATGCAGAGTGAGAGTGACAAGCGGAAATGTGTGCGGGTGGAACGAGCTTTGGGCTAGGTAGGTGATGTGATCTTCTTTGTCGCGGAGCAAACGGCGGGGTAGCGGTCGGGTTAAGCGTGAGCCGTCAGATCTGCATGAGTGGACGGCTGGGATCGCATCGGGGAAAATATGAAGAGGGTTTTGGGAAAAACAGAGATTGCAAAGAGGCCTTAGCACTTGGTCATAGCGTAGGTCATATGTGGAAGAGGGGCTAATGGATTTTAATCCCTTGGGGCTAATATCTTTGTAGTGCAAAAAACTTTTTCAGGCCTAAAAGAGGGGTTTTAAGGCTAAATGAAGGTTCCGATAGGGTGAGGAAGGGGATTTTAAACCAAATGTGAGGGAGATACAAGGTTTAAAGGGGAATTTTGGATAAAATGGGATTTTAAGGGTAATTCATGAAGGAGAATGAGGAATATGGAGGGTGAATTATGGGGTGAAATGGTGAATATGGAGGCTCTTTACATAGTTCCCTTCATAGTAGAACAACAGATTTTGAACATCTTTGATCGAAATAGTAGTGAAGATTTCTGAGACTTCAAGAATGATAAATTTTCAAAGAAAATATTCACTTGAAGGCTTGGTTAAAAATTTAGCCACCGTTTTGCTTTTTCAAATTACTATAGGTGGCTAACAATTACGAAGTAAAAGAAATAATAAGTAAAAAGGCCACTTGGGCCGGATCATGAGTATCATTTTTTGGAATGACGAGGTGTGGCTGCTATCGGTTGATTTGGAAGCACTGATGATGTGGACAAGCCAGCTTTGTGTCTCTGAGGAGGCGAGGACTGGTGGGACGGTATGGTGACTGGTATGTTGGCATACTCGCTACATTTCTGCCAGATGGTCACCCCTGGTGGGGGCATAGTGGAAAAAATATCCACTAAGGCCTGTATATCAGTCAATTCCAAGTAATCCATGTGGACGATGAACCGCTGCTTGATCTAACAGAGAAAGGTAGTCTCCTTGCCCAGGGTAGCATTTATTGTTTCAGCTTTCAGGCGAGTATTTTTGTCATAAGGGAGATTAGTTTGATTCATAACGGCTGTCAAATTCTCTTCATAATCCATTAGAACTCAAAACACAACCATTATAGGCTTCCAACATGATGGGAGGCCTACTTTCACCAACTCATCCCATTCTTGATCAAACTTCTCCACTCCCTGTGCGACTAGTTCCAAACCACTGAATGTGTTTGCATGCGCAGTCTCCTTCTCGATTACCCTTATGATTTCCATCCCTCCCTTGGAACGGTCTTTAATCTCTTGGATAGCTAACTCTTCAAAGTCTAATCTGTTTAGGTAATTGATATACCTTTTGGCCATGGTTATTGTTTGGTCAATTTAGTGTGTCCTAAATTGCTGCATTTAATTTGTCAATCCGGGAATCGTAAGCTGATGAAGTGCGGCGCACTATATGTGCAAGATAACATATTTCTTAACTTTTTGTCGTTTTTGGTTTTTCTAAGGTGAAATGGAAATTCTAAAATGAAAACAAGTTTGGTTATATTTGTTCAAGGAAGTGATATCCCCTATAATGAATTACCAACTTGAAACTTTAAAAGCAAATTGAAAATTACAATGACAAGTCTTGAAAGAAAGTAAAAGTGTACTGCTGAAATGAAAAGGTGCTGCTAATCTAATGAATCAAAACAGTAAACTAGTGAACATGAAAACCAAACTATTCTTGCTGCCAACTAAACACAAAAGAAACTATGCTTAAGGAAATTCAAAATTGCAACAAAATAAATCTAAATCAGATTACATCAATTCATTTTCTGACCCTTCATCATTAGACCGGCTATGACTTTCGGAAGTAATCATAAACAACTTGTGTAACTGATATTTAATTTGCAGAAAGTAAACTAATACTAAACCATACACTCATGATTCAATCCCTCGCCATCAATCCAGCTGTGGCTTTCGGAGGCAACTGAAGATGTCATATATGATTTAATATATCTAAATTTGCAGAAAAGAAACTAATACTAAACTACACATTTCATAATGCAGTCCCTCACCATCAGTCCAGCTGTGGCTTTCGGAGGCAACTGAAGACGCTATGAGCAGCTTAATATATCTAAATTTGCAGAAAAAAAACTAATACTAAACTACACATTTCATAATGCAGTCCCTCACCATCAGTCCAGCTGTGGCTTTCGGAGGCAACTGAAGACGCTATGAGCAGCTTAATATATCTAAATTTAACTACTGAATCAGATAAGCAAAACTGAAATGTACAAAGCAAGGCTGAAGTTAAACAAAAGCTATGAAAAGCAAACTAGCAGCAGAACAATGTTAGTTTCGTGTCATTAGTCAAAATGCTATAAAAATGCCCGGGCTGTCTACCTAAAACCTGCACAAGAAAACTGATCAGTGATTAACAATCATAAAACATGTAAGACAGAAATGAAATGGAAATTATGGAAATGTATAAACAGAAATGAAACAACTACAAAGTATGAACATGTGATGGATTATGATACAATGACTTTTAAAAGAAATGAAATGAGAAATGTACACTAATACACAAAACCTTAGCTGAGCAGGGGCCCTCTACACAACTTTGGTAACGATCCTCAAACACGAATTAAGTTGAAAAACAGAGTCTTCTCATATTAACAAGCAGTTCATTACAGAATGGTAGTGTTACGGCTCAAGGGCAGCGTAATCACTACAAAGCAAACTAACAGATAATAGAGTTTATTCACGAACATCAACTATCAACTAACAACTGTCAACTAACTACTGTGCGTATGCAAACGCTCTATATATAACAATAAACTGTAACTGTCTCCTAAAGTTCATGATAACAGAGAGCACGTAGACCACTTCATCCACGGATATAGGAGTATGGCCGTGTTGGAAAGTGGATCTACGGAAGGTGGATGCTTGAATTCAACTCCCGATAGTGCACGGTGCCAGACGCTGTAGCTTGCGGCAGCATGTGGATGTTTGTTGCCCTGCCAGCAATCCCGGCCGACATGAAACTCCGTAACGATTGGCCTTCCCGTGAATGCAACCGCGGCTTCTTTGGGACGGGTTGCTTGAACCGAGGACACGAACCATGTCACGTCATTCCTAACTTGCCCATGTGGCTGCGTTTCATGTAGACACACATGTATATAGTTCCACAAAATAGTACGGAAAGTTGCAGCCAGTGCCCGGAAAGTGGCAGTTTCCTTGCAGACAACCTGAACAAAATCTAGATCAAATAGAAAACACAAAAACATAATTAAAAACCATGTTAGATACCCTTTTGCACATGATATTGACAATTTTGGAGGTTTAGGTGAGTGAAAAAGGTATGGAAAAGTGTATGGAAAAGATGCAAATTCGGGACTCAACAGTTATATTTTCCTCGGCTTCTGCTTGAGCTTCCTACAACTTCCCCTTCAACAATTAGACCGAAATATTTTTATCATCCATTAATGTGATATATTTCCAATGCTTCTTTACCTCCGATATAATGTTAGTCCAAATGAGGCGCCTCACTTCTAGGAGGTTTGCGTTTCCTTTCATCTAATTGTTTAGTTCCCTGATGACCTTTTCCTGTTTCAGATTCTCCCTTTTCACCCCTTTCACCTCTTCTTGCAGGGCCACTACCACCTTTTTGTTTTCTTCGAGCATAGCTTCCAACTCCTGTATTTTTTGTTGCGCTGTGTGGACTTGATTTTATGAGACTTGTAAGTTTGACAGAGCCTTGGTCAGCTGCGCGGGAGTGGTACCAGGCATATCATAGGTTGGGGTAACACACACGTGTGTGTCCCATTTCCCCTGCAACTCAGCCACTTTCTGTCTATGGGCAGCCATTTCTGCAGCCATCTTTGCATTCTCATCCCTTTCTCGGGCCAATGAATCTGCGAGAGCTAATTTATATCTTTCTGCCTAGGTTGACTCCTATGTTTGTATATATTTCGCGCAGGGTATGTGTAGTCTCTTCCTCAACTTTTGGTTTTTGGCCTCTAGATCTGGGATGATCTGATTCCAGATTTCGTCTTTGTCACTTCCTTTTTCCCTCACTATCGTCCTGAGATTTTGCAGGTTGTTTCTGATGCCTCTACAACTAGCCCTCTCTTTCTTTTGGTTCTCCAACACCTATTTTTACTTGTCTTCCAACTTCCTTAGTGCAAGTGCAAGCTCTACTACTTCGTCTCTTAACATATCCCCGATGCATTGGTGGAGGCCGAGCTTGTCAGTCAAAGGGATCTTTTCCAGATTCACAACAACCTCCAAAGCTCGGTAACTAACTCCATCAGTTGTAGGGTCTAGCATTGCCTTTGTGATAGCTATTATCAATTGTTTTTTGTCCATATCCAGCTTTGAGGTGAGCCGAGTATGATATTTATCCACAAACCAGGCCAATTCTACCCAGAGTTTCTCCCTTATTGTCTGGTTTCTATTTCCAATTTCTTCCCTTACTTCGGCTCTATTGACTGAAATGGCCTATGATATCCCAGAGGATTTTTAAGAGGAAGTGTCATCGTAATTTACCATGAAACTAGGCTTGCACTTGTCAGGCTCCCCATACCGGATCAATTCCTCTTGCAGAAGGTTTTCCTAGATAATCTCCACCTCATCAGTTCTCTACTTCTTGGAAGAATGGGATCCCTCCCCTCTATCCATACCTTCTTCTTCCTCTGAAAAATCGGCCTCATCAACCTGCCCTCTTCTCCCTGTACGTGCTGAAGCAGTGTTGCCCCTTCCTTCTGCAGCCAAAGATTCGACCTCCATCTGTGAAGCCAGAGGCCATGTATCATGGTTAGCTCTCTATTCAATGAAGGGCCTAGTCACATGCACATATGCAATGGAATTAATCTTCCTTTTCCTATTGGAAAGGATTTTTTTCAGGTCATAGGTCCAAGATTTCCCCTGTACTAGATCCATCCCCTGAAGCAGCATCTCCACTATGGAGAGGGTTTGTCTTGAGTTTATGGTGAAAGGGCCGATAGTGGTAGGGAGATTGAGAATGTAGCCTTTCTTCTCAGGAATTAAGTGAAACTGGTCCGCTTTCAGGGTTTGACGTATGTATTCAAGGGCAAAAACCTGCATAGCAGGGAACAACGGCAGGCCGTAGGGGGTAAATCTGCACCATAAAATCTAATCTCAGTGTATTCATCAAATAGGTACCAGTCCTCGGTGCTCTGCTCATCATCGAACTGCAGCCAATCCTTCTGCTTGGGAAAAATCCTAGGTGGAGGGATATCATGAAGTATGGTGTAAGAAATGGTCATGAACTCATTCAAAAACCTTGAATAAACCCTCCCGTTAGGTTGTTGACACACTGAGAAGTTTCACTCAAAGACATTTCTTGGTTCGTCGTTCATTCTTGAATTATTTTGTAGGCCTAAAGCTTCGAACTTGTCAGTGTGCTGAAACAGGAAGACGTAAAACACTAGTGAGCAGAACCGGAAATCCCCCAAAGAGGGTAGTTATTGGAAGTAGGTTTGAATGGTCGAAGCTAGGAAAGTGGGGATGTCTAAAACAACACCTAGCTAGGACATGAGCCAAAGGAGAGCTATACATTCCTATTACACCCTCTCAACCTCCTTGAGACCTAGTAATCCTGAGATGAAAACGAGGACAGGCTAGAGGTTGTCTCTGAATGCGGTCAAGGGCACCATGTTTGAAGATAGGATAGCCATAAGACGAGAATCTAAAATGAAAGATAGGAATTCACTTTGTTGTTTCTAGGGCAACTTAGAAAATTGGCAGGATAGGGACAAATCTGTGAACTCAACATAATTTTGGTTGTGGGGGAAACATAGGGCTTCCTTAATGAGCTTGGGAGATATATAGAAAATCTTATTTCCCTGAGCCAAAAGAAATACATCCCTGTGATCTTAATAGGTATCTCTGAGCCAACATATGAACTCAATAACTGGAAATATGGGTGGAGCAATTTGGTAATATAGGCTTGACTAAACGACTCTGAACCGGTCTTGGCCCTTCACATTTATTTCTAACAGGTCAGGTCTAACACGAGAGACACTGAAAGGGTATTGAGGGTCATGATATAAGCTTGCGTGTCAATGAAAGGTTCAGCTCTAGGGATTGCCCTAACCTCGCGGGCTTGTGGGGTTTCTGGTTTAGACTTTCTGGGCTTGGCTCTCCCCATAACCATCTTGCAAAGTAAAATGGAAGGAAAACTATAAGGTGGGGGAATGACCAAATACCTGTAACCAGTGAGGAATAACCAAGAGAGAAAGAAACACAGGGGATGACAGCAACCTGGTGCTGGATTTTTAGCTTAACTGCACGACAAGTTTGTAAAAACAAGTATTTTACGAAAAATGGGCCTAAGAAAGGGTTAAACAGGCCATATATTTACGGAAAACGAGGTTATGGTGCCAACTTGTAGGGATGACGTCATAAAGAAATTAAAAATGGGGCACATGGCATTGGGTTATTGGCTACCAGGAGCCGGGTAGTTGTGAGCCACGCACCAGGTTAATACCGGTACTAGCCATGTACCAGCTTTCCTAACTTACCTTACCTTCTCTTTAAATCACGCTACCTGTTATTCTCGAGGGGTCCACTGAGAAGTTACAGCAGGGGCAAGTGAAGTCCTCTAGTGATGTTCCACCACCCCACGGAATAGTTAAAACCTGCTCCGCCAACTGGTCATGCCATGCATTCTGGGGGGGTATAGATCCGCCCTCCTCATAATGTCCTTGGTACCCCCGGAATCCCTCCACGTGGCGAATTTACTTGGACTGTTCCATGTATGGCCCATGGCCCGACCTTTTCTTAGCTATATAGCAGCATCGACTCCTTTGTTCGCACCCCTTCTATGAGGGGAGGGCTTGCATACTTCCATTATATTTACTTGGCTCCCTTACACTTCCAATGGTTTTTCTTCATTTACCTTGAGTTTTTTCCGATGAGCCTATAAGGTGAGGGCTATCATAACAACATAATGCAAGTAGAAAAATTGTCTCCATGGAAGTCGTATCCCTTAATTAATCATTCATACCAACCTCTTTTTGATTTCCTCCATCACCAGATTGTGAAGAACTACTATTGATGTAGTCATTCCTAATTGGTGAATCTGGACGTAGTGGGAATTGAATAGGTGGTTGATTTAACCATTCTTAGTATTGTTCCTATCCAAGTTTTCCTCTTAATTTAACCTTCTCTCGATTTGACATTATCATGGGGTGCAACTGAAGATGATAGGTATGTCACTCATCATCACTAGAATCTTAATAATTTCAAAAAATATATTTGAACATGATTACTACAAAATCAATGATATCAACTAGTAAGCAGGTTGAGAATGCATGATTAATTGGTTTGAACTTGAAATAATTACATTTAATATACCAAAAAATTATTATTACCATCATTGTCCCAGGATTGTGGCTAGAAGATGCAATGTTATAATTGGCAGGGTGAAGCAACTATCCATTTTCATCTACCAAATGCGCGCAGTATGCTACTCCTGATAACAACTTCTGATGTTTTGGAGTTTTTTGAATATTTTGTGCATCTGAACTCGATTATGAATCAACATGAACCTGCAAATTTGTATACATTAATTTTATTTAGCCGATTGACATGGATAAAAAAATAAATTCAATTAGATAATGAAAATATAAATAAAATCTGAAGTAAATATTACATGTGGAGATGGATAGGTAGAAATCTACATTGGACTTTGAGAAATATTATGGAACAAGATGGATTTTCAAGAATTTTCCATTTGATATAATTTTGAAATTTTCTCTCTGCATTTGAGCAAAATCAACAATAAATTTTGGTGTACATACCTAAACGTAATTCTAGTGCCTTAAAAATGGACTTATTGTTATCGGTGCTAATGTAGAGTTAACCGCACTGGTGCATTTTAGTTACCATGTATCGGTGTTGTGTTATTCATTGACACACAATTGCAGTTAGTTAACAAAGACACCGAATATCCGTAGTAAAAATACCTGCAACTTTATTTTTTTTTACGTGAAAAAAAAGCAGTAAATTGAAAACTGGGTGTTAAATTATTTTCGGAAATCTAATTTCATAAAAAAATTATTTAAATAGTAAAATATTTTCAATATTTCATTATTTTTGCAAAAAAATTCGGGGATGGATTTGCATGAGAGACATACCTGGAGCAAGAGAGAACAATAGCATTGTGGAGTAGAATAAAATTTTCGAACAACAACACTATTCAGAAAATCATAATTTGAAACATCTAGTGATTCGCACAAAAACCTTGTAGTATAGTAAAAATGTTAAATTTTTGTGTAATAATTTTTTTCTTACAGTTTATTTGGGTTTAATATATGAAAAGTAAAAATTTTAAATTTTGATGTGCATTTTCAAAAAAAACAAAAAAAACTAAAAATAAAAATAAAAATAAAAAAACAAAAAAAACAAAAACAAAAACAAAAAACACAAAGAGAAACAAAAAAAAAAACAAGAAAAACAAAAAAAAAAATCCATTCTTAAGTTAAACCCTTTCTTCTTCTTGTTTCTACCCTTGCTTCTTCTTATTTTTGTGACTTCAAAATTAGGGCTTTTAATTTTATATTTATAGCATTTGTATTTCTCTACATATAGGAATATGACATCTGACGTGCAAGATGACTTACAGAGTCGGATCCAAATCCATGTTGACCCTTGCATAATTTTTTAAAAAATAGATTTTTTTAATCACTACACCCTGTGTAAAATAGTGCGCCAGTGCATTGTTTTATTATAGTGCACCGAGCACATACTATTTGATATAAACAATTTTCTATTAATTTATGTCTGTGTTAGTGCGTTATTTTATTATAGCGCATCGGGCACGTACTATTTGATAAAACTAATTTTTATTAATTTATGTATGTGTTAATCAGTGTACTGATTAATATATAATGCATCAGGTCTCCTTTTTTACAAAGAGAACCATACGGGGTTTCTACTATTTTGTCAGTGTGTTTATAAGAACATGTCGTACCACCTCCTCCACGACATCTTATGCTACCAAAAGTAACACTAGAGGTTTTTTATTAATTTTTTCGCATTAAATGGTGCATTAGTTAACATATAACACACCGGGTCTCCTTGTTGACATAGAGCATTATAAGATTTTTCTACTATTTTGGAAGTGTGTTTGTAATAACATGTTGCACCGCCTTTGGTGCGTACAGTCTGAAAGGAGCACCGTTTTCTTGATTTTTTTTATTTACTTGAAAAGTTTGTGATTTATTTATAAAATATATTAATGAATGGTATGGTACAAGTTTCATATTGATAAAGAAATGTTTAACGGGATATCAAGTAACAGAAATACTGATCGCACATCGAGAAAAGAAAAAAACGAAAGTTCTTTGTAATTTTTTTACAAAAATTATTATTTTTGGACTATACGTCAGTTTTACTAATATGTATTTTCTACTATGTATCATGCACAACCACAAAATGACGAAGATCGATAAGGTAATTTCTGATCTAAGAGTAGAAGAATGAAAAATCTTGATGAAAAATTGTAGAAGGATGACCCAAGTGAATAAAAAAATACTATCAATCCAATATGAGTTTCTTTTTTTAATTTTCATTAATAATATACTTAAAAATATTAGATAAAATATGTTCCAAACAATATATTAATTTATATATTTTTAGTGTTCTACAGGGACCAATAACAAAGAAAATAATTTTTTTCTAAGAAAAGAACAAAAAAAATAGAATGTGCAAATGAAAATGAATTGCTCCTTAGCTCAGCTGGAGTGGTGTCAGAGGTTAACAAAAGGGGGAAAATTTTTTACAAAACTTTGAGAAATCTAGTGGAATAAATTTATAGACATTCTTTCCACTTACAATACAAAAATCAATCCAATGATTCCAAGAACTAAATTTTATTTAAACTATGGGATGAGTTTCCAAAGAATTGGTCAATGAGACATGTCAGACTTTTAACAACAAAAAAGTACAAAAAAAAAAAAAAGTAATGAAAATGTAATATTTCTTAAAATGTTTTTCTAAAATTATATGTATATATTTCTAGAAAGTAATAATTTATAAATATCACTTTTGTTATATTTACTTTTCATATATCAATATACAAATTAAATATTTTATTTCAGTTTATTTCCATGTTACATTTTCAGGAAGATTATGAAAATCTCAAAGGATGAATGAGATGATATCAGAAATATGCTAGTAGGAATGTCCAAAAAGGTGTACAAGGAGATGGTCAAAGACATAATTTCATCGCATGGGGAGCCATCTCAAAAACAACGTGCTTCAAATGTAATATGTAATCATTTAATTTTTTGATTAGGTACAATAAATAAACAATTTAGGATTAAATATTAATTTTCAAGTATTTTCTTGTAGAAAATAAAAGAAAATGGAACTCATTCAGCACATAAAACAGGATGACAAGGAAGAAAAGGGTTGATATCTATGTTTGTGAGTAGTTTTTACTTCTTTATAAAAAATTAACTACATTTCATTTTTGTATATTTTAAGTTGTTTTACAACAATCATCATTGGATGTCTTCAAACAGGTGCTAACATAGAAAGAATAACCATTAAACGAATTGATTGACATTGGGTTAAATATGGGTTGTCAGTATATGTTGGCACATCAGAAATTAATTGTGGAATTTGTAAGCATATATATTGTTTTACTTAGCTCTGTCTATAATTAATAGAAAAAAAATCTTTTATATTAAATATATGATTTGTTGTGGGGTATAAAACTTCCAGGAAACAAAGTATGGAACTGCACCATCAAATGAATTGTTAGAAGATGGCATGAAATTAGGTTTTTAAAGAATGTGTATAGTTCATGAGTCAATTATTGCTATGATACATTTCTTTTTTATTTACAGTGATGTATATTACTTACTATTTAAATTTTCATTATTCTCACCAATGTATATACACTCATTACAGTTTATTTTTATGTTTGTAGATGGAACTTGAAGAAGAAGAAAACAATAAACATAATGAACAAAACATTCCTCAAAATAACCCAAGTCATGGAAGTAGCTTGAGCAGTGACAGCAGTTCCAAAGAAGAATTATGATCAATATGTTTGGATATCAAAGCAATGCGTTGTATTTTTTGAAATATTGTTTTTGAAATCAAACATTTTGTTTAATGTAATGAAAATTGTGTTCCAATTGAAAGACAAAGTCATACTAATAATTGTCCCATTTTGTATGACAAAGAGTGTTGTATATATATATATATATATATATGTTTTAATTTATTCTATTGCATTCTCCATTGTCACTGTGAAATGTTACACCACTGATTAAATATATGGATGATTAAATATTATAATGAAGAGATGCAAAATCTGATGATATGATATAACAAATTAATCCAAACATCACATTAAAATTCACTAATAAACATTTAATTAATATGAATAGTGTTATAAGATATGTGTCTACTTTTGATGAATAATTAATTTTAAAAAATCACAATAATTGCACTGTCACAGGTCAATGTTTCTAAAAATTACAAAATGAACATCAATACGTGTTAGTCACTGTGCACTGGTGTGTTTGTATGATACTGGGCACCATTGAATTTCTACAACATATGGGCACCACACAAATACCAATACCAATTAGAATGCCTGATGTGCTTTATTGAAGATTTCCACCCAAGCATTATGATAGGCGTTGCATGCACGAGTGCGGTTTTCCTTTAATGTGCCGATGCATTTTTATATCTTAACGGCTTGGTGCATTGTATCACCTACAAAGCCCAGTGCATTTTTACACCTTAATGGTTTGGTGCATGCACCTTCCATTGGTCCAATGCAACTGGTTGGTTAACATGCACTGGGCTATTGCTAAATGCCCTGGGGCATCCAAAAAAAAATTCCATCTCGGTGCTTCGTAGGCTTATAGTACCGATCCGTTCACGGTGCAACGCACTAGTGCGTTTACTCTTGATGTACGCATCGATGATAAAAACATCCGTAACAACCTTCGGCCACCTAGTTATTTTTATTTGTGTTTAAATTTCATTAGAAGCTCTGCCAAAACCTCCGTTACCAAAAATGGATGTTGTATCAAATGATTTTTTGATAATTTTGGCCAATTTTATAGCACTAAAAATCTCATTTATAAGCTCCGCTAGAGGTTTTTTTCTTGTAGTGCTTGCAATTCTTAACAAGTTACATCTTTTTCTTTCAAATGGATAACTATATCCTTGTAATCTACCAATGACCAATGTCTTTCCAACCAGTCCATTGCCAATAAAATATCATAGGATCCCAAAAGTAGAATATTCAGTTCTACTGTTATATGTTTTTCTTCTATATTCATAACAAAATTTGATATTTTGGCATTAACTCGTCTTTTTTCTCTTGTAGCCAATTGTACCAAACATGCAATTTGAAATTTCTCGCTTTGCAATTTACATTTTTCAACTACTCAGGGATTTACATAACTTAAACTCGCACCAGGATCAACCAAAATGGCATCAGTTTGGGATTGTAGCTTCTTTCCAGTTCTATCATAGTTGGATGGAAATCCTCTTGATAGTCTTCTAGTGAAGCATTGATCCTTGGTATGTTTTTTGCAACATCCCCCACTGTAGATGCTTCTTACATATTGGATAAAACTTCATTTCTTCCAGGATGAGGAAAATTCTTAAATTAATGTGCCTCACCACAACCCCAGCATTGCAATGGTGGTTTCTGGGACTGTCCAAGGTCTAGCCTACTCGATTCCTCAGTATGTCATTCTTCAACTTCCCATTTGGGAATTTTCTGATTTTTCCCAAATTATATATTTGTTTATATTCTTGAAACATTTTTATAATTCCCTGGTCTGTTGCTTTTAAAATTTGAGGGGCCTTTCTACCCTTTCTTTAGTGGCCATTTTTTTCCAACTTCACCCTTTGCCTTGGACTATTGATATCACATCCATTCTTTTTGAATCACCTCATCCATCGTGTTTGGGTTCACAAATTTGATCCTCTCCTTCATGTGAAAAGGAAAACTACTCAAGAATCGTTGTAATTTTTATTTATCGTCTCTCAAATATGGTATGTACCTTAACAGAGAGGTAAATTTAGTGATGAACACATCCATAGATAATTGAACAAACCTTAAATCATGAAACTCTCAAGATTTTTCATCATAAAATTTCTCTGTTAGGTACTTTTCCTTGAAATACTGCTAGAACTCATCCCAAGTCAGATTCCGGTCTTCAATTCCATGTACATTTTTCCCCTCTTCACACCATAGTGTAGCTTTTTCCTGCAATTGATAGATATCCAAGAGAGCCTTGAGTTTGTTTCTATATTCATAAACTTGGAAATATTTATTCATATTAATTATCCATGCTTCTGCCAGTTCTTCCAATTCTCCATCAAATGTAGGTAGCTTAATTTTTCAGAACTCACCTTATAATTCTACATTATTCCTCTTCAGGTCTTGTTTATTTGAAACATTCCTAGATTCAGCTTCATTGTAAGTCGTACTCTTATTACTTCACTAGGTATGACTCCCTTCCATATTGTCATGCACTTGTTGTTGTTGCTCCTCTTCTTCATGGGTGTCCCTCTCTGGAATTGGTTGTGAAATAGGATGATTCTTCTTATCTGAGAGACTCTTGAGTATTCTTTATTGTTCCCTCGTCAACCTTTCATTGTCATTTCGTACCATAATCATCTCTGTCTAGATTTATTGCATCATATCCAACAATCTATTTGTATTTCGTTGTTGTTCTTCTAGA
Organism: Pinus albicaulis; assembly: GCA_034641835.2. Classification (NCBI taxonomy): domain Eukaryota; kingdom Viridiplantae; phylum Streptophyta; class Pinopsida; order Pinales; family Pinaceae; genus Pinus; species Pinus albicaulis. The sequence continues at coordinate 182,173,980 of CM076581.1, read as the reverse complement.
AATCTAATGGTTTACTGGTGTTGGTCCACGCTCAATTGTACCCACATTTCTGGGTTGATCTCAAGATTGGATAGGGGAGGGGCTTCCCCTATAATTATTAGTGTGTGATGACTGGATCCTCTCCTCATTGGAACCTTCTACCAAACCTCTTGTTACTATTCACATTTTAAAACAAGAAATTGAAAACACCAAAGTTATCTTAATGGCCCATTTGGCCCCAACGTGTAAGCACGCTTTGATACCACTATCACATACTATGCTAAACATACCATTAAAAAAATATATATATTTATTACTTTCAATTTTTCATTTATAAACTCATTTGTACCTATAACTTATCCATCATTTCATTGTTAACATTCACATTATCAACTTCGAATTCAGCGTGTGGAGGTTCTAACTATATTATTTAATATTCGGAATTATTAATAACCGGACCTACAATATTCGTTTAATTACATAGTTATTTCTTTCATTCTTTGTAATTATATTACACATAAGGGACTGTTGATTTTTTCAATCACTTACTCATGCCCCTTAGTCCTTCACTTACAGTCTTACATTGGATTTATTTAATTATTTAGTCTCCACGATTTCAGAATTTTGGTTGTCTGTCACTGAGGCTACATGGAAGTTGTCTACCACTGCGGGTGGATGGCAGCTGTTTGTCACTAGTTTCCCATCACATTTCATTCACCGTTGATTCAGGAGTCCTTAGATCTCATGGTTAGAAGTTAGGAGGGATAGGTTAGGGTAACTAACCCCCTCCATGCTCTGCTACCCCGACTCATTTGTCACTACTCAAGGTTTGGTTTAGCTCTGCAACGTATCCATCTTAGCGCCTGAGGTAATTTTCACTCCTCCATGTATTCAGACTCGTTATATCTTATTTTGGGTCATGCTTGTTCTATTTTATACATATAAATTTTGTTTGTTCTAAAATGCGAGGTTCGGTTGGTCGCTCAACACTATTTTTAGTCGTCTCTCAATTCTTTTCTATTATCTCTCTGCGCAAAGATTTTTATTTCTTTCGGGCATGTTCTGTTGTATGTATTTGGGGTTTTCTTCTCTTCACTTGGTTAAAAGTTAAATACGCTGTGGTTATTCCCCAAGAGGAGTTTCTTTACTTAGTTTCTTTGTATCCATTCTTAATTCAACTCTTGTTCAGGGAATATGTGGCTGTGTGATTCCTTGCTTGGATCCAGTGTCTTACCCTTAATCTCTCCAGGTAAATTGAGTAGATAAGGGCACGATGAATGCCCAAGTTTTCACAGGTAATACCCGTAACCTTAAGGATTTTTCTGTCAACAAATGTTGGTGTTTAATATTTTGTTTTTCTCTAAGGGTTTTGATGCTCCTTCTCACCCAATATTTACCCTTCTTGGTTTTCTGCAGGTTTGGTTCATGCCGAAACTATGAGGATCTTTTCGAATCCTACTCAGCAACTTCAAGGGCAGCCAGTACATGTATGCCCCATTTTCGTTGCTCAGTTGTGCATTATTCGTGTTACTCCCTTCTGGAATACTAAGGGATATACCCTCTTTATGCATAGGTGAAATGTCTGGCCCCTAATTCTTTCTTACTTGCAAAGGCTTCTAAGTTTTTTTTTAAATTGAAGAGTTCTCAGCATAAATTTTTAATTCAGGTTTTCTTAGCTATCTTAATAGTCCTCACTACACCTACCCTTCTTAGGTCAGGATGATCATAGCATAATGTTATAATCAGATCATGTGTATTTAATTCAAGATATTTTCACTAGGAACTAGTACAAAACCTATGGCAGAAAAATGGACTTATTCCTCTACTGTTATCATTTACGCTCAACAAGAATACTTTTTTTTAAGTACCAGTCTGGTTTTCTTCTCAGTTTGATGGTCTTGTGACTTGTTAATATTATAGATTTTTGTATATAAGGAAATTTAGTTTCTTTAAAGAGTATATTTTACTGAATCTATTGTCTTAGTCTTTTTTAGAAAATGAAATTGCATTCCTCTTAATTTCATTCAGCAGTTCTTAATAAATGTAATTTTCTATAGTCTCTTCTTTTCACATAATATCGGTTTAATGCGGTACTAGGATACAATGGCTAGAGGACCATGATCCTTGCCATGTCACCATGGAGCTTGGATCTAAACCTCTAAGCCTCACTACTTTATTACTTACATTATTCAGTATTTATAGATAATATATTTTCTTATATACGTTCTTGCTCCATTTTTCTATTAAATGGTACATATAGACTTCTCAGCACATGGAAATTAGTTATATTTAATGTATGATAGTATTATCATTAAATTCTGCAATTATTATTTACACTGTATGTTGTTTTCCTCATACAAAGATTCAGGTCTGTACTCAATTTATAGTAATTTTAGCAGCATATTATATAATATAATGACTTTAAAAAATAGCTATGTCCTAGACTTTCCGATTCTTTAATTTAACTACCAGAATCTGATTTCTATTTTTATTAATTTGGGCGTATATTTTTAATAATAATAAATATATATATATATATATATATATATATAAATATATATAAGAAATATATATATATATATATATATATATGTACGGACATATATATATATATATATATATATATATATATATATATATATAGAATAGTGATCTAAGAAACACGCATCCTCTATCACTTGAATTTTAAAAGCAAAAGTAAATACTTATATCTGTATTATTGATTTAACTGATGGTTCCAACCAACCTTGAGAGAGGCAATCACGTCCTCTTCTAACCCTGTGCTCCACACCACAGTCCTAAGTACTAGGAAAATTTATCAGAAGTTAGGCCTCAGGACCTTTGTCGAGCCTACACTTCCATCAAGTTTCAGATCTCCATTGGTATTTACCAGCTCTAGACAAATATCACTTCACAACATACTGTTGTAAACCCATTTCTATTTTTATGCACAAAACCCCTTCCCCTCCTGAGGATTTCCTTTTTATCCTACTGGGGAACGTAAATGTCAGAAACGGCCTCTACCTTTTTACTCTGGAATCTTGGAATGATTTTACCATTCAGTAAATTTTGGAATAAAAATAAATTCTTACTAACTCATAACCATATCCATTATTCTTATTTCACTTAACAATTCAAATTTCTTTATAAAATTTTCTGAACATAATTAAAAATAAAACGTGGTGTTACACTCTTGGAATGAGATTCGTCTACTCTAAAATCTAAGAATAAATATTGAGAGAATGATGGAATACTTTTTATTTATTTACACCTCTCCCCTTATCCTTTCTCTCATCAATATTTCTTCGTATGATGGGTCCTGTTATGGACTAGAAACATCGATAAGAAATGATTACTGTGGATAAATCTCTGCAAACTTTCACCACATAAATTTGCAAACAAGAATTTTTTTCATACACGGAGGGAAATCTTGGAATGAGATCTGTCTACCTGTAATTATAAGAATCAAGATTGAGAGAAGGATGGTAGAATTTGTATTTATTTACACCTCTTCCCTTATCCTTTCTCTCATTAATATTTCTCCTAATCACAGGTCTTGGTAAGGACTCAAAACATCGAGCAAAAATGTTATTGTGGATAAATCTTCGAGAGATTTCACCACATAAATTTTCAAATACGAATTGTTTCCCTACACAAAGTGAGCACTTCGAATGAGATCCATATACATGGAAATATAAGAATCAATATTTAGAGAAGGATGGTAGACTTTTTTTTTATTTACACCCCTTCCCTTATCCTTTCTCTCATAAATATTTATCATAATGATGGGTCATGTTATGGACACGAAACATCAATAAAAATTTATTATTGTGGATAAATCTCTGGGGACTTCCACCACAGAAATTTGCAAACAAGAATTGTTGCGCTACATGGAGGGGACTCTTGGAATGAGATCTGTCTACTTGAAAAACTAAGAATCAAGATTGAGAGAAGGATGAAAAACTATTATTTATTTACACTTCTTCCTTTATCCCTTCTCTCCTCTATATTTATCCTCATGATGGTCCTGGTATGGACTTGAAACGTTGAGAAAAAATGATTAATGTGGATAAATCTTTAGGAATTTTCACCATAGAAATTTGAAAACAAGAATTGTTTCCCTACATGGAGGGGACTCTTGGAATGATATCTCTCTACTGGAAAAACTAAGAATCAATATTGAAAGAAGGATGGTGGAATGTTTATTTATTTACACCTCTTCCCTTATCCTTTCTTTCATCAATATTTCTCTCGATGATGGGTCCTGGTATGGACTAGAAACGTCAAAAAAATATTATTACTGTGGATAAATCTCCAAGAAATTTCACTATAGAAATTGGAAAACAATAATTGTTTCTCTACATGGAGGAGACTCTTGGAATGAGATTTGTGTACTCGAAAAACTAAGAATCAAGATTGAGAGAAGTATGGTATATTTTTTCTTTATTTACACCTTTTCCCTTATCGTTTCTTTCATCGATATTTCTCTTGATGATGGGTGTTGGTATGGGCTCGAAACTTCGATAAAAATGATTATTGTGGATAACTATATGGGAACTTATTTTTCAAATTCAAATAACCACAAAAATTTACAAACAATAATTTTTCCCCTACGTGGAGGGGACTCTTAGAATGAGATCCATCTACTCGAAAAACTAAGAATTAATATTGAGATAAGGATGGCATATATTTTATTTATTTACACCTCTTATGTTATCCTTTCTCTCATCAATATTTCTCGCAAGTATGGTTGTTGGTATGGACTTAAAACATCAAGAAAAAATTATTATTGTGGACAAAACTTAGGGAAATTATTCTTAAAATTCAAATCACCACATAAATTTGCAAATAAGAATTGTTTCCCTACATGGAGGGGACTCTTGGAATGAGATTTGTCTACTCAGAAAACTAAGAATCAATATTGAGAGTGTAGGTTTTACCCCTAAACAGAAATTATCTACACACGAATTTTATAACAGAAAATAAACAATAGCAAGAGCATAAAACACAAAATAGATAAACACAGAGATTTTCCCCTGGATCCCAAATCGGGATGACCAGCTTGATTTTTCACTATATTCCTTTTAGTGTTAAAACACATATATATACATGTCGAAGCATACATAAACCCCAATCCATTAACCCTGAATTAGAACATAACCATAGTTCCCTAGAATGGATCTACAAAATACCAGGGGCCGAAACCATCGTACCCCAAAAAACCATGTGCAAACTCATGCACAAAACATGGGTGGGTCCACCTATGAGTGGGACCGCATACCAAAAAAAAAATTTCTGAGGCGCTGTAGCCCCCCTTGTGACCCCCCTGATGCACCCGGCACAACGTACAGCACATGCGGCTACTCATGGAAAGAATATAACACATATCCAACAGAGAGAAGGATATCATATTTTTTTATTTATTTACACTTCTTCGCTTATCCTTTATCTCATCAAGATTTATCCTAACGATGGGTCCTGGTATTGAATTGAAACATCGAGAAAAAATTATTACTTTGGATAATTCTCCAAGAACTTATGATTAAAATTTAAATCACCACATAAATTTGAAAACAAGAATTGATTCACTACATGGAGGAAAATTTTGGAACGAGATATGTCTACTCTAAAAAATAAGAATCAAGACTGAGAGAAGGATGGTAGAGTATTTATTTATTTACACCTCTTCCCTTATCCTTTCTCTGATCAATATTTCTCGCCATGATGGGTCCTGGTATGGACTCGAAACCTCAAGAAAAAATGATTATTGTGGATAAATATTTAAGAACTTATTCTTCAAATCCAAATCACCGCATAAATTTGCAAACAAGAATTGTTTCCCTACATGGAAAGGATATTGTGGATAAATCCTTGAGAATTTATTCTTCAAATTCAAATCACCACAGAAATTTACAAACAAGAATTGTTTCCCTACATGGAGGGGACTTTTAGAATGAGATCTGTCTACTTGAAAATATAAGAATCAAGATAAAGAGAAGGATCGAAGAATTTTTATATATTTACACCTCTTCACTTATCCTTTCTCTCGTAAAAATTTCTCTTGATGATGGGTCCTGGTATGTACTCGAAATGTAAAGAAAAATTATTATTGTGGATAAATATCTGGGAACTTATTGTTCAAATTAATATCACCATAGAGATTTGTAATCACGAATTTTTACCATACACATAGGAATTTTTAAATGATACTTTTCTACTTGAAATTTACTAAGAATCAATATTTATAGAAGGATGGAAGACATTATATTTACTTACATATATTCCCTTATCTTTTTTCTCGTCAATATTTCTCTTGATGATGGATCTTGGCATGGAGTCAAAACGTCGAAAAAAAGGATTACTGTGGACAAATCTCTCGGAACTTACACCCCAAAAATTTGCAAACAATAATTGTCTCCCTACACAAAGGGAACTCTTGGAATGACATTTTTCTACTCAAAAAAATAATAATAAAGATTGAGAGAAAGATTGAAGACTTTTTATCGGTTTACACCTCTTCCCTTATCCTTTCTCTCATTAATATTTCTCTTGACGATGGGTCTTAGTACGGACTCTAAACATCGAGAAAAAGTATTATTGTTGATAAATATCGGGGAACTTATTCTTGAAATTCAAATAACCACAGTATTTTGAAAACAAGAATTGTTTCCCTACACCGAGGGGACTCTTTGAATGTGATTTTTCTACTAAAAAAAATAAGAAGAAATATTCAGAGAAGGATGGTGGACTTTTTATTTATTTACACCTCTTCCCTTATCCTTTGTCTTGTTAAGAATTTTCCTGATGATGGGTTCTGGTATGGACTCGAAACGTCGAGCAAAAATGATTATTGTGGATAAATATCTAGGAACTTATTCTTCAAATTCAAATCACCATAGAAATATGCAAAAAATAATTGTTGCACTACATCGAGGGTTCTACTTGAAAAAATAAGAATCAAGATTTGGAGAAAGATGGAAAACATTTTAATTATTTAAATCTCTTCCCTTATCCTTTCTCTCATCGTGATGATGGGTCCTGGTATGGACTCGAAACGTCCAGAAAAAATGATTATTGTTAATAAATCTTCGCGAACTTATTCTTCAAATTCAAATCACAACATAAATTTGCAAACAATAAATGTTTTTCTACATTCGTAAATGAAATTTCTATTAAATTTGTTACCATACATTAATGTGTTAAACTCAAAAGAATTAATTTAAACTAGGTAGGTAGAGCTATAGGTATTTAACTAGGAAAATGCTAAAAAAAAATTAAATATAACTAATTAAGCTAATTACTTCCTTTTTTTTTTGGGCTATTTGTACAAGAAATATATGTAATTTTTTACATGTTTGATAGATGATATTAAAATAATTTCATATCTATTTTCTATATATAAATATATGAATATAGATATAGGTATAAAGTGAGTATAAATAACAAAAAAAAATTAAAAAATCTTTATATTATTGATATTTTTTCATTTTCCACCATAAAATAGTTCCGTTCTTTCAATGTTTAACATAAAGTTCATACATAAAATTGAAAATTTTTAATAACAAATATTGAAATTAATGTTGACCATTTTTATATGATATAAAATAATTCTAACTAAAAATAAATGATAATTAAAATATTTTAATAGTGTGTTTAGATGTGTAATTATTTTCATGCTTAACATGTGTAAGAAGAAAACGACTAATTATTTATTACTCATTTATTTGAAACCTTGAACCACATATTTTAAAAATTTTATTTCTTTCATGCTATACCAAAAATTAGTTACCATGAAAGAAATGTATTGCACAAGATTAGATGATAAAGAAAAAAAAGATGAGACATAATGAATATAAGAAAATGAGTAATACAAGGAAAATACATGGATTAAGTGATATGAATTTTAGATGTATAGCATAAGATTTTATTTTTCATATAATATTTTATAAGGAAAGGATAAATGTTGTTTAATATGAATAAAAAAAGAATGAGACATAATGAACGTAAGAAAAGAAGTGATAGAAGGATAATATATGGATTAAGTGAGATGAATTTTACATGTATAGTATAAAATTTTAATTTTCATATAATTGTTTATAAGAAAAAAATAAATGTTGTGTAATATGAATGTAAAATTTATTAGATAATTTTATTTTAAAGAATAAGTAATTTTTGTAACACTATTTTTTTTTATATTTCAATAAATGTATTTCAATGTATCTAATATTATATATACATGTTTATGATAAAAATGACACATCTAATTTTACTTAGTAATCATATTTTTATGGTAACTAAGATCAACCAATAAACCCATAATGAAATGTTATAATAAATCAATTAATTTAGACCTAGTGAGTTAATCAATAAAATATTATTTTCATCACACTTGAACAATTATAAAATTTTAAATAATATATATATATATATATATATATATAATCCTCATCTTTTCATCAGTTTTCGTAATTCTGCATAAAATAACTTTGACTCGGTAACTTCCTCAGTCATGTCCACCGATAGTTCGAGGTTCATCTTCCCATCATCACAAAATCTATATCAATTATCTAAAGCACCCAGCTCAGCAGTACCCCTATTGTCACCTAAAGCACCCAGCTCAGCAGTACCCCTATTGTCACCTGAATTTCAGAAGAATAGATACATTAGTCTGACAAATAAAAAAATGAATTGATCTCAAGATTATTGCCATCTCATACACCCTCTCCTGACCAAACTCCTCCCTACCTGACAATGTTATTCCCAAAATGGATCCAAGAGTCTGTACTATGTTTAACCTAATCAATTCCTCTCTAAGTGACAATGTTATTCCCAAAATGAATTAATTATGTTTACCCTAATCATGGGAAGAGAATATTCTTTTATGGTTAATGAATCTATGCTGGCCATCCTATACATTTTTCCTGCCTTACTGCTCATGCCCTTACCCTTACCGCCTTTACTAAATATTTATATAATTTTAAAGAAAAATATAATAGATAGTTTTAATAAATTATATGAAAAATAAAACTTTAAAAAATTAATATTTAAATATTAATTTACTAAAACACTAATGAAAAACTAACATTTAAATATTAATATATTAAAACACTAATGAATGCTTCCCGCTATTATAACAAATTTTGACATTCATATAATTAATATTTGATATATTTTAATATTGACATAATTAATGTGTCATATATTATGAAAATTAAAATAATACAAATTCAAGTTATATTTCGCTATGCCTTTTTCGTTTATGATTGATTAATGAACACGTTATGAAGTGGATTTATTCTCCGATATCGTTAATGCATTCCTAAAAGAATCATAGTTCAACTTAACCCAAATATGTATATATCATTAAATATATTATTCCAAACTTTTAATATTGTTTTTTAAAAACTCACTAAATATTTCTATATCATTAAATATATTATTCCAACTTTTAAAATTGTTTTTTGAAAACTCACTTTTATCCATGAGGCCGATACATAATTGAGGTTGAGATTTTAACGTGTTTTGCTGTCTTCGATCTATCTTTTCACTGTACAGAAATAATAGATTCCGAACTCCTTGTTAGTCTCGTGTCGATTAAAAAGCAGTATGATCCTACGACTATCTGTAACTTTTAACCAATCTTGTTCTAATAGATAAACAACACCTGCTAGTCATCTATCAATATTTTCCCTCTGGAGATTTTGTAATCTCACGCAAACGAAAACCGGGATGATCCCGGAAGTTATTTGCCAAAAAATCAACAACAAAAAATGTTTTTTAAAACAAAACATGTTGCTTTTGCTATCGTTTAAATTACTTTCATGCTTTTTTAAAAGTATTTTTTTTGCGTGACACTTTTTCAAAGCCAATCACGAAGTTTTTTGCGTGACATTTTTGCTAACCTCAGTCACAATCATGGATTAACGTTGATTCTTTTTCAACTCTTTTTTCCCAACTTCTGCAAATTGATAAAGTCGGGACTAAACCCTAACCGTAATGGCATCAGATGCCAGGAAGTCCGTAACTAGTCCAGATGTCCGTAGACAGTCTAGTCTCCTATAAATTCATGTTGTTCTCCTGCATTACAATTAAGGTATCTGAATAGTTGCTTAGATCAGAATTACATCGATTAGAGATCATTCAATTGATTTGCAAGGGCCTGCTGCTGCTACTGATAGGAGCATATTCTCACCATGGCTGTGCAGTTGACGACCTTTAAAAAAGGTGAGCAAATTCGTCATTTCACTCATCCACAGCACGCCCTAACCCTAGTACCCCTGACACATCCATTCAGCTGCCATGGATGCAAGGAACAGGGAACGGGGGCTAGATACAGATGCAATGAATGTAACATTAACATCCATGAATTCTGTGCCAACGCTCCCCCTTCCATCTCCCATCCATGCCACAACCAACATCCCCTCATCTTCTACTACAAGCTCGGAACAGGATTCGCCAAGTCTAAGTGCGATGTCTGCGGTCATTCCTTCAAGGGATTCGCCTACCGCTGCAATGTCTGTAACTTCAACATCCATTCCTGCTGTGCTGAGCTTCCAAGGGAACTCAACTTCTATGGCCATCCCCAGCACGCCCTGAAGCTTTTCCAGGGGCCTCCCTCCGTTAAGGGTCCGTCCTACACATGCGGAGGGTGTGGCAGAAAGGGCTCGTCTTGGGTCTACTACTGTGCTAAATGCGGTTATTTTCTCGACAAAATCTGTGCCCAAACGGCCATCAATGGCCTTCAGGGTATCGGCGGTGTTCGCGGAAAACAGAGCAAGTTCAGAACGGCGGCGCGCCTTGCCACGCAAGCCGGTCAGTTCTTTGTGGGCAGTCTCGTCCAAGGCCTCGGAGAAGCGGTCGCAGGTGTTATTCTTGACAACGCTACTAGAGACTTCAATCCTCATGCTGGTCACGACAACCATACTGATCATTAAATGCCACCCATATATACTTGAAGATTTGAATGCTAATTATGCCCTCATTTATAGATTTTACTCTGTAGATATCAGCATAGATGTTTTCGCTTCCTTCATTTTTACTGCTTGTGAGATTTTAGGTATTCGTTTCAGCTTTCCTATTAACAGCGCTTGAGTTTCAGCTTTCTCTGTAATTCTCTACTGTGTAATCTATCTCACTTTTATTGTAATTCTCTACTGTGTAATCTATATCACTTTTATTAACTGACTATGAATGATATGCAATTATTGGCATGTGTATGATTGATATGAAACTGTGTAAAGTGACCCCGCTCTTAGAATTCAGTGTTACCAATCATGCAAATTCAGTGTTATAAATTATGTATCAATGTTTTATTAATTACACAAATTTGATTCATTACAATTAACTCACTGAGAAGTATTTCAACTTTTTTTACAATGAACTCACTGAGAAGTATTTAAATTTTTTTTTGCATCAAAGTTTTATTAATTGCACGAATTTGATTCATTACAATTAATTCACTGAAAAGTATTTAACTTTTTTTCATCATTGTAATTAACTCATTAACAAGTTTTTAAACTTTTTAATACATCAAAGTTAATTGCACAAACTTGATTGATTACAATAAACTTAGTAAAAAGTATTTAAAAAAAATATTTTAACTTTTTTACTAATAACTAACTTAAAATAATTTCACATACTCTAAATCCAGTTTTTTTCCAAAATAAAACTTAACTTAAACTCACATGCTCTAAATTCGATTTTTTTCAAAATAAAATTTAACTTGAACTCAGACCGACTCTTCAAATTTAATCAACTCTTACATATAAATAATTACAATTTCTAACCATTATTACTATATATATGATTGATATGAAAGTGACCCCACTCCTGGAATTCAGTGTTACGAATTATGCTTAATAATCAAAGTTCTCTCTCATCACCAACACACTAAGTTTAAATGGCCCTAGTCTAACAGTCTGTTTTACGAATTCTGCTTAATAATCAAAGTTTTTTTTGTAATCACCAACAAACATTAACTTTAAATGGCTGCAGTCTAACTGTGGCAGTATTGCAACTTTTTTATTTGTTTTTCTTTTTTAAATATTTTTCACCTAAATTGGTTTAAATGTTAGTAATAATATTTTTAAATTATAAATTTGGATTGTTAATTATATATTTATTTTTTTAAATAGTGAATTTATATTTTAAAAATATATTTTAAATAACAAAAAAATATTGATTAGAATTTATTTAGCCAAATTCGAAAAATATAAATAAATAAAATAAAATTTAAAATAATTAGATTAAATAGTTTAAATGTTTTGACAATGTGATCTTTTCTCTGTAATATTTTAATATCAAATCTATATCATACTTTTTTTTGTTTTAGCCTTTTCATGGACACTTATTATTCTTTTTAAAATAGATTTTGCAAGTTTGCATTGTATAATTTACATAATTTTAGGGTTTTTAAAAATGTTGAATTTATTTATGTATTTAAAAATAATCAAAATGGATTTGTAAGTTACAACTCATTTGTGTATTCAAAAACATATTTTAAATAATAACAAAAAAACATAATTCAACCAAAAACTATTTTGTCAAATCATGATAAAAAAAAATTAAAATAATTACACTAAATCGTTTAAATGTTTTGACAACATAGTTCTCTATTATCTAACCCATATCATCCTTTTTTTTGGGACGTTTTCTAGACACCTATCACTTTTTTTGAAATCTTTCATAAGTTTGTGATTTTTATAAATTTAAATTAATAACTTACATAATTTTAATATTTTAAAAACTTTTTAAAATATTGAATATATTTATATATTAAAAATATAATTTAACCATACACTTTTTTGAAATCTTTTATAAATTTTTTATTTTTGTAAATTTAAATTATATAATTTACATAATTTTAATATTTTAAAAACTTTTTAAAATATTGAATATATTTATATATTAAAAATATAATTTAACCATAAAAAATTAAAATATCTTAAAAACAAATAATATAAAATAGTTAAACAATATCATATTATTCATTTGAATAATATACAATTATTACTAAAATATGAATGATATGCAAGTACGGAAATTATTACAATTCAGTGATACTAATTATTTTTAATAATAAGAGTTCTTTGCAAATCATCTTCATGAACAAAGGTTTTAAATGTTCTATAATATTCACTGTTTAAATTTTTTTAAATATAATTTAAAAATATTTATTACAATAAAATTATAATTAAAATTTATTAATAATTAAAATTTATTATTTATTGTTTATATTTTAAATAGAAATAATTTTAAAAATTCGAATTAAAATTAAATGTTTCGAATACTATTTTAAACCATATATTATATTTTTCAAATTGTGGTGCGTAACAATAATAAATTTAATCTAAAGATATAAATGCTTTTCAGTATATTGCCACAAGTCTCCCAACTCACGACAGAATATTATAAAGCTTTGCCGAATTGGAATTTGTTATGAGATGAATATTAAAAGGCTTTGCCGAATTGAAATTTGGTATGAGATGTAGTTGACATCGTGATGAGAGAAATAATTTTTAATGATGTGATATTCAAATTAAAGTGCATTAAAATAAAATTAAAAATATTTAAAAAGAAATTTAGAAATGCAGTAGAATTTCAAAAATATTGTTAATTTTATGCTGATTTGATTTTGAGGTCAAAATCAAAGTAATTAAATTTATAAGTATTTGTTTTGGGATACAATTTTATAAATTTAATTTAATCATTTAATTAAAAAGGTGGAAAGTGAGATTTAATTTATGGAATATTCATTAACTTTCTTTAGCAATAGTTATTAATAAGAATTGACATTTATGTAGAAGTAGTTGTGTTTTATTTTTGCTTTTCAATTTAATTATAAAGTTATACTAAAGTAAATTATGTATAGAATATGTTGACTATGAAATGAAATATTTCTTTGTGAGAAAATAGTATTGATGAGTTATAATACTAGTTATGTAACAAGTCTTATGGTAATGTAATAAGCCTATTTAAAAGTTAAGGATTTCAATAAGACTATATATATATATATATATATATATATATATATATATATATATATATATATATAAAAGTTATATATAAGATAAGTGCTTATATGTTTATCGTAAATTAATACCTCTAAATATTTACCAATTATTTAATTTATATAACTATACTAGTATGTTTTTAGATTTAACATCTTTTATTATTTATGTCATATTTTGTGATTCTTTCAACTTTATATTTTGTTGTGTCTTAGTTTATTCATAGTCATATTTATGGTGTTAGTCCAATTATATAGTGCTTTTTTTGGATATTTAGGTGGGTTTTATATATAGAGAGAGTTGTATAACGGTTATTTAGGGTTTAGGTGAGTCTACTAGAGTGGAGTATAAATAGTTGATGATTTATTATATTTTTATTGTAAATATTTTTCATAAATTCTATATTTTTTATTTTTTTCTATTAAAAGAATGAGTAGTTGGGTTAGGTTTGTACTCACATGACATGGGTTAGGCTTGTACTCGCATAACATTGGTCAATTTCATTTGTCACCACTATAACCCATAGGTGAACCACACATGCCCCTGGGTCATGGATAAATTAGGGTGTATTTGAACCTTGGATCTCATACTTTACATAATACTTCATATCACAGTCATTGTCAATTGAGTCGCCCCCCCTGGACCTTTTACAAAGAAGGACATAAGATGGGCTTTGATCCACATATTTGTGCATGGGCCACGAGACCATTTTCAATATATTATCTCTAGTGCAACTATATGTTCAGCCACTACTTCAAGGTGCTCCATGAGTTTAGGGTTAAGCACTCACAAGAATTGAACCTTGCCCAATGGTGAAAAACTCCTCGTTCTCCACCATTAAATCCAACCCCTTTAAAAATATTATATTTATTTGATTACATAATATATATATATATATATATATATATATATTTCCAACATTCTTTTTTGTTGGAGTAATGATTTACCTCTTCCATTCTCACATGGTTGACAATAATGAGAGGAAGGAGGATGTTACATAAATATCTGGTTGAAGGTTTCTAGAACTATTGTTGGGACACTTTCGACTATTGTTGGGAGTTATTTTGGTCCCAACATCTATATTTGTATTTCAGTACTTTTCACATGATGGTGTTTTTCCAATGTGCTCAATATTTTGGTTATAATTTTTGGTTTAAGGTTGTAACTATGGGTGTATGTTCCCCGGATGTGGGTGACAGAACTAATAGAAATGAAAATCATTTCTCACACACCTCGGAGGATAGAGGTCTTCTGCGCGGAGCCTCACCTGTTGCGTATCCTCAAACCGTTATCCATTTTCACGAGACAAACAGAATAAGGTGTGATGATGAGACGCTGGGAACACGTTACCCTATTCAAGGCACCCTTCTGCAGCTATCACCATAAATGATTATCATTATAGATTCGTATATCAGCGATCCCCCTTCCCTCGATCCTTCTCAAGCGATCAGTCATGGCACGCAGTTGCATGCAAGGTATACTCATTGCCATCCTCTTCACATGTTTCCTAACCCCTTTAAAAGTATGAGCTCTCAACCCCGAGAAACACATAGTATTTTCCTTATGCCTTTCATTTTTTTAACTCTTCTTTGGCTCTTCCCCGATTTTAGAAGGTCACACAACTCTATTCTCAGCACTGTGTTGTGCAGTCCCCTCTAGGCTATGACATCCCAATCTATGCACCTCTTCCTCAACCCTTCCGACCCCCCGATCCTTAGCGTTGTTTGTCTCATTGCTACATATCCCTCCCTTGCCATTTCCCCCTTGCCTCATTATTCCATGGCCCATAGATTATGCCATATAACCATCCAAGGTGGTCATAGAGGGGCTCTCCCTGGCCGTTATCACTATGGTGAGGAAAATCGATTGGATTTTATGGAAAGCTCCTCCTCGGACTCTTTTGCACATTAGAGCCCTGACCCTGAGCAGGAGAAAGTTTTCATTGTGCAAGCTACGTAGAGAGGTAGATGTGGCCCATGGAAGTCCACCATAGCACACCAGGTACACCCCCAGCTCCGCAAGACTAACCCACTGCTAGTTCAGGAGAAGGAAGACAATGATTCGAATGTCTGGCTGATGGATTCCAATGGCAACTGGATGTGTGTTCCTAACAGAGAAAATCTAGAGTCCCCCATCCTCTGCGCACTGGTCCACAAACCCAGGTGTTCAATGGAAGATTCGGAGGAAGCAGTTGCGCAGGCACCTGCTTGCTCCATTGAGGCGGAGGTCCCCATCAACGATGATGAAGATGAAGATTGAGGCCTGCGTAGATGCACAACTCTTCCATGTTTTTTGTCAAGCTTACCACCATTCGTGTTCTTTTGCTTCTGCATATTTTGTGCTACTTAAATACATCAGCACTACTACGCATCTTGTGATTTTTTGTCTTAAGTTTTGTTTGGGCTCATTTCCTCCTCTAAGGAAGCCCCAAAACTGAGTAACTAAGGCTGGGATTGGCCAAGCACAGCTTGCCAACCCCGTTTGTAGCATATGTAACATTTCATTTTTTGAATTAATAGAATAACCTAACTTACCAAAAATAATAAAAATAAATATGGTCATATGTTGTTATTCATTGGAGAACTTGTTGTGGGTGTTTTCCTTGTACTAGTGAGATGCTTTTAGCGATGGTATGGAGCCTTATATATTGTGTGAACTAAAATTTGTTAAAGGCCCACATTATATACATTCTATTATTAATCCATGCCAGCAGGAAGGGGACTATAGTAATCGATATGGTGTTTTTTAGTATTAGTCACCTAGAAATGAAGATTGTAAACCCATAGTTTTTAGCCAACTTTTATTCTATCCTTTTTAACTGTCCTATCAAATATTCACACTACGTTTTAGTGGCCAATGAATAGATTTGAGGTCTTATTGGCCTCTTCCTGAGGTTGAGAGCCACATAAAAATTGAAAATATTAGGTTAAAAGAGATTATTAAGAAAAAATAAATTTCAAAAAATTCATGGTGGACTAATGCTAGCATTACCCTAGTATTAGTCAGTTGACATTAATTTTTTTTTGTCAATAATCCACAATACATGACCTTAACTTTCTAAACTGTCAGTCATTCGCTTCTGAACTGCCACCTACATTGTCATGCAAACTGCATGGCTGAAGGGTTGAAGTTGAAGGTTGTACAGGACACCTATAGACATGTTTACAACAAATAGATAGTGAGTAGCGAGCAGCAAATAGGCCAAGGAGCAGTGAACAGGGTTAAATTTCCAAACATGGCAGCGAGAAACGAATAGGGTTAACTCGTTTATAGCGAAAACCAAGTCAATGCCAACACAGTTTTTGGATTGAGGGCTCATGACCAAGGTTCAGAGTTATCATGTAACCAGAAAAACACTCCAACTATTAGCCCTTTCACTAGTGATCTGCTTGCGCAAATCAAAGTCTCACCCTAAGCAGTATGGCGGGTGTTGAAACCAGGTTCCCACACCCTCAGGAAGATTTTGATGTAGTGGCCCTAATCAGACTTAGTGTAGATAAATAACATATTCGTGCATGCAAAGTCAACAGATCTAACCCTTCCACAAATTATCAGACAATACTTCAATATATTTTGCGCACAATAATTAAGTATACTTTATTCAGATATATTCATCTAACATCAACTAATATTCACGTAGAGAGAAACTGACCATTAACATAAATAAATATGCAATAACAGAATAGATCGACAAAAAATAATAGATAATCAAGACAACAAATGACATAAGAATCCAGGTTCGCCAAAAATTCCTTCTTTATTAAGAGATATTTCAATTCAATACAATTTATCTTCTACACACATAGCAGCAGAGTCTGCATATAGCTCAGGACTTAGGTCTCCACGCACACAACCAACAGGAGCCTTTCTACCCATGAAAAACCAAACTTAGATCAAAACATTAATTAAAAAATACATACATCATCTCATGTGATATATTTTCTTGAATCCATCCTTACCTATTTATATTATCATAGACGCGGACATACCATGGTTTGAGACTCATGGTTTTTCCCCTTATACCCATTACAATGATTAAGGGACATTTACCCACCCTAAATCCCTTTTGACTATTTTTGTATAGTGTGTATAAAAAAACTTAGACAAAATTAACCCAAAAAAGTACACCCCAGGGGACCTCGCTCCAACAGTCCCCCAACGCAATCTCATGACTCGTCTCGAGTCACTGTGGGGCGGTTGCCTTCATCTTCACTTCAATGCTTCAATAGAGCTCCATAGTGGCAAGATGACTTCAACGCTCTGCGCAGTGGCACTCCGTACTTCATCGACCAATTTTGTTGTTGTTTTCCCCTTAGCTGCTAAATTGATGCTACATTATGTTTAATCGAGGATTTTGAGGGCACTACCAAGGTTTTGCGAGAGCTACAGGGCTTCCTCATCTTAAGCTTTCATTTGTGTCTCTAGAAGATTCTCTTGGTGATGTGGGTATTTAACCTCTGTCTGAATGGCTCTTCCTTCATGAAGTCTAGAAAGTCTCTACGTCACCATCCTGATCTCTATAAACTAATGTTCCTTAAATCTGAGCTCATTTCTCAACTGTTGGACAATTGGGTCATTCTGGACAGAAGTCCAAAAACCTATGGCTTAATCTAGGAGGGTACCACATTATACCATTTTTGTTGCAACACTATTAGTGGCTTCCTTTACCTCTGCTCTATGGTGTACTCAGACCTCCGGCAGTGTCTCTCGTTGGAGCTTCATCTACAGCTCGGCTATCTATTTCTCAAAATATTCCCAAACGGTTTGAATATCAGTGTGTGATGCCTTTAGCGCAGCGACCATGCTCTCTAACTTTGATGTTGGTGTGACTGATTCAGAGCTAGTAACCTATGGTAGGTCACTGTGCACTTGATTGATCATTGCCTCTAATGCAGTGCAGAAATCCTCAACTGCATCGCATGCTTGCTCTACAATATGATGTTTCTCCTGCAGTGTTGCTGCTTACTGGTGAGCCTTGTTGGTAGCATGGAAGGCACAGGAATCTCGGTACTACAAATCATCCACGATCATGGTGTGGATATCATGGCGCTTTCCACCCGGTAGCATCGCCAGGTCGACGTGCAAAGTAGCGTGCAAGGTAGGAAAATCAACTATAATGGTTGGTGTCAGGATCTGAAGCATGTGGCTATCCAAGGGGGATGGCATCATCATGCTGATTGGTTGCATGCTCGTTAGACTAGTGTTGGAAGTTAGCACACTCACTTGCTCTAGGCTCACTTGCTTCACTCTCTCTTGTATCGTGCTCACTTTCATTTTGAGCTCCTAGATTCTCGACTTTACTCCCTCAAAAATGTATTTTTACTACGCTTCCATGTCACTCAAAATATCCTTCATGGCCAACTTTATAGTGTTTTCAATTTTTGTGAATTCATCCTCGGTGAGGGTGAGGTCCTCAGTTCTGGCCAACATGTAACCTTTCTGCTTCTTGCGTGAACCCACAGTGGCCTGAGAACCTTTCTTAGTGCCTTTAACTGTCACTATTGTAGTTGCATTGGCTACATCATCGTATTTTTCTTCATCCTTCTCTAAATCAATTGTTTCCCCCATCGTAGTATTTTGAAGTTCTGCCTTTATGTCCTTTCCTTTCTGTTGTGTATCCTTGGTTGTACATGGTTTAGTTGGATTCTTTAGTGTGATGAAGAGGCACCCCTAGTGGTGTGTGACTCAAACCAGGTAGGTGACCATTCTGTTGTGACATGCACCAAGTCATCCTCAGTGACCAAGTATGATCATTCATACCAAAGGCATTCCACAATGCCCTTCGCGCGGATATGCATGTTGTGGAACATGGCTTTGAAATCTCCAATCATTTTATATTCCTCATAAAGGGTCGGCGATAACCTTACCTTTGATTAAATGGAATGGAGGAGCACAAAGTCGAACAACACCCAAAAAAACTTGTTCTCTGTGACACTAGCTGGGATCTTTGAGTTACATAGGGTTGTGTAGCACACAGCTTCGCACATGTCTCACTCAATATCAGGGAACTGTGTATCTTGAGACGTCTTCCATCCCATGAGCGTAATAAGTAGCAATAACCAGGCATAGTAGAAGTGCTTCCCTTATTCCTGGACTTCGCGCACATTGGCCAAGAACTCAGTATAGAGGTATTGGGACCAATTGAACTATATACCCTTCTCGCATAGCCCTATTAGCGTAATGACATCGGTCGGAACTTCCTTCGTCCTGCATTTTCTCATCACCTTACACGCAAGGATCAGCGTGATCATCTGGACTATGGCATCATTTATTTCATGTACCAAAAATCCGCGGATATTGAGTAATACCTTATATTTTTATTTGACATCCTCGACCACTTTGCGCTCTTGGCTTTTCCCTCCAAAAGTCATCACAGGGTCCTCCCACTAGTCTGGCATGCCGGTAATAACATAGTTACCGTTCAAATAGGAAAATTACCTCGTACCTAGTTTTTTGAGGTAGTGAAAAAAACACCCTATTTTGAAAAGTGGTGAAAAGAATCACCCTTTTTTTAGAGCATATTTTTGGCACTTTAATTTTTTATTTTTTTATGAATGTCATGATTTTCATGCTAATTTTGAAAAGTGGTGGTGCATAATCACCCACTTTTTTATAGAGGGTTTATTTTGACACTATACATTTTCCAATGTCTTCTTTTTCCCTGAGATGTTTATTTTTAAGTTCATTTATGTACTTGCTTTTTTTTTAATTAATTTTTTTTCTAATGAAATCTTTATTTTTCACATAGTTAAAAAATTTAAAAAAGGGTCAATATTTTAAAGTTTCGATTTTCTATATGTTTATGTATTGTTAATTAATATTTCAATGCACATCAAATAATTTTCACTAAAAAACCAATATTTTTAACCATATCACAAAAAAATGCTCATTTTCGATATAACTACAATGAA
Organism: Pinus albicaulis; assembly: GCA_034641835.2. Taxonomy (NCBI): domain Eukaryota; kingdom Viridiplantae; phylum Streptophyta; class Pinopsida; order Pinales; family Pinaceae; genus Pinus; species Pinus albicaulis. The sequence continues at coordinate 182,153,081 of CM076581.1, read as the reverse complement.
AAAAATACACATTTTCAAACTTTTTGTTAAAAAAAACATGTTAAATAAACTATTCTTTTAGGAAAATATTAACAAAAAAACTTAAGAAAATAACATTTTTTATGAATTTTATGTCAAAAATTAATAGTAATCACATGTATTTTGCAAAAAATAAGGATTCTTCTCATAAAATATCAAAGTCTAAACATTACAAGTAAAATTGATTAATAGCTCTCGAAATTGAGCTTTATTTGCAAGTATAACTTAAAGCTCATCAATAATATCAACTTATCCATGCTCAACATCTTCTAGAACATTATTAATGTCTTCTTCCGCAACATTTTTTTCTTCATTTTGGTCATTTTTATCTTCTAATAGTTCTTTCATGTCTGCAAATCTTTGAAAGTGTCCTTTCCCAACCGTTCCATATAATGGTGGTTAAGGTTCCTCTAAAAAAATTTCCACACGTGATTCATTAAAACCCCCTTTCCTCAAACCAACTTCTTGCATTTCATTTGGAAGAAATTAAAGAGCATTAATTCTTTGTTGAATAAATTTGCATTGCACTGGGTCTTTCTCATTGGAAATGAAATTTCTTCCTTTTTTTTAGGCAACATTCTAGTGTTGTACCCAATCATCAAGCACAAACCAAATAATTAATAAAATTAGAATAAACACATAAAAACTAAAAAATAAAATATTTAAATTCGAATTTATATAATAAGACTTACCTAAACCTGAGAATAAATCCAAAACCCAATCTCCTTCATTTTAATATATATCTATAAGATATTTAATCAATGCTTGCGGTTTTTGATAAATGTTAACTATATCTCCTTTTGCATATTTATCGTCATATGTTAGTTTTCTTACAACTGCATCATGAACCAGTACTTGACTATAACTCTTCCCATCTACTCGATTCAGAACAATAGGCTTATAGCTATCCTCTTTTATCCAACATTCAACATGGATGAACTCACAATCATTTATAATAGACTAATCTTCGGAAGAAACAAGATATGACTTCTGCGTGTAATATAACATAGTAAAAGTTCAATTAAATTGTACATAAATGAAAAAAATTTAACATTAATTTAACATACAATTCAATGTCTTACCATGTAAGTTTGATCCCTGAGTTTTATTTTCCCTTAAATCTTGTTAATAAGTTTGCAAATTGTGTGCTTGAATGAAATGTCACAAATCCCAAAGTGGTGATATCGTGACTTCTTGAAAACTGGCAACCACTCTACTAAAATCTTGATAAGTATATGGTTCACTATCGTATTCAAATTCTGGGAAATTGAAACCATGAGGAATCTCTGCAATAACTAGGGCATATTCCCTTTTAGGTGTGATTTTTGCAATGTCTTCACAATCATTATAATATCCCTATTTTACTATTTTTATCAGAGAGTTGAAAATCCTAAAGGTTAAGTGGACATAAAGGAAAAAAATATATATGGGCATATTATATTTTTTAAATTAATAAATGTGGAATTTTAATTATTGTGCAAAGAATAGAGTATATTAGAGACCAGGATTCAAGTCCATAAGGATGGAATTAAATCCAAAGTCTTTCCCAAATTCTCCAAAAATCCTTGGAGAAAATAAAATAAATTTAAAGTATTATATTGGAGAAAAAAATCTAAAAGATACCTTACTAAAGTGGAAATTTACTAGAAAGAGATGAAACAAAAATTGAAAGAGGAAAAAGCTAGTTTTAAAGAGATTTTGTGGAAAAAAACAAAAGTAAAGCCTAGGCTAAAGAGAAAAAGCATTCTGGTTTAACTGAACGTAGTTATGGAAACATGTTGAAGGGAAAGAAGGCTTACATAATTCATTCCAAGAAGGACAAGAGGTTTTCCATACTTTGGAAGAATTGGTCTCTGCTTGGTGGGAGCTGTGGAGAAAAAGCTCAAGATTGGGTGGAAATTAGTCTTACTAGAATTGGTATGCACAATTAATTTAATTATGTCTTATGATTTTTTTGTTATGATGAGAATTATAGTTTATATAAATGGTGGTTCATGTAGAAAGATAAATGAGAAATTATCTTTTCTGAGTTATTAAATAGTATAATGGAATTTTGTTAATTTTAAGTTTACGGAGTCTGATGTATTTAACAACACACACTATAACATACATAGTTTAGCTCTATATAGTTACATAGACTAATTAAATTAGTAATCCAATAAACATGATGTCTAAACTCAATTACGAGGGTTTAAATCTGTTGTTAGGTTGTAAGAATTTATTTATTAAATTCATAAAATACATCATTAGAGGTGGAAAGGATGTTAAGGGAAGTATTTAACATAATTACTCTATAAACAATAATGAAACAAATGTCAAGATACAGTGAGAGATAATTGTCAATCTAAAAGAGAACATCATTGTACAAATTAAATCTAAATATTTCTACTGTACATCAATAGAAAAGTTGCATATATATATTCATTCTTATGTTCAAATAAGAAATTAAATATCAGTTACATATTGAAGTACTATAGGATAATACAATGGTATACATAAAATTAAGTATAACTCATTGTTTAACAATAATATGTAATTTAAATATTACAAATAAGTGGACAATCACATATACAAACTAATTATAAATATGAATGGTTATCTTCATAATAAGAACATAAAATTGTATTAACAATGATAGAACATGTCATTACAAACGATCATGATTTCATTGAATGAAGTTAAATGTTCTGTCTAATAATTACATAAATTATACATGAAAAAATATCCTTGAATTCAGTGGATTGAATTATGTGCATGATATTGACCAACCTGTAAATATAAGAAATAAAATAAATTTTCAAAGTTGTGAGAAGGAATGCACAATTTGATGAGTGGTAAACTGTGAGAGGTGCAATAACTGTACAAAAACACCATATACAGAGCATTAGCATATGAATATAATAATTTAAATAAGTAGATAACATATTAAAAATTGACGATGGTAGTTATAAGAGAGGATAAGCTTATTAGTCTAATTAAAAAAATGAAATCATTTCTATTCACAAATAAGAAAATTAATTAGCCTATGATGTTAAAAGTACAGAGAAAGATACGGTAGTATCAATATTGAAATTATCAAAATATATTTACTTGTATTCTGACATCTTGGGTAAATAATGTATTCAATGAGAAGATATCAAGAAGAAGAGTTCCTGTAGCACAAATCATTTTTATTAATTGAGGGAAATTAATTAAATGGTAAGTAATTCTTAAGTGAAAAACTTAAAAATGTTTCATTAATTTATTATTTCTTGTTCTCAATAAATATGAATGAAATGATACTAAATTAAAAGAACCAAATATATATATAATCCATAAGTAAAATTACCTAAATAAGCAAACTCTTGAATGGAGACAGAGTTATTAAATTACCACTCTGTTGAAATAGATATTATTACAAACAGAGATAACGAGAACCCATGTAAATATACCTGAAATTATAAATCGTTTCCATAACCTGAAGGTTTTCCAAAATAGATAAAAACATTAACAAATCCAAGTCGTGAGGATGAATGGTGGAAGAAATATAAGTTAATGGGGTCGTTGAGGATAAACGACTAAGTAGTAAAGCAATTCGATTTCCAATTGTATTTTAAACAATGTAATCAAATAATCATGGTGATGTGGAAAACATAATTAAAAATCTAAGAAATTCCATAATGTCAAAAAAAGTAAGAATTAATTTCATGAAAAACCCGAGACAGAGGGTTACAAACTACATATGTAAAAATTAATTTGAATTCCAATGGAAATTGAATATCACCATTCTATAAGGACATACAACCTTAGAAATATACAAGCCTACTAAAGTAATAAAATACATATTCAGAAAATGAAGCCATGAAATTAGTACGAATTTGGGGTGAAATCGGATGTCACCAATAAAAAATTATTACAGATAGAGGAACGGAATCTAAAACTATTTTCTAGATATTAAAACAAACTCATGTCTCTTTGGGAGAGATTAAAATCAAAGAAAGATTTATCATAAACCCTAGTAACAAGATTTACATTCCTGAAGTGTAAAATTTGTTGGAACAATAAAATCCACTGGTATTAACCAAGTAAAAATGAAGTAAATCATTACAGGAAGGCAATAGTGAAATGTTCCATGAATTTCCAAGGAAATTGGGAAAATGTCTCCTAGAAAAGGAAGCCATCAATTAGATTGGATCCTTGTAGTAAGTTATAATAGATGAAATATAAATAGCAAGGAACAATACATAATGGAAAACAAGTAGTACTATTGAGAAGACTTGGAACTTACCTCTGTAAGGAATTAACGAATTACCTTAGGGTTACCGTGAGTGAGAGAGCTAAACGAAAAAAGGCTATGCTCATACCCTGCAACAAAAAAATCATAAAATGCATATTAATTCCAGAAATAAGGGGACAAATTAGATGCATAATTTGATCAAGAAAAATAAATATGTTAAGTTACAGGAATACATAAAATAGATAAAAATTGTTTACCTGAAAATGGGTATACTATCGTAAGAAGAAAGAATTGGCTGTGGAGAGGCATAATAGCCATCGTAGTGAACCAGATCCAAACCCTCATACAACATGGCCAAATGAAAATTAAACACGGAAAAATGACTTTCCATCGAAACCTAATGAGGATAATGGAGGGAGGAGATATGACCTCATCTCCACCGTCAACGTCGCATCAATTCATGGTTCAGTGGAGCAAAAAAATCAACCAAGACATGTGACGAATACGAAGTACAATCCATTAAATTTTGATAGCCTCAAACAAAGGATCATTATAAAGTATTTTTCATAAAATTTATGAAAGGGATACGACAAAATCCAAAATGAATAGTCGAATATGAACATAAGACATTGGAACATTTGCCAAGTATATTAGTTTAATTAATGAACGCATCAGAAATGAATCATACCAAATAGAATTAATACCATAAACGAGACATTAATATATGTAATGTATGGTGTATAATATTCAAATCTCATTATAATGTCCATGTTCATAAGTCAAAGATTAAATTCGAATATCACCCTAATGATTGTGTAATGGTAGTAATTGGATATTTGTTGGATATGAATTATCAACAATGTTCACACACCATTGGAGTAGTTATATGTAAGTTAAGTATTCGTTGGCTAAGTGTTAGAAACAAAACAAAATAAGGGGTTCATTTCCATACATGGATATAAAATCCTTATTATATTAATATTCGAAGGTTGGTTAAATATTTTAAAAGAGATTTTATAAGCGTAACTATGACTAAGGGTATTGAAAATAATTATAATTGAAACCTTGGTTAATATGAGTATAAAGTTAGAATGTAGTTACATATTCTAATAGATAACTTTAATATGATACTTATTAAAGTTATTATGCTAAGAAAATGCTAGAAAATACATAGTATTATTAAGAGGTAAATTAATAGTAAAATAAAATACTATTATAACAGAAGTAGTGTACATTGATGAAATGTAACAAAAGAAAAGAAACATTAAAATATGAATGGTGGAAACATGAGGTGCTGGTAGGATTATCATTGACAATAGAGTTCTGGAGTTGTTATAAAAAAATTGAGGACGAAATATAAACCTGCTGTAAAAGATAGTAATACGACGAAATCAAGTAAAGTCAATTACGAAAAAGTAGCATAAACGACATAAATAGAAAAAAAATGGGTAAGTAGAGTTTTACAATCACTTTGTATTATTTGATATTGGATATTGTCAATCCCATTCCAAATGAAATTATTAAGAGTAGGATCAAGTTCAACATGCATAAGACGTTGTTTTCCCATATTTTCCAAATTAATTTTTTCAATAAATCTTTTGAAAGTATCTGGTACTCCCTTTCAATCCTTCTTCGACATATTTAATGATATATATATATATATATATATATATAAAATAAAATAGTTTACATAAGAATAAAATGAATGTATAAATCAACATACCTTATTGAATGTAATATAAAAATCTTTAAGTGTTGTCATATAAATTGATTATGTGTAGTGGCACACAACACCATCCCAACTGTCTTCATTCAACATCTTAACCATATGTTTATGTATTTTCGTATAAATCTTCTGGCTAAATAAATAAAGTTAAAATTGTTAATATAATGATGTTTATAACAACTTCTATAGATAACATTATGTTTTATTTAAAAGAAAATTATAATCAAAGGAAAAGTAGAAATAATTCAACAAACTTACTTTTGAAATTCTGCGTACATTTCATCCATTGATAATTCCCCTGACTTCACATGGGATAGTAATGATTTGACTATTTTCTCATCCTTCACTCCTTGCATTGTTCTCCAAGGTGTGATAGTCATATCCTCTTGAAGTTGCTTAGTTTCAGGACATATCTTACTATTTGTACATATTCTGGGTTTATTCTTTTTAACCTTCCATTTTTTTTCTGGAAATATTCTCCCACCACTCAAAAATCTCATCAATCAATTCCCATATCTTCCGAGTTCTAAATTCCAACTAAAAAATGTTATGCATGCTTCCAAATATATTTGAATGCATTTTTCCATCTTTTGATTTGATTTTGTCATCAATTTGATAACCTGTTTCCATTAAACATTCTTCCCAAAAGGTTAGACTGAATTTTTCCTTATCCCCACCATATTTTTCTATGAATTAATTATGAATAAATAATGAATTCATTCTTTGGATGAAATTTATTTTCATTTTGTACTCATTACCCATGTTATGATCCCATCCCAATAACTTTGACTTTGTTTCTATTAAACTAACGTAAATGATGCATTTCATTGTTTGAAAAATATAGTTATTGCGATATTCCTCAATCAATTTTATTTTAGCCTATATTGAATAGTTCCCTCCAATTACATAATATTTATAATCAAAATGTTGTGTCTTGTCAAATGAATGTTTGTTGGGAACCTAACGTGAATCAACAATAACCACATAATCCACCACATGTGCATATGGATTGAACTTGAACAATATTTTCAGATTATGTACATGTAGGTGATGTGCATTTCTAATTTGATATTGAGGTTGTCCTTCATCTGGCCTATACAATTGGCTGACATTAAACTCAAATTTTTGGCCACCAAAAATTGATTTATTCTTCCTCAACTTAGATTTAATGACATTTTGTTTTGTTTTAATAATTTAATCCTCTAACTCAGCACCTCGTGTTATGATTTTTTTGCTTCCTTTAGAGCTTTCGGTTTGCTTTTCACTATTTCTCGTGACTTTTATAGGTTGACCAAAATTTGATTTCTTCTTCTTACCATTTAACATATCATTTTTTGATAAATAGTCTCTTCATCATCAGGTAGAAGAGAGACATCATTGGCCATTTTTATTTTTGGTGTTTTATTTGTTTTCTCCTTTTGCACAACAGTTATAATCTCCTCCTCACTAATTCTATCATAATTTTCAGCTTCATCTTCCACATCTTCAAATGCAACATGTTTATGTTTACTAGATTGACCCACCTTAGTGAGTCTTGGTTGATCCGCTATTTGTACTATTGCAATGTCAGGATCTATTGATTTTTGCTTCATTCTCATTTCTTCTTCTGTGTCTATGTCGAAATTATTGATCACACTCATAAAATTGTGTTCCATATAATAAATACCCTCAAACATGTTTGAAAGAGGCTCAAAAAAATCTTATGAAACAAAATAAAATATGTCAATGATCAATAATTTAGAACAAATTGAAATATCCTTACAATAATTCATAGCACAAATATAAATAAGCATTATTACAATGTTATTTGTAATGTTGCTTACGATTTATGCACACAAATTTGTAGATGTTTCATTTGTATCATACTTGACCTTTGTGTAACATGCTTCAAATTTTTATTTTTATTTTTCATCGCTTTTTTGACGAAATAAATTTTCCATTCTAAAATGTTTACTATTTAAGAATCCACTCCATATCTCTATTTTATTTAAAGATGTGTAGCTTATAATTATAAAAATTAACCTTTAATAAAAAACTAAAGTATTGAACTTCCCACTTTATTTAAGTTGACTGTACCTACTCTACCAATGTATATTTTCATTCACCCCCTTCATATTCAATACATAGACATTTCGTTTTATTAATTTAATTAATATAACCCATTCTATGGTGTTACAATTTTTAGAGTCTATTTTTCTAAAGGAGAACATAGTATATGGTCCTTTCGCTTTGCAAGTAGATGGTATTTGTTTTATTTTCTAGACAACTATATGCATCGATTTACATTGGACACCCAATTAACAATTGAACTTCATACTTCTTACTAAACTTACGAACTTACGTCTATATATATATATCATTTGTTTCAAACTAAAATCCTTTGGAAATGTGTCTCCGTTACTTATTATTATGTCCTTCTCGTTACTGCGGATAGTACTCTTATCTTAAATGCGTTTTCCATACGCTATTTCTCGAGCCCCACAACTAAATCTTTGCATCATTTATCAACCCACGGTTTTGAGTTCTCATTTACGTTCTTCTCTGTAATGGTACACAAAATATTAATGCGATTAGAGTGTTGTCAGATCTATTGATTTCTTCTCGTTTTATGGGAGATTTGCTGGGTGTTTTCCACTTGTACGCTCGGATGTGGATTAGGGTTTCATATGAATTCTTGTTCTTAAGATTTATTTCTTCACAGAGACGTATTCATTTTCCTCACCGACGCCTTTGTGTTCGAGCTCTAGATTTACTCTCAGAGCCTTTTTCACAGCTCTTAATGGATTTGCTGAGTTTCTACCATGCGGAATTGCAGTGAAACTATCCCCGGTAAGATTTCAAAGAGTTTATTTGTAAAAATCATTATATAACTTGGCCCATGTATTCACTAGTTACTTCTATATATTACTTCCATAGAATTAATATATTCTGTGAGTCTCCTTATTTTTAATGTATATGGATCTCTTCTGAAAATGTCGAGTTTTACCCTTAGGATCTTCACTACGATTTTCATCGTTCTCTAATTTAGTTGTTTTATCTAGTGGCTTGGCTCGAATCTAATGATACACCCATGGAAATATTTCATTTTTATTTACTGTCCGATTTTAGGATATTAACTTTCCCTCATGCCTTAGTTCTATCTCAACGCCGAGCCAATATTCTATGGTTCAATTATAATTTCTTATTGATACCAAATTAAATCCATTAGTATTTTTTTTATGGAATATTTTAAGTCTTTGAGTCGTAATAGTGATTTAGAGTTTGGAATCCTTGTCATTGCGTTGATGTTAATTTATTATTCTAGGCGTTGTAGAAGGACTCCATTCGATTCTTTTATGAATCGAATTTTTACCGTGGCTAATAAGCTAGGGCTCTCAATTCTATGGTAGTGACGACTTCTTCTCCCGACTATTCGCATAGGTAACATCTCTATGACCTTATTCAGATAGATTAATTTTCATTTTGTAATGATATTACATAAGGGGTTTATATCGACTCGAGTTGTCTTATTGTTGCAGAACCCCAACTTACTTGGCATTTTTATCAGTCATGTCCAGGTAACTTTCATATGCAACTCACAATTTTCACACATATAACTTTTACATTTTGAACTTATACCTTACATAATTAACATCTTCTTATTATTTTGTGGTTGGTATAGGTATTGTGATATTTTACATTTATTTAGGAGTTGTCTTAAACTACTGTTCGAGTTCTTAGGTAGGCCATCTGATTAATCTGTTATCTGGTTAATCAGGAAATAACATCGCTTGGAATTCCTTTGAAGTTCTAACAGGGTTTCGGTGTTTACCCTTTTATTTTTTGAATCCCACTTCCATGTTTTGGATCTATAAATATTATTAGGCTAATTCATACTAGTCCATACAAGAACCTATGGGACTGTCTTACTTTTCTAAACATATAGTTATATCAATCCTACTCATATTGATTCGGTTTTTTTTTTTTTTTCTCTGAAAGATTTGAGCACTGGCTTCTACACCATGAATATTTATGTTTAACTTTTAATACTTTATACATAAAAAAAATTGTGACTATGTATAGTTTAATCATCTATTTCCCTTTTCCAGTATTCTGCTTCTACAGTAATTACTATGTACAGGATTTAATTCATCATTTAATCAGGCTTTTCCTCTATTCTAAATTTATTTATATATATATAGTTATTTTCTTGGGAGTCAACAGGTTCCAAATAAATGAATGCATAATTACATTCAAGTGATAGTACAGAATTTACTCCTATTTCGTATATATTACGAGTCTTCAGTTAATAGTTTGACAGCTTATAAAAGATTTTATTTCAAATAAATTAATGCATAAATCTTTCGTCTGTGCATATATTAGAGGTTAGTGTCAATTTACCTAAATTTATTTTAACTCATATATTTCCTTCCTATTAAGTCTAGACACTATTCATGCACTTGTAATTTACAAGAATTATTAATATTATATCCAGAGGGATATAATCCTATGTGCTCTTTATGATTATACTCAAATCTGTTCATGTATGTGAATATATTGTTGTAGTTCTGGAAAGTATTATTATTATTATTGTACATAGGTGTACTTGAGTTTTCTCATATATTTCATAGCAAAATCTTTCATAGTATTATGCTATAATTTAATGTTCAGAATAGACTATAATAGAATATTTATCTATTGTAGTACTTTTAATTTTCTATCCACAACACATATATAAATTACACTTGTTAGAACTCAACTTTGCTTTTCTGTCTTATATCACAGGTTTTTGTCTAATATATGGAAGTCTCTAGATGGAGTTTAATTTTCTAACTTTGTATTTACCTAAAATGCCTATTCATATCAGTCATATAAATAAATTAAATTTTCATTTTATAAATCTAACTTTTCTTAATCCATACATAGGCATATCTATACATTTACAGAAGCATATTAAAGTTACAACTTTAATGGTTTATGGGAGGATTATATATCTATAGATTTAAACCATTATCAGGTTTACATATTCTGGTTGATATTACCCATAAATCCTATTCCTACAACTATACAGAATTTAGAGGATTGATTTCTTCTAACAATTATGTTAAATGTAAGGAATAACAATTCTCAAAAAAAACTAATTTAAATAACAACTACAACATTTACCAATATTGTACAACAGTACCTATTTTAACCATTCATAAAATTTGTGTGCATACCACTTCCTCTGCTGACCAGTCCTCCCAACCTTAGAGTTCTTCTGTCTCTAGAACTCACCCCTGAGCTGAGATCCCTCTCTAGAACAGACCAACCTAAATCTGTTCTGGAGTAGCTTATTTAAGCTTATGCTCTCCCCAAAGCCTGTTTCTAATTCTGCGTCCAGAATTTCAGGATGCTTTTATTCCTGTTTGCCTAAGCTTCCCTAATTTAGGGACTTTAAAGCTGCTTTCTGCTTTTCCAGCTTTTACCTCTTCCCAAATACTTTCCTCATCACTGGGGAAATTTAGATTTTTCCTCAAAAATCTAAATTAGAAATAAATTCTTTCAAGGATTTTTTGAAATATTTTTGGGGAAAACCTTAGCCTCTTTCCATACGTTATGTATTAGGCAAGTGATCTCAAAAATCTCATTTGGTCATAGTGCAGAGAAAACATTTTATTAATTTTTCATAAATAAATAATTAATTACATCCACACAATAATTATCCATTAGGGTCCACTCCCCTTTGGACTGAAGTTCAAATGTCTAACTTGAAAAAAATAAAGCTAGGGGTGTTACATATTCCCCCTCTGAAAACAAACATCGTCCTCGGTGTTAACATATAATTACTAGAGTTTTTTTTGAAATAGATATGAATATTTTTCCATCATCTCAGCTTCTTTTTCCCACGTAGCTTCTTCAGCAGTAAAGTACTTCCACTGCACCTTTACTCTGGCTACTATTTGATTTCTCAATTCAATTTCTTCCCACTCCAATATTTGAAGCGGCTCTGGAAGGAACTCCCCTTCTGGTTCCACCTATATCACATTCCAATCAACAATATGAGAAGCATCATGTACATATCTTTTTAATAACGAAACATGAAACACATCATGAACTTTAACATGGGGCGGTAAGGCCAGCTTATAGGCCACTGGTCCCACCCTTTCTAACACCTCAAAAGACCCTCAATATCTAGGAGCCAATTTTTGCACAACTTTCGCATAAAGTGTGGTATTTTTGGGTTTAATATGCAGATACACATGATCACCCACTTTGAACTCTCAGTGCACTCTCTTCTTATCGGCATAGCTTTTATGTTGGTCTTGTGCTGTCTTGATGTTTCTCTATATTTGTTTGACAATCCTTTCCATTTCTTGTAGAGTATCTGGCCCCAGTACTAACTTATCTTCAGGTTAGCTCCAACTTAAAGGAGTACGACAATTTCTTCCATAGAGTGCTTCAAATAGACACATTTTGATGGAGGATTGATAGTTGTTGTTGTAAGAAAATTCAACTAAATGTAATTATTCTTCCCATTTTGATGGCCTGTCCATCACCTACATTCTCAGCATATCCTCCGAAATCTGATTTGTTCTCTCTGTTTCACCATCCGTCTGAGGGTGATAAGTAGTACTAAAATTCAATTTAGTGCCCATGCCCCCAAACATACCTTTCCAGAAGGTGGCTATGAACTTAGCGTCTCTATCTAAAATAATCATCTTTGGGACCCCTTGTAGCCTTAATATTTCTTTTAGGAACACATTTGCTACTTGGGCTGTCCCAAAAGTAAATTTTACAGGTATGAAATGTGCAGTCTTTGTTAAAGTATCTACCACTACCATCACTGAATCATGTTGATACTTTGTTCTGGGTAACCCGCTTATAAAATCTATAGAAACAGTGTCCCATTTCCATTCTGCAATTGGCAAGGGATTCAAAATACCAGCTAGATGCTGATGTTCAACTTTGACTAGTTGACATTCCATGCATATAGCTAAATAGTTTGCTACATCCTTTTTCATTCCTCACCAAAAAAATTCCTTTTTCAAGGCTGTAAGCATTTTCTAATATCCAGGATTTCTTGCATATGGTTGTTTATGATATTCATCTAGGATTTATTTTTTCAAAGAATCTACATTGGGGATGTACAATTTGTTTCTATAGCAGATCAACCATTTTTGGTTTTGGGTGTACTCACCCATTTCCTTTTTTAGCATTTTCACTTGTAGATTCTCATAGTTTGGATCTTGATCTGCTACCTTTTTAACTAATTCTTCAAAGTCAAAACTAGCACTATTCTGAATGTTGCTTATGTTTTGGCAAGAATTTCTGCTTAAAGAATCAACAATTTTTTTTTCTTCCCCTTGATATGTTTTATCTCCATATCAAATTCAATCAAAAAATACAGCCATCTGGCTTGTCGAGCATTCAAATCCGTTTGAGAAAAAAAATACTTAAGGCTGATATGATCTGTCATCAATGTAAATTTTTTTCGAAGAAGATAGTGTCGCCCCATCTTCAAGGAATGAATTATAGCAGCCAATTCCAGGTCATATACACTATAATTCTGTTCATGTTTCTTAAGTTTTCTAGATTCATATGCAATGACAGAATTTTATTGTAGTAGAACTCCTCCCAACCCCTCTCTACATGCATCCGTACACACAACAAACTCTTTATCAGGATCTGCAATCCTCAGTATAGGTGCTGTGGTAGGTTTTAATTTCATTTGTTCAAAGCTATGTTGGAATTTTTTAGTCCACTCAAATATAGTACCTTTTCTTTGTAGTGAAGTTATAGGGTATGTTATTGCAGAAAATATTTCTACAAACCTTCGATAATATCCTACAATCCGCATAAATGACCTTACTGCTGATACATCAGTAGGCGCAGGCCACTCCCATATGGATTTTATCTTTTCAGGATCAATAACTAATCCTTGTTCAGAAATGATATGGCCTAGATATTGAATTTTATCCTTATAAAATTCACATTTGCTAAACTTGGCATATAACTGATTCTCCTTAAGAGTCTGTAACACAATTCTAAGGTGTTCCTTATGTTCTGCCTCACTCTTTGAATATACTATAATATCGTCTATGAACACTAGTACAAATTTATCTAAGTACTTATTCAAAACGTTGTTCATTAAGCACATAAAAGTGGTAGGGGCATTTTTCAAACCAAAAGGTAGGACTACAAATTTCCAGTGACCATACCTGGTTCGAAAAGCTATTTTATTGATATCTTCCTCCTTAATTCTGAGTTGGTGATAACTAGTCCTCAAATCAATCTTAGAAAATACTGAAGCCCCTCTCACCTAATCAAAAAGGTCATCTATTCTGAGCAATGGGTACCTGTTTTTTATTGTCAACTTATTCAGTTGACAGTAGTCAATCACATTCTGAAAGTTCCATCCTTCTTTTTCATGAAAAACATTGGTGCTCCCCAAGGAGATACACTTGGTCTGATGTAACCTTTATCTAGCAATTCTTGTAATTACATTTTTAATTACATGAGTTCAGGGGGGCTCATCCGGTAAGGGGCTCTAGAAATGGGTGTTGCTTCTGGCACCAAATCGATTGAAAAATCAATATCTCTTTTGGGGGGAAGATGAGGAATCTCATCTAGAAAAACTTCCTTAAATTCTCTTACCACTGGCAAAGTGTCTAGCAGGTTTTCTTCATGTTTCATTCCTAATTCTTTAACATGTACAACATATACTTGATATCCTTTTCTAGCTGTCCTTTTTAATTGCAGAGCTGATATTTTTCTTACATAGATTGGTTTTGGTTTTCCTTTGAGTATAATGGGTCTCCCTTCCTCATCTATGCAATGTAGAGTTTTATCCCAACAGTTCATCATATCCTTTCTTTTCTCTAACCAGTCCATTCCTATCAGCAAATCATATGAGCCTAAGGGCAGAATGTTTAAATTTACTTCTGTATGAAAAACATTTAATTTAATTGTTGTTTGAGGTAACTTATGAGTTACTTTTCGTTTGGTACCAGTGGCTAACTGTACCAACCAAGATTGTTGAAATTTTTCAGTTTTGAGGTTGCATTTCTCTACAACTTGTGGACTAATGTAACTCAAAGAAGCACTCGGATCAATTAAAACTGTAACAGATTGGTCAGCAATCTTACCTTCCATCTCGACCATAGTAGCCTGGTGTTCTGATTGTTGGTTCTCCAAGGCTGCACTGATAGTGGGTATGTTCCTTGCTATATCATTCACTATGGTAGCTTCTCTATCTCTCAGAATC
This sequence comes from Pinus albicaulis, assembly GCA_034641835.2. Taxonomy (NCBI): domain Eukaryota; kingdom Viridiplantae; phylum Streptophyta; class Pinopsida; order Pinales; family Pinaceae; genus Pinus; species Pinus albicaulis. Next base: position 182,137,895 of record CM076581.1, on the reverse strand, counting down.
ATCTGAATATGTTTGTGTGGACAGTCCTTCAACAAATGAGGTTCTCTGCAACCCCAGCATTTCAAAGGCTCCCGCATTTTAATTGTTCCTTCCTTCTTATTATCCCCATCTATTTGTTTTGAACCAACTTGGGACTGAGCAGATTGACTTTCCTTTGTTTTGTTAAATTTCTTTCGCTGATGATCCTTACCAAAGTTCTTTAAGTAAGTTGGTTTATGTTTCTTTCCTTTTAATTCACCCTTGTTTATCCAAATTTTCCCATGTTCACTCTTTCCTTTAAACCACTGGTAGCATAATCTATCTTTCCTCACCACTTCATCCATATTTTTTGGATTATCGAACTCTATTTTCTCCTTGTACACGGTAGGCAAACAGTTCAAAAACCTTTGTACCTTTTCTTTCTCTTCACGAATATAAGGAACATACCTTAATAAATTTGTAAATTTCGTGACAAACTCGTCTATTGTGAGCTGTCTGAATCTGAGTTAATGAAAATCCTTTGCTTTATCATCATAATAACGTTCGTTCAAATAAGGGTTTTTAAACTTGACTTGGAAATCTTCCCAAGTCGCTGTTTTTTCATCAATGGCATGAACCATTTTTTTCTCCTCCCACCACAAGGTAGCCTTACCTTGCAACTAGTAGATAGCTAATCTGCCCTTCAGATTACTTTCATATTCGTAGGCCTGAAAATACTTAATCATATTAAACAGCCATGCCTCAGCATCTTCCTCCTTCTCTCCATCATAGGAGGGAGGTTTAATATTTCGTAATTCCCCTTGTAATTCCTTCTTTTGTTTAGACTGATGTCTAGTAGTTTCATCTTCCTCAGAATCATCTGAGAACCTACCTTTCCTCCTCCTTCCAGAACCTTCACCTTCTTGGCTGTTCCGTGAAGTCAGTTCCCTTATCAACTTTTCCTACTCCTCACTGGCTAATGATAGCCTGTCATTCTGTCTTTTTAGCTCGGAAATATCCCATTGTAACCTGTGCAACATAGCCATTAAAGGAGCATTGGGATCTGGTGTATTATCTCTACCACCCAAATCGACATAAATTTCCTCTTCTTCAGCCATTGACTTTTTAGTTTAGTACCTTTGTACACTAAAACAAAACAACATCAGTAACAATAGTAAATTTTCAAAACTTATTTTATGCAGTGAGCACAAAAACAACCCAGTTTTTTCTAACATGGACTCTGATACCATTTGTGACATGCTTCAAAAAATTTTATTTTATTCCTTGCTTTTTTGACGAAATAACTTTGCCATTCTAAAATGTTTACTATTTAACAATCCACTCCATATCTCTATTTTATTTAAAGATGTGTAGCTTATAATTATAAAAAGTAACCTTTAATAAAAATTTTAAGTATTGAACTTCCCACTTTATTTAAGTTGACGATACCTACTCTACCAACATAGATTTTCATTCACCCCCTTCATATTCATTACATAGACCTTTCATTTTATTAATTTAATTATCATAACCCATTCTATGGTGTTACAATTTTTAGAGTCTATTTTTCTAAAGGAGAACATAGTATATGGTCCTTTCTCTTTGCAAGTAGATGGTATTTGTTTTATTTTCTAGACAGCTATATGCATTGATTACATTGGAAACCCAATTAACAATCCAACTTCATACTTCTTACTAAACTTATGAACTTATGTCTATATATATATCGTTTGGTTAAAACCAACATCCTTTGGAAATGTGTCTCTGCCACTTATTATTATGTCCTTCTTGTTACTACAAATAGTACTCTTATATTAAATGTGTTTTCCATACGCTATTTCTCGAACCCCACAACTAAATCTTCACATCGTTTATCAACCCATGGTTTTGAGTTCTCTTTTACGTTCTTCTCTATAATGGTACACAAAATATTAATGCGATTAGAGTGTTGTGAGATCTATTGATTTCTTCTTATTTTATGGGAGATTTTATGGATGTTTGCCACTTGTACGCTCAGATGTGGATTAGGGTTTCATCCAAATTCTTGTTCTCAAGATTTATTTCTTCACAGAGAAGTATTCATTTTCCTCACCGACGTCCTTGTGCTCGAGCTCTGGCTTTACTCTCAAAGCCTTTTTCACAACTCTTAATGGATTTTTTGAGTTTCTACCACGCGGAATTGCAGTGCAACTATCCTAGGTAAGATTTTAAAGAGTTTATTTGTAGAAATCATTATATAACTTGACCCATGTATTCATTGGTTACTTTTGTATATTACTTCCATAGACTTAATATATTTCGCGAGTCTCGTTATTTTTAATGTATATGGATCTCTTCTGAAAATGTCAAGTTTTACCCTTAGGATCTTCACTATGAGTTTCATCATTCTCTAATTTAGTTGTTTTATCTGGTGGCTTGGCTCGAATCTAATGATACACCCATGGAAATATTTCGTTTTTATTTACTCTTTTATTCCAGGACATTAACTTGCCCTCATGCCTTAGTTCTATCCGAACGTCGAGCCAATATTCTATGGTTCCGTTATAATTTCTTATTGATACCAAATTAAATCTATTAGTATTGTTTTTATGGAATATTTTAATTCTCAGAGTCGTAATAGTGATTTAGAGTTTGGAATCCTTGTCATTACGTTGATGTTAATTTATTCTTCTCAGCGTTGTAGGAGTACTCCATTTGATTCTTTTATGAATCGACTTTCTACCATGGCTAATAAGTTAGGGCTCTCAATTCTGTGGTAGTGACGACTTCTTCTCTCGGCTGTTCGCATAGGTAACGTCTCTCTGACCTTATTCAGACAGATTAATTTTCATTTTGTAATGATATTACATACGGGGTTTATATCGACTCGAGTTGTCTTATTGTTGTAGAACCCCAACCTACTCGGCATTTTTATCAGTCATGTCCAGGTAACTTTCATATGCAACTCACAATTTTCACACATATAATTTTTACATTTTGAACTTATACCTTACATAATTAACATCTTCTTCTCTTAAACTACTCTTCGAGTTCTCAGGTAGGCCATATAATTAATGTGTTATCTGGTTAATGAGGAAATAACATCGCTTGGAATTCCTTTGAACTTCTGATAGGGTTTCGGCGTTTAACCCTTTTATTTTTCAAATCCCACTTCTATGTTTTCGATCTATAAATATTATTAGGCTAATTCGTACTAGTCCATATGAGAACCTATGGGACTGTCTTACTTTGCTAAACATATAGTTATATCAATCCTACTCAGATTGATTCCCCCTTTTTTTTCTCTGAAGGATTTGAGCACTCGTTTCTACACCATGAATATTTATTTTTAACTTTTAATACTTTATACGTAACTAAAACTGTGACTATGTATAGTTTAATCATATATCTCCCTTTTCTAGTATTCTGCTTCTACAGTAATTACTTATGTACAAGATTTAATTCATCGTTTAATTAGGCTTTTCCTCTACTCTAAATATATATATATATATATATATATATATATATATATATATATATATATATATATAGATATAGATATAGATATAGATATGAATATAGATATAGATATAGATATAGATATATATATATATATATATATATATATATATAGATATAGATATAGATATAGATATAGATATAGATATAGATATAGATATATATATATATATATATATATACAGTTCTTTTCTTGGGAGTCAACAGGTTCCAACTAAATGAATGCATAATTACATTCAAGTGATAGTAAAGTACTTACTCCTATTTTGTATATATTACAAGTCTTCAGTTAATAGTTTGACAACTTATAAAAGATTTTATTTCAAATAAATTAATGTATAAATCTTTTGTCTGTGCATATATCATAGGTTAGTGTCAATTAACCTAAATTGATTTTAACTCATATATTTCCTTCCTATTACATCTAGACACTGTTCATGCACTTGTAATATACAAGAATTATTAATATTATATCCAGAGGGATATAATCCTATGTGCTCTTAATGATTATACTCAAATCTGTTCATGTATGTGAATATATTGTTGTAGTTCTAGAAAGTATTATTATTATTATTGTACATAGGTGTACTTGAAGTTTTCTCATATATTTCATAGCAAAATCTTTCATAGTATTATGTTATAATTTAATGTTCATAATAGACTATAATAGAATATTTATCTGTTATAGTAATTTTAATTTTCTATCCACAGCACATATATAAATTACACTTGTTTCAACTCCACTTTGCTTTTCTGTCTTATATCACAGGTTTTTGTCTAATATATGGAAGTCTCTGGATGGAGTTTAATTTTCTAACTTTGTATTTACCTAAAATGCTTGTTCATATCAGCCATATAAATAAATTAAATTTTCATTTTATAAATATAACTTTTCTTAATCCATACATAGGCATATATGTACATTTACAGAAGCATATTAAAGTTACAACTTTGATGGTTTATGGGAGTATTATATATCTTCAGATTTAAACCATTATCAGGTTTAGAGATTCTGGTTGATATTCCCCATAAATCCTATTCCTACAACTATACAGAATTTAGAAGATTTATTTCTTCTAACAATTCTGTTAAATGTAAGGAATAACAATTCTCAAAAAAACTAATTTAAATAACAACTACAACATTTACCAATATTGTACAACAGTACCTATTTTAACCATTCATAAAATTTGTGTGCATACCACTTCTTCTGCTGACCAGTCCTCCCAACCTTAGAGTTCTTCTGTCTCTAGAACTCACCCTCGAGCTGAGATCCCTCTCTAGAACAGACCAACCTCAATCTGTTCTGGAGTAGCTTATTTAAGCTTATGCTCTCCCCAAAGCTTGTTTCTAATTTTGCGTCCAGAATTTCAAGATGCTTTTATTCCTGTTTGCCTAGGATTCCCTTATTTAGGGACTTTAAAGCTACTTTCTGCTTTTCCAGCTTTTACCTCTTCCCAAATAATTTCCTCATCATTGGGGAAATTTAGATTTTTCCTCAAAAATCTAAATTAGAAATAAATTCTTTCAAGGCTTTTTTGAAAGATTTTTTGGGAAATTCTTAGCCTCTTTCCATACCTAATGGATTAGGCAAGTGATCTAAAAAATCTCATTTGGTCATAGTGCACAGATAAAATTTTATTTATTTTTCATAAATAATTAATTAATTACATCCACACAATAATTATCCATTGGGGTCCACTCCCCTTTGGACTGAAGTTCAAATTTATAACTTGAAAACATAAAACTATGGGTGTTACACTTTGATAGATGGTATCTAACATTTTCAAGTTTATTAGCCATTCTTGTAAGAACATAAACAGTGTTTGTATTTGGCACCAAAGTATGTATCATACTTTTCCCATCACCTCATACGATTCACCTAAGTGAATCATACCTCAAATCAGATAGATATGTATATCATCACCCGTTTCATTGTCTTCAAGATACCATAAAAAATATGTTTTTTTTATTTCCTCTACATTATTCCGTTTAGGGAAAAAGAATAAATAAATAAATAAAATTAATTAATTAATTAATTAATGAACTTGATAAGCCACTTGCTTTAATTTTATTATGTTTTTCAATTTTTGTGTGTTCAACAATATTCATAGTGTGTCCATCAATAAAATTTATTGCTTCTAGCATTATCCATATTGTGTCGAGCTACAACTTTAGATTTGGCAGTTGTTTCCCTTAGTCCAGAAACATTCACAAAAATATTTTTTGATGCCATCATCGTGATAAAAAGGAATGTATATATTAGTTAATGAGAAACCACGTATCTTAATTAATCATTTTTTTTAAAGTTTGCCAATATAAATTTAAAATTGACCCAAAATTAATGTCTATAAAAGAAATTTTAAATTTTTTTATTTCTAAAGCTATATAAATTTAAACTAAAAAATAAAATTAACTCTATAAGTTTTCGAAATATAGCTATATATTTTTTAAATTATAAAATAATATTTTTTTGTTTCATTAAAATATATATATATATATATATATATATATATATATATATATATATATATATATATATATATATATATATATATATATATATATATATATTAAAAATAAAAATAAAAATAAAATTAATATAAGTTTTTTCTTTTAACAATTTAAAAAAAAAGGTTAATTTGAAACATGTTCTCAAGTTGAGTTTTCGGTTTTTTTTTTTAGTTTATTTAAAAAAAAAAACAATTTAAATTTGAAAAGGTTTTAATCTTAAGTTTTTTTTATTTTAAGTTTTAAAAAATACTAATAATAATAATAATTCAAAAAAACTTGAATATTATTTTTTTTTTTAATTTAAACAAAAATTAATTAAATTTAAAAAAAAAAATTAATTTTTAAATTTTTTATTTTTAAATGTTTTTAAAAAGATTTTATCTTTTTGTCACTGTCGTGGGATGGAGGCCCGCCAGACGTCACCGTGGAGCGCTACCTAGCCTTCTCGAACCCCCGACTAGGTGGAGGGGGCCGGAGGCCGGCCGAGTAAAGCTCCACAATGCCACCCGATCGGCCTCCGCCTAGCTGGGGGCCAGAGGCTGACTAAGAGGTGACGTGGAGTGCTTCCTGGTCCCCAGCCAGGGCAGAGATCAATTCCTGGAACCGACCTCCACCCAACCGAGGGTTGGAGGCCGACCTGGCAGTTCCATGGAATGCTACCTAGCAAGCCTCCGACCCTCGGCTGGGCGAATGTTAATTCTAGGAACCAACCTCGGCCCAGCCGAGGGCCAGAGGCTATTTGGGTGGTGTTGTGGAGCACTATTGGCTTAAGGGTTCCTGACCCAGGTTTGGTTTTAAGGTTTGCCAACAAACCCCTATAGTACTATCACTTTTGGCAATGACCCATTGCGCAGGCCAAGGTCTCACCCAAAGTAGTGTGGGAGGGTGATGGAACTAGGTTTATGCAACTAGAGAGGGAGAAAAATTAAGAAAAAGAGGGTGCATTCAAATCTAATAGGTCTACATTGTATGAGCCCTAACCCAGAAACCTCAACAATACGATTGACTAAATAGCTTATGTGAAGCCCGTAAATTGTTAGATAACATATAACCAGAGTAATTATTTAACCAAATTTAGGCATTTAGACTATCACATCCACGTGCGCATCAATAGACTACTATCAATTACAAAGATACCATAATGCAACCAATAATTATAGCACAGAAACATAGAGATATCATCAAACAGTCTTCTCATGCAATTATAACCAGGTTCCACTTACAGACTTCTTCTTATCAGCCCGCGAACACAACCAGTGGGGTCTGCACACAACAGGACTCAAGGTCTCCATGCACACAGCCAACAGGAGCCCTTACCCAGATAATTGATACAATAAATCCAAAATTCGTAACTCAGTTCTATCTCTTTCTTAGCTTACCTCTAGACTCGATTTACCCTTCTATTTATATCATGCTAGCTTGTGCTATCGTATGGTCTGCAAACCATGGTTTGCAGACACTTGGTCTACCCTTTTGACATATTACAATTCATTTTGGGTTTGACCCACCACAAACCCCCTTCGCTAGACCAAATATTGCGGAAGTATTACAAAACTAGAAAAAACTGGGGCTAGGAAACCTCATTCCAATAGTCCCCCAACACAATCTTGTGACTCGTCCTAAGTCACAGTGCCGGTGGAGTCTTCATCCATTCCTTGATTTTTTCTAGTGTGGTCATGAGTGGAGGCAAATACGAAGGCTTTGTGTTGTGATAGTCTACGCAATTTCCACTAGATTTTATGAGGTTGGTTCTTCCATAGCAGTGGTGACGTTGTTGAGAGTCTAGTTCAATTGTTTCGCCACCTCGTCTAAGTCCAGGGATGGCTTGATAGCATCGTCTGACCACGGTGTGAGATGGTCACTGAGTACCTATTTCTTATGGTGTAGCCCCATAATTTGTGTGTGGAGTGCATGGTTGGTCCTGAGATGGGCTAAGCGTTGGGCTGGGACAAGAGTGGGCATCGTAACTTCCAACTGCTCAAAGGCTTGCTCCTTCTAAGTTAACTCTTGATCAATCTTGCGGAGGAGAGGGTCGTGTCGCACATGGGACCATAATCCAATATCCTTCTCAAGAAGAGCGACACCCTGGTTGATCTGTGTCTTAATAATGGTTGTGGCTTTTGTAACTAATGCGGCTTGCTGGGTGCCTACTTCTAGAGGGGTCTCTGGCTGCAGCTTGGCCTATAAAGATGCAAGCTAAAGTCTAAACTCAGGCTTGAGAACCTGCACCTCTGATCAGGACACCTTCAGGGCAGGGACTAATCTTTCGAACTTGGCTTGGGGTTCGCAGAGGCAGGAATGAATTCTGGCATGTCCTCATAGATTCTATTGATCAGTTGTTCTAAGGCAGCCTATTGTGCGATGGTGGCAATGTGTGTGGCCTAGATTTCAGTGACTTCGATAGCTTGGGTCAGAATTTTCTGCTCAGCTATGCTGAGGTGCTGCTGTACTTTGAGTTCCTAGTGCTGGATTTTTCTATTGATGGTAGTCAATAATTCCTATAGCTGCACACTGGCCAGTCGACCAACCTCAAGGCTAATCGAGGAGCATGCCTGGACTTGGGTGAAAAATGCAGCAGTTTCCAGGACAAAGGCAGTACCGAGGAGTGGTCAGATTTGGCTATCTATGATGGTGGCCAGGGCTGTAATGGGGGCCAACGGGCCCACAGGAGTCTTCCTCACTTAATCCACACTCATCTAAACTGTGTCTTCTTTTATTTGGATAGCCTACATCTCATTTTTTAAAATGTCTATAGCTTCTTTGTGCTATTCATCCCAAGTAATCCAACGATCAAAAGACGTAGTGGTGACAGCATCAACAATATGATCAAGGTCATCCTCCGTGAGTGTAAATTTCGTGTTGGTGCCGGTCTTAGTGGCCTTATATTATTTTCTAGCCCATTAAGGGTATGCAAGATGGACATACCAATGTCATCAACATTTTTTATATGTTGATATAATGGGGAGTCTGGCTCTAGCTAGATGGTCATGCTTCTAGGGGGTCGCTTGTAGCTATGATGGAAGCATTGACTCTGCTACTGGGCCGAGCAGAATGGTACGCTTAGACACTGCGTTGTCGCCAAATGTACCTACTATGTCTAGGTCAATTGGTGGAGCTGCAACCTTCCAATCTGGCATTTAAGTGGCGATTACCTGTTAAATTTTATCCTTAGTTGTCATGTATGGAAGATCATGCCAAGTGTGAGATTTTCAGGCCCGAATTTGGAAATTGTGCATGGTTAATTGAAATTTTGCTATCCGCTTATACTTGTCATAGATGGCTGGGGGCAGGCGCGGTTGGGAATCAATGGCCACATAGATAGCCCCATCATAGAGTATCTAGAAGAAATTTTTTTCCTCAACCTGCTTGGGGTCCTTCGATTCCCACAGGTTGGAAAATCGCACCCCCTCACACATGCCAAGCTCTAGAGGGGGAAAGACCACTTCTTCTGAGGTCACCCAGGCAACTAAGATGATTAGTAGGATCAGCTAAGAGTAGTAGAAAGCTTTTCCTTGCTCCTTAGCCTCGTGCACATTTTCGAGAAATTCTTCAACCAGGTACTGGGACCAATTATAGCATACTCCCTTTTTGCACTAGCCGGAGATTTGAATTACGTGAGAAGGAACAGTTGCGGCCTAAAATTTCCACATCAATTTCAGGCAAGCAGCAAAGTGCCCATACACATCCCTGGGTCATTGATGGTATCAATCAGGAAGCCCCTCTTGTTGCGTTCAACATTGTACCTCTTCTAGACAACTTCAGCAGTATGGTGCTCAAATTTCTTGCCCATTTCATCCCTAGGGTCGAGCCCATTCATAGGGATGCCTTTGATGTGGTGAATGAGGGCAACATCAATCGGTATGTGTCCTTGGAGCCACAAGCATCCATCATGGACAACTACCAACAGTTGGTGAACGATGAGGCTGGTTATGTTGTAGTGACCAAAATGGGGAAGGCGCAGCAAGTTCAAGATGCCTACCTCGGCTAATCCCTTGAACCAAACCATTACCTTGACTTTTAGCACACCATATTCAACCACCTATTCCAATTATAGTTGTGGAGCTAACTAAGGAAAACCATCTAGGTTTCCCAGGTCATGGTTGTCGAACTTTAGGTTGGGAAGTAGTCTGAACATATCTCCCCGCTGGCGCACTTCTTTGAGGACCAGAGGATCTGAAGGTAGGAATTGACGACATCCACAATTGTCATACGGGATACTGTTCTGCATGGCCAAACATGAGGGTGTAATGAGGTCAGTGGAGTCACCTACAAGCATTCTTCTATGAGCACCATCAGGTTCGAGGGTGCAATGGGCGACCGCTTCTTACGCACCTTTCGAGGGAATGCCGGATTCGATGGGAAGTAAGAGGCTTCCCACCATCCCATTTCATCTTTTTTTCCTTTCCATTTCCCTTCCAAGGTGTTGAATTCGATCCAATTTCTTCTACTACAGGGGTGACCTCTCAGACCTCATCAGATCTTATTTCTTTGGACGTTGTGTCAAGCGGAGGCACTTTTGGGTTAGTGGAAGTCATCCTTGCTTGAAAGATGAATTCAACATGGCTATTGTCAGACAACGGAGCATGCTCATTCATGCAGCTAACAGGTAGACAGAAACAATGGTATATACCAAAGCGGTCGGGGTACGATGAGCGTGAGCATCATTTGAATCCCGTAGAACAAAAAGTCCGGACCTTATAGCGTCCGCGAGGGAGAAATGGTCGTCAGACCCTTAATAGCCTGCCATAATTAGGGAAATGTTAAAAAATACTCATAAATTGCCTCATTGATTACCAGTTACCTACTTCATTAAATGGGGAGTGTGGTTTTCCATGCTCCCGCTCTATCCCAATGGCTAGTTTTATCCATAGTGTGCAGCACCTGCGCCTATCTCGCACCCACCTGTACTGCTAGTCTTGCACATCAGCCTTGTGCATTCCTTTCTGCACACCATCCCTACACATCCATTCCATGCATCATCCTGATGCATCCATTCCTATGCATCCTCCCTACATGCAGTGTCCACGATACAACTACTCTGGCCATATAGTCATTTGATCGACACCATAGAGTCTCGGTAGGGCTTTAGTCGACTCCCATTAACATTTCCTAGCAGGGAATCACCACGTAGTGTAGCCAATGTGATTACTCTGCCATTGGTAATTTATTTAATCACATATAGTCCTAACCAGTGCTATCATAAATTCCTCGAGTGTTTCAAGAACTCAATATTATATAGTAGGACCAATGCTTCCTCTGAAAAGTCCTTCTATTGAATATGGTGATCATGCTAGGCTTTCTCCTGTGCCCTCTGAACCTATTGGTGAAATTGGGAGATGAACCGATCTTCTTCCAATGCTAACAGTAGTGCCAGGTGTTCCTCCATAATGTCTGGGTCGGCCATATTGGTGAAGGTCGAGATGCGCAAGCTGGGAACAATGTATTCTATAGGCATAATAGCTTCTTTGTCGTAGACCATGCGGAAGGGTGTTTTTCCAGTGAGCTTCTTACACGTGGTTTGATAGGCCTAGAGTACAGATGGGATGTGTACGTCCCAATCACTTCGTTGTGCATTATAGACCTTGGTGAGTGCTTGTTCCAAAATTTTGTTGAATGCTTCTACGGTTCCATTCGCTTGTGGATGGTATGGAGTAATTTTGGCATGGTGGATCAGGAATTCCTCAGTCAAAGCCTTAATTGTTTCATTAATGAAGTGCATCCCTGTATCACTCATCAGGACCCTTTGGCATCCAAACTTGGTTAAGATATTCTCAAAAAGGAAGTGCACCATCATGTCCACTGTGCAGTCCTTGACAGCTTTAGCTTATGCCCACCTCGTGACGTAATCTGTGGCCGTAATGATATATCGAGCACCTATATTCTTACTGGGGGGTTAATGGGGCCTACAAAGTTGATGGCCCATTTTTAAAATGTCTATAGGGCCATCTGTCGATGCAGGGGCATTCCGTCGCAGTGCGAAGGTTTCTCGGTCTGTTGGCAGGCATCGCAGGGCCGACAATAAGTATGAGCATCCGTGTGTATTGTGTGCCACCAAAGCCTAGTCTAGATTATCTTCTGCATAGTGGCTTTACCTATGTAATGTTCCCCCATAACTCTTGCATGGGCTTCAGCTAGGATAGCCAGTCTTTCATGCTCAAGAACATATCTTCGTAGTACTTCGTCCACTCCTAGCTTGTATAGTTTTCCCGCAATGATAGTAAATTGGGTTTTGTGGGCGACCAACTCCTTCTTCTCAGACATCGAATAATCAGTGGGGGCCTTACCTTTAGTAAAGAAGTGAAAATATTTGCAAAGTGCTCATCAATCACTTTGATAGGAAACAGCTGTGCAACAGGAAATCCATCATCTAATTTATTCGGTTCTTCCCTATTCTCGATTCTGGATAAATGATTCAGCCTAGCATTCAACCTTCTTGGCTTCACAATAATTTCAAGATCATACTCCTAAAAAATTAACAACCACCGATAGATTTACCCCCCAACATAGGCTTATTAACTAAGTATTTTAAGGCCGAATGATCTGTGAAGATCTTGAAGTGCCCTCTGAGTGAATAGTGCCTGAAATTTTGTAGGGAATATACCATTTCTGGCCCCTCCTGCTCTGTGGTAGAATAATTACTTTCCACACTCGACAGCTTCCTACTAGTGAAGGACACCAAGTGATCTATACCCCCCTCTCAATTCTATGCTAAGACAACTCCCAAGGTGATCCCTGATGAATCTATGTGGACATGGAAGATCTTTTCCTATCAGGGAATTTCATAATAGGTGGAGTCACCATATTTTCTTTTAACAGCTCAAAGCTCTTCTGGCATTCGTCATCCTGAAAGAACGACACATATTTTTTTAACATCTTTTCCATTGGAGCAGTGATCAAAGCATATCCCTGTATGAACTTCCTATAGTAGCCTGTGTGGCCAAGGATGGAACATAGATGTTTCTCCTTAGTTGGAATTTCCAAGTTGATAATAATCGCAACTTTGGTTGGGTGAACCATGAACCCCTGCTGACATACCATGTGTCCTGAGAGAATTCCAAATGGGATGCAGAAGATGCATTTCTTGATGTTTAGGGAAATTTTGTTTTTCCTGCATTCGTCTAGCATCACGTACATATTCGATACATGGTTCTTTACCAATCCAAACACCATCCAATCATAAAAATAGACTTCCAAGAACTTATGCATGAATTCCTTGAATATAGCTACAACAACACGTGAAAAGATGGCAGTAGCATTATTTAATCAAAAGGGCATGACAATATACTAAAAAGAGCCCCACTCTTTCACGGATGTTGTCTTTTTGTGATCTTTAGGTGCAATACGTATTTGATGGTACCCTGAGAATCCATCAGCAAATGAATAAGCCTCCTGAACCCCTACGTTATCGAGGATTTCATCAGAAAAGGGTGTAGGGAATGGATTGTGGACATAGGCATCATTTAACTTCCGTAGATAGACAAAGATCCTTATTTCTCCTTTAGTCTTCTTCTCTTATACTACCATGGGGCTTACCCAATCTCACTGCTCTACAAGTTCAATGATACCTGCGGTCACCATTTTCTCGATTTCCTCCTTAACCTTTTGCATGTATTTCAGATTTAGGCGATAGGGCCGTTGTTTGAATGGTCGTACATTTGGCTTCAAATTAATCCTCATGACTCCCATATCTCCTATGATCCCTTTGAGTTCAGAGAACTTGGTCGGAAATAGGTCCTGATATTCAGTGAGCAGCTCAACGACCTTTCCGATTGTGCCATCCTCCCAGTAATCCCAAATCTTGGCCAGCTTGGGTTATTCTTCCGAACCAATATTGACATCTTTTAGCTTTATAGGTTTGGTAGCATCAACTGTTTGTAGCAATCGACTCACGACAACTCGTTCCCCTTTTGATTCTTTGATCATAATATTTCGAGGATCTTCATCCATTACTTCTATTAACAAATTTCTATAGTTTATGATATCTTGTAGTTGCGTGTCCCAAGTTGCCGTAGTACGTTCTTGCTCAGGGAAAACCTTATCAAAGACCAGATTGTCTATATCCTACAGGGCTTTGTCGATTTGCTCGGTTCCTCCTATCAGTCCAAATGTTCTCACAAAGTCCTCAGCCATCATGCTCCGGTGCTTGGTGGATTGGCGTAATTTTGCATCCAAGTACCAGGAGGTGGGGATTGGCCCCAATGTGTGAAAAAATCTATGGATCCATTCATTCCTTGTGTCCTCATTCCATACTTATAACCAAAGAGCTATGTGTCTATGCAGATCCGCATGTCCGAAGAATACTTCTGTCAGTGGATCAATTGTCATATGGAATCGGCAGGTCATCTTCCTTCGGCACTCTCCCCAGTCCTGGAAAGATTCTATGTGAGTTTCCCACCAGTGCGTAGGGGTTGTGTGCATAGCCAAGTCTAGGGCCCAAATTAGCCGCCCTTTAGGGATGCTTGCCCCAATTGCTGCAAGGAAAGCTTCACCATCACGAGAGCCATCAAATTAGGGTAATTCTCTTACCTCTGAAGAAATACATCAGAATATCTTCATGATTTTAAGACATATTAGTGGAAATACATCATGCAGTCAAGTTTTCCCATTTTCCATCTCTTCGTGCGAGTCAGATAAGAACTCACTATATTTTTCCCAACATAGCATGTCGTCAACGATGGGATGATCCAATCATCATCCCAGGTGGTTAGTTTGTATATGTGATCAATGTCTTCTTCCTCTCGTATTGATTCAGTATACCGTTCTCCTTCCGCTAGGTCCAGCGGGACTATTACCCTTGTGCTTCCATTTTCCAAGACCATGCTCCTTCTCTTTAGATTAATGATACCTCCCATGTCAATAGCCCACTCCAGACCCAAGAGCGCATGGTAAGTGTCTTTGTCGTCCACTATATGGATTACTTCAAAATTTGCGACGACCTTAACACCTGCGATATCTTCCACTACCTTTGCCAGCATCCGCAATGGGATAATATTCTGTTGATTAGCCATTCATAGCTATATGGTTGACCATTATAGTTTAGGTTCTCCCATTTGCTGCTAGGTCTTCTTGGATAGGACGTTAGAATCTGAGCCCATGTCAAGGATAACTTGGTCCATCTCGTACTCCCCGATCTGTGCAGTCATGCACATTTCTCGTCCCGTCCTTTTTTTATTTTTGTATATCTTGTTCAATTTTTTTACCTCAGGCTATGGAGCTATCCTTTCAGCGCAGTTATCTATTTTACAGGCTTCTGGTTGTGCAACAGCTTCATACATGCCTAGAGGAAAGGTTTAACTACCTTGTCTTCTTTTGGATCTACTGGTCCTTTTTTAGTCGGTGTTTCGATTTTTTTCACCTCCTTTTGTGCTTCGATGAAGGTTTCTTTTTCCCTTTTTAGGTTTAAGCCTTTTGTTTGATCCTCAAATTTCTAGATTAGTGATTCAGCTTCCACATTTTCCTCCGCTCCTTCTGTGGAAATGATGTTGTTCGTGATTACATTGACACATGAGCCATCGTCCCGTGGTTCTGCCTTAACTATTTTCACATTCTGCATGGGTGTTTGTTTCTTTTCTTTCATTTTTTATATTAACACGAGGTAGTCTTCAATGACATGATCAAACTGTCGACAATATCTGTAGGATTGGCACGTGAGGTTTAGGAAATCTTGTGTGAAATGGCCCACATCTCCACAGTTATAACAGATTAGTTGTCCATGGCCTCGAACAACACTCCCCCCTCTTCCTCCTCCTCTTCCTCATGTGGTGGATCCTCCCCATCTCGATGGAGACAATGGTGATGAGGGTCTACTTGTACTCTATATAAATTTCACCTATATACCATAAGATCGAGGGTTCGACATTTTTTCTCTTCATGACCCACAAAGGAGTAGAACCTGCACCACTTTTTTTTAATTCTGGTACATAAGCTCCCAACTGTGGGCAATGATCTGTGTTGTGTCTTCCTGCCACTCGAAATTCCACACACCATAGCATAGGACTGTTAGGGCCAGCCGTTTCCCTAGGTCGCAGAGGGCTTGGACCCCTAGCTTGCATGTAATCTGATAACAGTGGACATTGGTCCTTGGTGTGACTCGGTCCTTTACAGCATATGCATCAAACATCTAGGTTGGATTCCTTACTATGGTCATTTCGCAAGCTCTAAATTTCTAAGTGCATCGCCTCCAACTGGTTCTAGATTTGGAGAGCTGTGAACTACATATCATCCCTTTGCACAGCTTCTAATTTCATAGCTATTTCCAGTGCTTCCTCTTGAGAACCGATATTTTGTTGTCCATGAACCCACGCAAGTGTGGTAGTAGCATAATGATGAACCATTATTTATGTTGCTTTTCCTCGTAGACAAATCCCCCATCACTAATCACCTTCTTTAATCATTTCTCTGCTTACTAGACGGACTCTGTAGGCCCTTACTTAAAATCCTTTAGTTCAACTACACATTGAGCGTATGATTTAAGCTTTCTGAACTGTTGTTTTAGGGAATTATTCATAGCCTATATGGGTGCATTTTCATTTTGACCAATGTATCCCATGAACCAATCCAGTGCCCTTCCTTCGAAATCTATCGATAGCTATGCTCACTTGATAACATCATTGTTCACGCTTTTCACAATCCATATTGATTTCGCTAAAACCATAATCAATCCATGTCTTCGTCCCCTACACCCTTGAAAGTAGGTAGCTTCATATGTGTAGCCATGTTGTCTTCAGCTGATGGTGGGGGAGGCATAGGAGATTTTTTACCTTTGTGGCGATTCGTTGTAGGTGTAGCCAAGGGACTGGTTCCCCCGTGCGCAACCCTTTCTTGGTTATGATCAGATGACTCCCTCAAGGGACTGTATACTGATTTGTCTCCTTCTTGATTAACCTGGTAGTATTTACCACTTCGCGTTGTTCTCCCACTCTGATCGGAGGTCATTCACTCAGTGTGGCCACAGAAGACACCTTTTTCACTCAATAGCATCTTAGTCAACAACAACAGGGTTCTTAGGAACTTACCTCTAAATATTTTGAAGAACCTCCGTTGTGCTTCTAAATATGACACGAATTGATCAACAACGAACGTTGTAATGAACCTACCCAGTATACTTTCAACCCAATGATGAACAGTCCTGGTAATCTTATTATCATTTTTTTCCAATTGTCGTACCAATTCGGGGGTCCATTGTGTGACCTTATTGTCCTTCCATTAATTCTAAAATTGTTAGAAACAAGCTAACCACTCATGTAGCTCATGTGCGAAGAATACAAAGAATATTTTGTGCACTTCCGTAAAAATATACCTATCTTTCCACTCCTCTATGGACAACATCGCACACCTATTCTCTTTTAGGGAAAATTCCTGGATCTTCTTTTTGAACCACTCTTCTAACTCAAGTTTCAATGGCTGCCAATGTCCCCATGGAATTAGCCAATCTCTCTCTCATAATGCTCCCGGTCCCGGCAATGAAACCATTTGCTGGCTTAAGGGGTCTGGACCCAAGTTCGGTTTTAAGGTTTCCCAACAAACTCCTATACTACTGGCCCTTTTGGCAATGACCCGCTACGCAGGCCAAGGTCTCACCCAAAGTAATATGGGAGGGTGCTGGAACTAGGTTTCCCCACCCAGAGAGAGAGAGAAAAATTAGTAAAAAGGGGGCACCTTCAGATCTAACAAGTCTATGTTATATGAGACATAACCCAGAACCCTTAACAATAATATTGACAGAATAACTTATGTGAAGCCCGTAAATTGTTAGATAACATATAACCAGATAAATTACTTAACCAGATTTAGGCATTGAGACTATCGCATCCACGTGCACATTAATAGGCTACTAGCAGTTACAGAGATACCATAACGCAACCAATAATTATAGCACAGAAACACAAAGATATCACGAAACAGACTTCTCATGCAATTATAACTAGTCTCGACTTACAAAATTCTTCTTATCGGCCCGCACACATAGCCAACTGGGTCCGCACACAGCAGGACTCAGGGTCTTCCCTTACACAGCATCAGGAGCCCTTACCCAGAAAATTGATACAATAAATCCACTATTTATAACTTAGTTCTATATCTTGCTTAGCCTACCTCTAGACTTGATTTAAACATCTATTTATATCATTCTAGCCTACACTATCCTATGGTCTGCAAACCATGGTTTGTGAACCCTTGGTCTACCCTTTTGACCCATTACAATTCATTGGGGGTTTTACCCACGTAAAACCCCTTCGCTAGACCAAATATTATGTAAGTATTACAAAACTGGACAAAATTGGGGCTATGAAACCTCGTTCCAACAAGCACTGTGTGGCCGACCTCCAACCCTCTATTGGGCAGAGGTTGATTCCTGGAATCGACCTCGACCCAACTGCGGACCGGTCCAAAACACCACCCAACTAGGGGCTGGACGCTAGTCAGGAAACGCTCAATAGCGTCGCACGACAGGGCTCTAGCCCCTAGGCGTGAATTTATTTTTTTTAAACAATAAAAAAAAAACAAAGTTAAAATTAAAATGTTTTTTTTTTTTTAAACAAAATATTTTTTTTTTAATTAAATTATTCTTTAATTTAAAACTATATTTATAATAAATAAAAAAACATTTATTTAATAAATATAGAGTTGTTTCTTTTTTATAATTTTTTTTTAAATAAAATAAAAAAAAACATATATATATATATATATATATATATATATATATATATGTGTGTGTGTGTGTGTGTGTGTGTGTGTGTGTGTGTGTTTTTTATTTTATTTAAAAAATATATATATAAAAAAGAAACAACTCTATATTTTCTTTAAATAATAAAAAAACATTTAAATATCTAATGCAATTTAAAAAAAAAATGTAATGCTTCAAAAGATAAAAAATTAAATTAAATTAAAAAAATTGGTTTGCACTTTTATAAAAATTAAATAAATAAATAAATAGAGCTGTTTTTTTATGGGTATGGTTGTTTTTTGGTTTTTTGTTTCGTGGAGGAACCCAACAACCCTAAAAAGTAGAAATATTCTAAATTTTTGACCTAAAATCCCTACAAATTTGAGTTTTTTTTAATTTTCCATTTTCTTCGCTATAGAAATAAAAAATAGGGTTTTGGAACATAAAACCATTAAAAAAAAATCTCCCCAAATTCATTTTTAAATGGACAAAATAGAAGGAAAACTAACCTTTCAAATGTGAAAAAGTCTCGTTCAATGCGTTATCAATTCCGACACAACGTCTCCACAAAATTGCTCCAAAAAAACCTAGAAGACTTGATGTGATATGAGGAATAAAAACAATGATAGTTATTATATAGCGAAGATTGTGCAATTGCTTTAGCGTTTCGCGAATGTGGGATTAAAATTAAAATTAAGAAAATTAATATATAGTTAATATTATAGGTTTATATTAACTTTTATTCAATTTCGGCAAAAGAATAAAACATAAATTTTAAAAATTTATTTCGATACGTAATCAATGTTAAATCATTTAAATAAAAAAAAAAATTTATTTTGGAAGGAATGTGTGAAAGGAATATTTTGTGGATATTTTGAATAAAAAGTAGGGTGAAATATTTGAAGACCAGCAGTTTAGTAAAATGTTTTGAAATACATTTTAGACAAATATTTTGGAGGGAAGTATTTCAAACGAAAATTTTGAAGGGAAATTTTTAAGCGAAATTTTTTGGGGTGAATTTCTAGGGAAAACTTTTAGCGATAATTTTTTTTTTGGGGGGTTGGCGGGAGGGTGGAAGGTGGGGGAGGGTTAGAGGAAAATTTGCAGTCTTTAAGTTATATATTGTAACTGGGAGAGAGTGCATTTGTATCATCCAACATCTTCTTGTTGAAAGTCATGGGTTCTTCTAATAGTGATTTTTTTCTTTCTACAACATCAACATCTTCGTCACACAACAACTCTATTTAGATAGAAGAATATAACAGGAGTTCGTTCACCATGAATAGAGAGTTAAATTTTTGACATAGTCATAATCCTAAGTATGATGAGAACAAAATTGATGAAGGGCAACAAAAATATTTTTTTATAAATCAAGAGTTAGTTATTCCACTTAGTATTAATCCTAAGGATTATGAGATCACCAGTGATGAAGGGCATGATGAAGAATTTCTAGATTCAAAATTTTCACTTCATCCCAATCCTAAGGATTATGAGGGCACCACTGATGAAGGGGAACCTATTTCCATCCTACACTTCCTTAGGGTCCTAGAGTTCCACTGGTATACCCAGCCCCAGACAATTATTTTTTTCACAACGTGTTGTTGTTAACCCTCATTCCCTTTCTGAACAGAACCCCTTTCCCACTTCAGGATTTCCTTTTGGGAGAAGTAGCTGTCAAAAACTGCCTCTATATTTTTACTCCAAAATATTGGAATAATTTTACAATTTAGTTAATCTATTACTCGAGATACCTATCAGTTTTTATTTATGAAATAAAACTCAAGTCTTATTAATGAATAACCACATTTGTTAATTCTCTTTCACTTAACAATTAAAATGTATTTGTAAAAGTTTGCTAAACATAATTAAAATAAAATAGGGTGTTACAACTTATATTTTGTAGACCTAGAGTCCGCAAACCATGGTGTGTGGACCATCGGAAAGATTAGGCTATATTGTTATAAATAGAGGGACATTTTGAATTATAAGGTAAGAAGAAGATGATGAGAACATGATGCGAATTGTGGCTTAGTAGATATATTTGGGTTTTCGAGGAAAGGACTCCTCCTAGCTATGTGTGCGGAGTTCCCTAGTCCTGCTATGTGCGGACCCTGCTGTTGTGTGCACAGGTCGGGTTTGGGTATTGTAAGAAGGATCTGAAGGATTAATGAATGAGAAAGGTTGTTGAGTAACTAAATCTATTTGTACTGTTGATGCGAATATTTGATAGCTGTTATGTTATGAATATCATGTGTTAAGCTATGAAAGTAACTATGTTAAGTGTTCTACTGCAAAAACCTTCGATCTGGGTCTGTTCTGTTATGTTTTATGTAAAGAATAATTGTAATGTTGCACTACTATTTTAGGCGTGTATGATTTGTTAAGTACATTAAGTATAATTGACCTTGCGTACGTGGATGTGAAGGATATCTATAGATCCAGTTCTGGGATAGGCGATCTGCTCATTATAAAGCCAGACGCAGCTCTGCTTGGCTTACCTATCCTCTCTCAGGGTGCAGAAACTTGGTTCCAGCACAGACCCATACTGCTTCAGGTGAGACTTTGACCTGCGTAAGCAGGTCACTGCCAAAAGGGCCAGTAGTATAGGGATTTGTTGGCAAACCTTAACCTCCAAACCTGGGTCAGGACCCCTTGAGCCAACAGAGGCCAGTAGCTGCCACATCTCTTCTCAGAAATAATCTACCAATGCCCTAGCTAGTTTATTTCCATTCTTTCTATAATAAAATTTCAGTTCTTTGATAAATGAAATGAAGTGTTATTTCCGCTGCATCTTTGTATTTATGGTTATATGTGCATTATGTTGTGTTCCTACATGAATATGGTTCAGTGGTATCAGAGTTGTCTGATTTTTCTCAATCCTTCTTTGCATGTCCCCAACGACGTCAGGATATAAGGAGTTAGGGCTCGATCTAGTGGAACCTTTGCAAGATCAGCTTCGCAAACCCCGACAGATGCCCATGGGGGACGAAAAGAAATATGAGGGAGCAGGATATCCTATCAAAATATTGCTCAAGAAGGACCTCGAAAAACAAAGGAACGCGATGATGGATAACTTTTCCCAGATCCTTCAAAAACTACCCACCGGTGGCACATCTGCATCCAGCAGCCACTCTGGAGGCACGACTCCCTTTATGGTACAAGTAAAATTTGACATTCCAATATTTGAGGGTCAAATAGATGCAGATGCCTTAGATAGATAGTTGAATCTATTAGAAGGATATTTATCAGTTCATGACTTTTCTGACCGAGAGAAGATTATTTTTACACTCTTCAAAGCTACCCCCCAGGTCAAGGACTGGTGGGAACCTACTGTGAGAAAAAGGATGAGACAGAACCCTCTATGTTCTCAACCGTACCCACTTGGAATTATTTTCGAGATGCCATCAAGGAAAAATAATATCCCGTGGGGAGATATGAGGACAAGTACATATAATGGACCACACTGTGGAAACAAAGGGATCAAGATGTCCATGAGCTAATGAATCTGTTCCATACCCTGCACACAAAGTTGGGTATCAAATATTCAAAGAAACATTTGGTGCTAAAGTATCATAGTTGTCTGCACATATACATTCAGAAGGAAATGGAGTTCCTCGACATCTCCTCGCTTGGTACAGCATACCGGTATGCTGCCAAGATTGAGAATAAATTCAAACAGGAAAAGCGAGACTTTGGATCTGCAAATCAAAAGCAAGGGAAAGGTGCCCCCAAACCACAAAACAAAAGAAAAATCCAAGGCATGGTGGCCCAGGACAACCTTCCAAAGCGACAAGTAAAGAACAAAACCGCAAAGCCAAAGAAGGAAACGGGAAATTTGTGTGAGTTCCATAAGAACTCCACTCACAACAAAAGCGAGTGTCGGGCCAAGCAGTCACTGGTGGCCAAGATGAGGGCTTCTCAATCAGATGCAAGCTTTGAATCTGAATCAGAACCTGACAAGGGGAATGAAAAATGGAAGTAGATTATTGATGCAGAGCCTAACACCACTGTTGCCACTCCGAATATCCAGAAGGAGGAACTAGAAGATCCAGAGGAGGCAAAGCATCTCTTCCACTCACAGATGTGGGTAAAGGGTTCCTAACTACAGTTCATTATTGATAATGGGAGCCAAAAGAACCTCATTTCATTATATTTCATAAAACGGTTGGGCTTGCTAACCATTACGCACCCACAACCATACACCATTGGGTGGCTTCACCAAGGACGGGATCTCCGCGTTAGCCAGCAGTGCTGCCTTAACTATAGCATCAAGCCCTTCACGGATGAGGTATTGTGTGACATTTCTCCTATTGATGTTTGTGATGTATTATTGGTCCAACCGTACTTGTGGAAGTGACATGCTGTGTATGAGTCTTGGCCTTGTGAAATAATTTGTACAGGATACCAGAGGTACCACTCCCTTCCACTATCTCTCTGGTTACTACAAAAAAATGCAGTAAGCTCATTTCCCAAACCAGGAATTTTTTTTTCCTGATGATCTACCCCCAGGGAAAGAAGAATATTGTGGCCATGACCTCCAGACATGGCTCCTCTACATGACAACAAAAAATGGACAAGATTTTGGAGGAGTACGGGGACATCTTCACCTCACCCACAGCGATGCCTCTGCACTGTCAGGTCAATCACCCCATTGAAATTACCCCAGGTGTGCCGCTAACCAATGGACTGATATATAGGTGCTCTATTCTAGAGAATGATGAAATTACTAGGCAGATTTAGGAGCTATTGTAGAAAGGTCACATCTGGCCAAGTTCATTGCCCTGTGGGAGCCTGAACGTATTGGTACAAAAGAAGGATGGGACTTGCAGACTCTGTATTGAATATTAGGTGCTGAAAAATATAATTGTCCGGAATAGGTACCCAATCCCATGGATTGATGACCTTCTGGACCAACTCAAAGGGGAAAAATATTTCAGCAAGATCGACTTGAAGTCTGGGTATCACCAAGTACTAATCGAACCCTCGGATGTGTGGAATACTGCCTTCAAAGCCAAGGAGAGCATTTTCAAATAGCTCATCATGCCTTTTAGGTTGACGAATGCTCCCACAACCTTCATGAGGTTGATGGATGACATCTTGAATCCATTCACCAACTCATTTGTAGTGGTGTACTTGGATGATATTCTGATCTTCAACCAGACTTGGGAAGAGCACCTCCACCACATCCGAGAAGTCCTCCAAACACTACAACAACACAATTTGTGTGCCAATTTGGAGAAGTGCACTTTTGGCATGATCCAGGTTCAATATCTAGGATACATTATTGATGAAAGGGGGGTGCATGTGGATCCATCCAAGATCCAACTCATTCAGGATTGGCCAACCCCAACCACTCTAGCAGAGCTTCGCAGCTTTCTGGGTCTTGTTAATTTCTACCGCAGGTTCGTGTTGGGATTTTCTCATATCACTTGGACCTTGAGTCAAGTCACCAAGGGAGGAGTGAAATAAAAATTATTTTGGTTGGAATCTCAACAGAAGGTGTTCATAGAATTGAAACATCACCTCTTTTCTGCCCCAGTGCTCACATTACCAGACTTGCAACAACCATTTGAGATTGAGACAGATGCCTTTGACTATGCTATTAGGGTCGTTCTTACTCAACAAGGGTATCTAGTGGCATATCACAATGAGACATTATCCGACACAATTCGCAAGTATCCCACTTATGACAAATAAATGTATTCCATTGTGCAGGCTTGTCGACAATAGAAGCATTACATTTTGGGGAAGGAGAAAATCATCCACATAGACCACCAACCCTTGTAGTTCATACATACATAAGGGAATTTGCAGAATGATTTCCATAAGAAGTGGTCCAGATATCTGCAACAATTTCATTTGAAAATCAAGTACAAGAAGGGTAGCACCAATAATGTTGCAGACTACCTCAGCCGACCACCGATCGTGGCCATAACCACCATTCTCAACTCTTGTGGGCATGAGACTTATAATTGGCCACTTCTCTACAAGAGCGATCCAGAACTCAGCCACACATACAAGGCACTCTTGGGGGTATCCAAGTTCCAAATTTTCACCTCCAAGATGCACTGTTATGTCACCTGGGACACCTTTGTGTTCCTTCAAGCGAGCGTGCCAAGATGATATGGGAAGCACACTACAGTCGAGTCACTAGGAATTTTGGGGTCGAGAAAACAGTGGCAGTACTGCATAAGTATTTCTATTGGCTGAACCTTCAACAGGATGTTGGGAAGTACATCAGATCCTACACTGTTTATGCTATTTCCAAACCAACCGTCAAGAAGCAAGGCCTCTATACTCCGCTACCTACCCATAGTCGACCTTGGGAATCCATCTCGATGGATTACATGTCGGGCCTTCCTTCTACTAAGCATGGAAATGACTTTGTTTTCGTGGTCATCGACAGATTCTCGAAGAAGGCCATTATGGCGGCCTGCAAGAAGAATATCACAACAGAAGCCACTTCTAAACTCTTCTTTGAACGAGTGTGGGTGCACTTTTGGATCGCACAGTCTATCAAATTGGATTGCAACAGCAGGTTCCTCAGAAAATTTTCGTCCAGCCTCTAGTCATTTTTGGACACCAAGCTCACCAAGTCCACAACCTTCCATCCCTAAACTGATGGTCAGACAGACGTCATCAACACAACGATTATAGACATTCTGCGCATGTAAAATTCAAATCATCCATGCACATGGGATGGGAGCCTCCCCTATGTACAACATAGTTATAACCAGGCTCTCAAAATCTCAACCGACCATAGCCCGTTTCAGATGGGCTTGGGATTCCAGCCACTATGTCCCATTGATGTAGCCATGCCATTTGCGGCTACTCAGGAAAATTTGGCTCATGTCCAGTCTTAAGCTGACAAAGTGAACAACTTCATCGAGTGCATTCATCACATCTGCCAATAGGTTCATGAAATATTGGACAGAGCCAATGCTAAGTACAAGCAAGGATATGATCAACATTGGGTGCCACACAACTTCCAGGTGGGCGACAAAGTGTGGCTACATTTGCAAAAGGAGCGCTTTACTGGACCCCACTGCAAGCTTCGCCCACTCCAATATGAGCCATAGTCCATCACCAAGGCTGTAGGGAACAATGCCTTCGAGCTTAGTATTCCACCATTCCTTGGTCTGCACCCTATATTCAATGTAGACCACCTTTGTCCCTACTTCCAACCTCTACTAGACACCTCTGACATTGCAGAAGAACTCACACCAAAAGAGTTAAACCCGGACTGCATGGAATAGGCCACCACAGATTGTATCATGGACATGCAAATCAAGAACACTCGCTAATAGAAGGTTCAACTGTATCGGGTTGTCAAAGGTGGCCAACTCCTGCACCAAGGCAAGTGGTTCACCAGGGACCATGTTTAGTAGAAGTTTCCTCATCTCATGGAGAAAATCAATGCAATGGGGAGAATTGCTTCATAACGGGGGGAGGAATGATCTAGGTGGATATTGGTGGCCACCCACCTATTCCACTTGGGGCCCCACCATTGTCTCTTTCAGTTTTTCAGTTTCAGCATAACTTACTATTTTTAGCAGCTTTTTGGGTCCTGAACTTCTGGAGCCATTTTGAGGCCCTAACAAACATATTTTGTGAAAGTAGGGAGAAATGTGGGTCACTCAAAATTTTTAGTCTTTGGATAGATATTTCTAATGAGGTATGGTTCACATCAAACAAAGTTCGTATGCCAAAGTTACGTCCCCAGGAAGTTGAAACACCAATTTACCCAAACGGGACCCATAGTTTTGGCACTTCATATCCTAGGGTTAGGTTTTTGGATGTTTAGGATTTTCCATTGTTTCTAAATAGTAAATAGGCCCTCGATTCTAATTTTAACTCAATTCAGAGGCTTTTAGCCACCACATACCTTCTCATGGATAAGCTACCAGTGCCCTAGCTAGTTTATTTACATTCTGTCTGTAAGCAAATTTCAATTCTTTGATATTAATGAAATGAAGAGTTATTTCTATTGCATATTTGTATTTATGGTTATATGTATATTTTTTTGTGTTCCTGTGTAAATCTGGATTGCCTAGTAAGGACTCAAAACATAGAGCAAAAATGTGACTGTGGATAGATCTTCAGGAACTTTCACCACATAAATTTGCAAACAAGAATTATTTTCCTACATCGAGGGGACACTTGGAATGAGATCCATCGACACAGAAAACTAAGAATCAATATTTAGAGAAGGATGGTAGACTTTTTTTTAATTTACACCTCTTCCCTCATCCTTTCTCTCATCAATATCTATCCAAATTATGGGTCCTTGTGTTGTAGTGTGTTTGGTGAACGTATATACGAAATCACACCAACTTAAGGGGTGTGGTTTACATCGTTAAGCTATTGGTAACAGGAAGAAAGAAGTGGATTCAATAAGCATATGATATATAGGAAAAAGAATGCAAATGTAAACTAAAAAACTAAACTAAAACTAAACAGAAATAAACAGAAGCTTTGAAAAGAGTCAAACGACAACAATAGTGAAAACTGTGGCTCTAGGCCCCTCTTATTGAGCGTTGGTAATAAGAATATTGAAAATTTACCCTCTTGCCAAAGGGCCCATAGACAATTGTTCTAGGTCCCAATGCAAGGATGTTTTTATCCCAGATTTGCCTCGGTGTAGTCTTCCTCTCTCTCTACTATGTTGGACTGAACTTGTTGGATGGCCAACAATTGAGTCCCCTCTATCTTCAGCTCTGAGTCACACACGCTTGGTATTTCTTGGGAAATTCTAGCCAACATAACAATGTGATCACCAATTTTTCATCTCATGGTGGCCTTATATAGGATATTTTAAATCCTCCCTTCCCTCTCTTGTTACATGGAAGATGGTGACCCAAGAGAGGGGTATGATTCCTTTGTGTGCTCCAAATATTCTATTATGTGCTCACATAGTGTCTAAGGAGGCATTGGTGGCTATCCTTAGGTGGCTTAAAGTAAGGAGTGACTTGTCCTTTTCTTTGTGTGGTCCTGGATAGTGACATTTATCCACCCTTAGGAATGTGCACATATCGGGTAAATAGGTGCGCAGAAGGTGCTCTTCTCCAAGGATTATGCACGCAAATAGCATTCAAGACTAGTTCAAATTTGATTTTCCTCAGACCTTAGATATTTTTAAATAATTTCCAGATTCTGTAATGTCTTCCAGCGTTATAAATACTTTGGCTTGACAGTAATTAATATCATCTTATGTTGTAAAATTTTCCAGTGTTAACAGTTTCCCCCTAATGTGTGAGGTATAGGAAGAACTGTATAGGCGAAATACATTATATTTTCTTTTCATTATCGTGCGTAGAGAGAGAGAGAGAGAGATGCGTGAAGCTTTGGGATTGAAAACACACTGCACCATTTCCAAGAATGATCATGGCCTAAGGGATCCCTGCAAGTAAATAGAATTTACAATTCATATACAAATTTTCAACGAGGTGGGTATGCCCCATGCTCATGATGTTGTGGCTAGTTAAACAAAATTGATAGATTATATGTTCTGTTTGTGTCACTACTATGGTAGTGATGCCGCCGATTTTTGTCGACAACTGTTGATGCCCTTAGGGGTGTTTTTTGTTTTAAAATAGGTGGAATGTGGTACCCATATGCGTAAACTTGGTATGGCATATAGTTGCACATTGTACGCATAGGTGTTGGCTAGGACCTTCCCATGTAAGCATTTTTGACACAGATGCTTATGAAGGCATGGGTGTTTGACGGTTTTGATCAAAGTGCAATGGTTGTAAGGTACGATACCATCTTGACATGAAAGCTTTTGTTGTAGTTGAATGTAAAGAGGATCAATGACATCTGTGGATAGTGATGTCTCCCACAGTGCCACCTGAGGATTCCCCTTGTATGGAGAGGGGTGATCCAAGGTACCGCTTCCTTTTTAGAATGTAGGTGTTGAAGTCGACAAACAGAAAGCCTCAACCGGATGAGGAGTCATCGATATAAGGAGTCGGGGAACTAAACGTGATGGGTTTAACATAGGCATTTTGGCGAGGGGTGATTGAAAACTAATGATGGGGATTCAATAGGCCAAGGTCAGAGTATACTTAAGCAGCTTGGCAGCAGTCATAGTTATTTCTGAAGGGGAAATCCCTGGAGTTGGTAGGACTTCCATGGTGGGTGTAAACCGGCTATGAATATCATGATGTCTTGTGTGTGGGGGGGTAATATTACAACCAAGGGTGATTAGGGACTGTTGCCATGGGAGAAAAGATGAAATGAGAGGGTGAAGGGATGAAGTGCACCGTTTGCGGTCTTTGTACACTTACCAAAAGAATAAAATAATGGGGTTTGGTCTGTACAAAACATAGAGATGGGTACCCCAAAACATAAAAGTGTTCACTCAGTGATGTTGTGAGGAAGGTGTTTTGCTGGGGGTGGGGGTCCGATTGGTTGGTCTCATGTGTGGGGTTGATGAAGCGGATTAAAAAGTATTGCATATGGGATTATGTTGGTGAAGGTATGGTGGGCCAAATGCGAGGTGCAATAGTGCGATTTTGATATACTTGTACAACCAGGCTTAGTCATCCAGGAAGGGGGTTTCAGCTTGTATGGTAAACTTGACCTTATGAATGATGAATGGAAGGGCATGAGGTGTTTCCCATACTAAAGTGGTATGGCCATGGCGTCTCTTTTGTTGTGATATGATCTTCTATGGGTGACGAGCGCCATGGGGGGAAGGATCTACGAACGAATGAGGATGTTTACCATGTGCAGGGTGAGGTGATGATAAAAATGGTCGGATATGAGGACCCTATGGTTGATTTACGAGGGATAAATTATGTCAGGATATGCAGAGTTGACTGGGACTCTATCATACTAGGGGTGGAATGATACCTGCTCTGGAACTTTTAGGAGATACTGTTATTGATGGTTTTCGATATTTTCCTTCAAAAAAAACTACCTCAAGTGAAATAATCTTATTTATGACATATTATTGAAAGTCATGAGCTTTAAAAAAGAAGATGAGACAGGGAATACTTGTTGGCACTGAAAAATTAATTTTTTAGGAGTGCGATTGTGTGGCATCACTTTTGTTCATCATGTACTGTTTATTACAGTGCTTCTTTCGGTCTGGTGATCAGATACTCTAAGCTCCAATTTTCCCTTGGGAGTTGTTACTTAGCTCCTAGTTTTGATTTCAGTTGGGGTTGCCCCCAGACTGAGATCAGGGGGGCGTTGCCAGTTACTGTCCTCTATCCATGATATCCCTTTTGTTTGTTCCTTGTCTTATTTTTGGAGCATTTGGAGGATTGTCATAATTCTCCTGGTTGTATGGTTGCTAATGAGCCTAGGAAGGGTTGCACTAGATTGACTGACGCATTACATTGTGCCATTGGTCCATTCTGTGGGGGGAATGGGGGATATCGGTCCGCTTGTCCTTGGTTGGTATATGAGTGCTGGGGTGACTTTCATGATAGCTAGGTTGTGATACATTCTAAGTAGAATCGTATGAGTATCCATGGTATTGAGTATTGTTTCCTATGTTTCCTTGGGCCAAAGACCCAATCAAATCATCTACATAATCGACGTGCATGGGGCTACTACTGCCTAGGTGATCTTGGGAAAAATACTCGATCAAACCGTCTATAGAATTGATGTCCATGGTACTATTGCTGCCTAGGTGATCTTGGGTCAAAGACCCAATCAATCCGTCTACAGAATCTACCTACCTGGTAACTCCCTCAATATCATGGGTGTTACTTCTGCCTACGAGATCTTGGGTCAAAGAACTGATCAAACTGTCTACAGTAGATGATGTGCCTGGTAACTCCCTGAATACAGATTACTGCTGCCTAGGTGACATTGGGTCAAAGACTCGATCAAACCATCTATAGTAATCAACACACGTGATAACTCAAGAGGATGAGACAACCAAGTTCCCCTGTCCCTGGTTTGTGTATGGTGGCTTGGGGGGAGGAGGGACAAATGGTTGTCTTTCTGGTGACCTTCATTCCCCTTGTAGGTATAGGATGGTACGAGGTTCATTTCCAAATTCCTGGGTGGAGGGGTCCTCTTGAAAGGATCGTTCGATGGCATGTAAGGCATCCCTATATCGCGGGATCTCTGGGAAATGGTGGGTATAATGACCGTAGTTGTTGTAGAGGGCACATGCATGATTTGTATGCAGTGCTTTTCCTTTACCTTTGGTGGTAGGTTCCTTTTTACAGGAACGCAGCATCACGATGTCTGTTTCGGAGCCAAGGAGTGGTTTTAATTCATCTAGATCCAGACAGATATGGGTAGGGTGACCTATTACGTCACATATGGTGCAGACTGGTGATTCCCATTGTATGGCGAGGGTCACCATATTCTTTCCTCTCTTCTTGGTTTTCCTAGCTATGATCACCAATTTTGCAATGGGAACTTTCTTTGCAGGGGTTGTCTCAACTGTTTCTCGGATGAGTGGGGGCTCCTCGGGACTGAGGGGATTCAACCCTGTGGCAATAACGTGGGTGGCTCCTATTTCTGAAGGGGGAAGGAGGTACCAAACTAGGAATGCCAACGATATGTTGGGTAACACCAGTGTTGCCAAAACCTGCTGGGAGACGAAGCCAGCTGGGGGGTAGAGGAAAGGGGTTTGGGAGGTGGCGTAGGCTAGGGAGGTTGTCGTGGTTGATGCCTCGGTGTTGTTACTACTTGTGTCCATGTCCTAACTAGCTTTGACACTTGATGTGTACGTCATGCACACCAGAGCCACTGTGAATCGGTCTATGACTCAGGGATAATGAGAGGATCTCCTAGGAATGACCCTAGAACGGACGACGGTTTGAATTGGCTAGGGCCATATTCTTGGTACCGTGAAAGTACATCTATGGATGTACCTACATAGGGTAGGATTACATTATTGTTTTTTAGGGGACACTTCTCGCTGTGCGTTAGTTGGTCTACAGTAATGATGTGGTCCTTGTGGGGGAACATCATAATATGGAAGATGGAGGAGGCTATAGCAGACATGTCATACATGTAACTCCACATGAGGAGTATATTGTAATCCAAGTGAGTGTCCAAGACATAAATGTCTATGTGGACTGTCTTTCCGGTTAAACAAACCAAGACATTTTGGTAGAGGCCACGGGAGTCGAAAGACAGTCATCGTATGTTCGAAGCGTGATGACTGAGGGTTTTAGTTCGAGAGAACCTAACTTCTACCAAACATTTTTTGACATGATGCATGTGGATACACCCTTGTCTATGACACCTCGGTGAATAGTGATATTCTAGAATAACACTAGTATCTTGAAGGCGACCATGGAAGGAAGCCTAGGGGTGGCTTTGTCTAAGCCAAAAGCCATTACACGTGTATCGTTAGGGTCGAGAGAACCTAATGTGGAAATTAGGGATTTCTGTTGTTTCGGGCATGACTGTAGCACTTCCAGAGCTAACATAACAGCGGGAGATTATGTTAAATCATCCACGATGCTATAACTATGGGCCACTTTGGACTAGTCTCCTGCTTGCCTATTAGGTCCCTTTGCCATCTTTGGAAATGGTTCTATAGGCATCCTTGAAATGGCCAAAGGTGCAGTTGGTGCACTAATACTTAGCCCTAACATACTGGTGTCTGGTGGGGTGTCGTAGTTGCAATTTTTTGTTTGGAAAAACATCTCTTCTCCAGTCATGTAAGTTTCATTCCTACTTTTCCCAGAGTCATCTAGGTTTTGCTGGTGAGTGCTTACCGTCCCTTGATTGGGGAAAGGTTCTTGCATCACAATGTTTTGCTGGGAAGATCTTCCTTGTCCTTGATAACTCTATAGCTTCTTCAACTTAGGGAGATCGGGAAAGTGGTGAGTATAGTGGCCGTACTCGCCACATATCGAACAAGAATGGTTTGTTTGAAGAGGTGGCCTTTTGCTCTGCTTTTGGGCATTTCTCGGCTCCTAGTTATGATTCTAGTTGGAGTTGCGTCCAGCCTAGGATCGTGGTGGGTGTTGTTGGCTGTTTCCCCCTATCCAGGGTTACCTTTTGGCTTGTTTTTGGATTTTTTCTTCACCACGTTAGGAGGGTAGTTCTCTTGATTATATTGGTATGGTTGGTTTTGGTACGACTGCACAAAGTTCACCTATGTATTTTTCTCAATAGTTGGGTCATGTGCTAGGAACTAAGCATAACGCGGTCCTTAGTTCACACCTGCATGTTGCGGGGGAGCTCTTCCATCAATGTTTCTCTATGTGTACTGGGTCCCCTAAGCTGGAGGATAAGGTCCTCCCTAGTGATACTCTTGCACCCTATTATTAAAATTTTACTGAGGTATATGATGAATTTCAAAATAGGGTTGACGCATCTTTTAGGTAGAACTATATGTCTAACTAGGGTTTTGACTATTGTTGCCTAGGTAACCTTCAGTCATTGACCCAATTAGCCTGTGTGCAGAGTTCGACGCGCCTGGAAATTATTGATAAGTTTGCAGGTGCAGGGCGTTAGGCAAGATGTTATAAATGTATCCTTACTACGTATAAGTTAGCTCAAGATTATGGGCTTTGTTGATTGCGTACTCTTTGGATGTGGGATTCTGATGTGCGACATCCTTCGAAATATATTTCATAATAGTTTTCAAGAACAAGTTTAAGAGAACCTGGTCATTGATTTTAGCTTTACATAAACTGTGACACCATCCCATTCATGGAGATGGTCCGAGATATGGACGATGGGGATTTGTCTAAAATGCGTCAATAATCTCATTCTGAAATCATGGTGAATGGGTGACTGAAAATATGTTAGGAACACAGTATCGAAGGCACTGAAGGTTCGATGTGAAGCTGAGGGTTGCTCCACATACCACTTCGCGGCTATTCCTATAAGAGTGCATTGAAATAATCTCAATCGAATAGTGTCATCAATGATATTGTTCGATGAGCACCACAGGTGAAAGGTCATGACATGATTACCTGGGTCTTATGCTTGCCTACCTTCGAAATTTGGTATATCTGAAGGGAGCTTCATGGGCATGAGAGGCCATGTAGGATCATGTGTAATGGGGTCATTTTTTATCTTGGTTAAATCGGGCAGATTCAGCAAAGCTAAGAAAGGTGACTCAGAGGTTGATGCCACTGCAATGTGTGAAGACACAAAGTTTTAGTTAGAACGATGGTTAGTTTGCGGCGTACCCTACTACGTATTTAGCTGGCTTCCTGAATGAGACACACTCCTCTACCTCCTAGGGGTTGTGGGAGGAGTTGTGTGTGGTGTGGTGTTGGGAGACCGACTATGGTTCCCAACTACAATTTCCCCAATAAAATATGAACCAATAATGGTGGCAGCGTTTCGTCTTTGACACTTGAATGGCGAAAGAATTGGAACCCCTCCCGATAATGGGGGGAGGTCCAAAAGATGCCTGGATTGACGAGGTTCCATTGGGACCTGTCAGGTGTCATCTAGGTTTAGGAAAAATTTGAGAGGATAGAGTCTATGATCAAAGAAAAATTCTTGTTAGATACATAAAACAAAGAGAAAAATAAAATAATTTTCCCTTTAAATTAATGTATGTCATCAAGCAA
Source organism: Pinus albicaulis (assembly GCA_034641835.2). Classification (NCBI taxonomy): domain Eukaryota; kingdom Viridiplantae; phylum Streptophyta; class Pinopsida; order Pinales; family Pinaceae; genus Pinus; species Pinus albicaulis. The sequence continues at coordinate 182,103,743 of CM076581.1, read as the reverse complement.
TCAAAAAAGTGGTTTTTGTTTATTTTCTTATGATACCCAAAATCCTAGAAGGCCTATTGCATCCTCACACACTCAAAAGTAACCGGGCCATAAGAATATTTCTTGCGACTGTTGGCACAACTTCTCGTAAGAGTTGGTGACACCCCCAGTCAGCCAAAGAGAATCCACCAAGGTAAGGGTAGAGGGTTTGGTGCTTGCCTGCACTGTCAACTATAGGGAAAAGGATGCCCTAGTTTTTGGCCACTAAGAACCACTGTCCCATGTGAGCATTCGAGTCTTGGGTTTCTTGGTAGTCAGCTAATAGTACCGAGTATCAACTGGGTTAGGTAGCCCCAACTAATACCGCATGCACTACGCCTAAGCCTAACCCCCTTTGAAACGGGTCTCTGTCGCGCTTGGGTTTTATTTTCCATGGGTTGATAGGTGGATTTGAAGCTCCCTAAATACACAACTTCTATGTTTCAATATAAAGTATGATCAAGGCATCTTATTGGATGCCTACCCCCTTGATCCTAACTTAAGCTATAAATTCTTTTGTGGCCCCTCTGGGGAGAATTTAGTGAGTTTGGTTAGGTTAGTTTTAGGTGTCTTTGCTTAACTTAGTGGGTGAGTGTGTGTGAGCACAAAGTGGACAAGCACATAGTTTGAATGTGTGGATATTAATGATCCTTTAGAAAATCCCCTATTTAAACTATGTTGTATTGTTCCTAGCTCAAATGAAAAACATGTGCTGATAATGGGCCGCTTTCAAGTTTTCCTAGTTAATCTATGTCACCAACTATATCAAGATGGAGAATTGTGAATAGGGAGCATTCATATTCCTACCTAGGATCACTGAAGGGTGCGAAGGTACAAAGATAACTTTCTCTTCTATAAACAATTCAATCCTAGTCCCAAAATTATTAGTGCAACAATTGAACTAAAATAAAAACTTCTACACTGGAAAAAAGAAAACTAGATATGCATGTGTGGTCTTGAGCCACATACTTTGGGTATTTATCTAGGTGTGTAAGTACCAAAATTTTCAAAAGATAATTTTTTTTTTCGGAATGCAAGTTATTTTCCCCCCTACTTAAACTATGTGTAAATTTTACAAAAATAAACTTGAAGTAAAATTGACACTAAGCCTACAAAAAGGAGCCAAGAGTAAGCTTTAACAAGCTCTGAGGTGCCACAACCAGTACTGGCAGCTATATTAGGGGTTGCCAAGAACTTTATAAGCATGAAAAAACAAAATTTAGGGAGAAATTTCTCATTCTATAATTTGTGTGCAAAAGGCTGAAATAGGTGCGCTTTCTATGTGCAGGTCAGCTCTTAATGCACACCGTGTGCGTCTGTGAGGAAAAAACGTGTGCAAATTCCTGCAAGAAAAAAATTTTCGAAGCTGCTCTTCTTCAATCTGTCTCTTGGGATGAACTAGGGACTGCAAGAGAAATCAGGGGAAATTCAGCTCCACTCCACAGCATAGACAAAGGTCTCTACAAAAAGAAGGAACAACCGTATAAACTTGGTAATAAAATGCTAGTGGAGTCGCTAATCCTGTTGTATTGTGTTTGGTGTACGTATGTACGAAATCACACCTACTTAAGGGGTGTCGTTTACCCCATTAATCTATTGCTAACAGGCAGAAAGAAGTAGAGTCAATAAGCGTACAATATAGAGGAAAAAGCCTGCAAATGTAAACTAAAAAACTAAACTAAAACTAAACAGAAATAAACAGAAGCTCTAAAAAGAGTCAAATGACAAGAATAATGCAAACAGTGGCTTTAGGCCCCTCTTATTGAGCGATGGTAGTAATAAGAGTGAAACTTTACCCTCTTGCCAAAGAGCCCCTAGACAATAGTTCTAGGTCCCGATGCAAGGATGTTTTTAGCCCAAGCTTGCCTCAATGCAGTCTCCCTCTCTCTCTACTGTGTTGGACTGAACTTGTTGGATGGCCAACAATTGAGTCCCCTCTATCTTCAGCTTCGGGTCACACAATACTGGTATTGCTTGAGAAATTATGGTCAGCATAACAATGTGATCACCAATTCTTCATCTCATGGTGGCCTTATATAGGAGATTTAAAATCCTCCCTTCGCTCTCTTAGTACATGGAGGATGATGACCCAAGGGAGGGGTATGATTCCTTTGTGTGCTCCAAATATCCCATTGTGTGCTCACATAGTGTCTAAGGAGGCATTGGTGGTTTTCCTTAGGTGGATTTAAGTAAGGAGTCGTTTTCCTTTTCTTTGTGTGGTCCCGGATAGTGACATTTCGCCACTCTTAGGAATGCATGCATATCGGGAAAAAAGGCGCATAGAAGGTTCTATTCTTGAAGTTTATGCGTGAAAATAATATTTAGGACTAGTTCAAATTTGGTTTTCCTTAGACCTTAGAGATTTTTAAATACTTTCCAGATTCTATAATGTCTTCCAGCCCTGTAAATCCTTTGGCTTGAAATTAATTAATGTCATCTTCGGTTGTACAATTTTCCAGTGTTAACACCTAGTATGGACATGAAACTTCAAGAAAAAATGATTACTGTGGATAAATATCTGGGAAATTTCACCACAAACATTTGCAAACACGAATTTTTTCACTACATGGAGGGTACTCTTGGAATGAGATCTGTCTACTTGAAAAAATAAGAATCAAGATTGAGAGAAGGATAGCATACTTTTATTTATTTACACCTCTTCCTTTATACTTTCTATCATCTATATTTCTCCTCATGATGGGTCTTGGTATGGAATTTAAACATCGAGCAAAAATGTTTACTATGGACAGATCTTTGGGATCTTTCACCATAGAAGTTTGCAAACAAGAATTGTTGCCCTTCACAGAGGGGACCCTTGGAATAATATCTCTCTACTCAAAAAAATAAGAATCAATATTGAGAGAAGGATGATGGAATTTTTATTTATTTACACCTCTTCCCTTATCCTTTTTCTGATCAATATTTCTCCCGATGATGGGTCCTGGTATGGAATGGACACTTCGAGAAAAAATGATTCCTATGGATAAATCTCTAGGAATTTTCACTACAGAAATTGGAAAATAATAATTGTTGCCCTACATGGATGGGACTCTTAATGGAATGAGGTTTTTCTACTCGAAAAACTAAGAATCAATATTGATAGAAGTATGGTAGATTTTTTCTTTATTTACACCTATTCCCCTTCTTTCCTTGATATTTCTCTTGATGATAGGTCTTGGTATGGACTCGAAATGTTGAGAAAAAATTATTATTGTGAAACACTATCTTGGAACTTATTCTTCAAATTCAAATCACCACAAAAATTTACAAACAAGAATGGTTTCCCTACATGGAGGGGACTCTTAGAATGAGATCCATCTACTCAAAAAACTAAGAATTAAGATTAAGATAAGGATGCCACACTTTTTATTTATTTACACCTCTTTTGTTATCCTTTCTCTCATCAAAATTTCTCTTGATGAAGGGTCTTGGTATGGACTCAAAACATCAAGAAAATTTGATTAATGTGGATAAATATTCGAGAACTTATTCTTAAAATTTAAATCACCATAGAAATTTGAAAATAAGAATTGTTTCCCAACACGAAGGAGACACTTGGAATGAGATTCGTCTGCTCAGAAAAATAAGAATCAATATTGAGAGAAGGATAGCATAATTTTTATTTTTTTACACTTATTCCCGTATCCTTTATATCATCAAGATTTATCCTTATGATGAGTCCTGGTATGGACTAGAAACATCAAGAAAAAAACATTACTTTCGATAAATCTCCAGGAACTTATTCTTCAAATTCAAATCACCATATAAATTTGGAAACAAGAATTGTTTCCCTACATGGAGGGGACTCTTGGAATGATATATGTATACTCAAAAAACTAAGAATCAAGATTGAGAGAAGGATGGAAGACTTTTTATTTATTTACACCTCTTCCCTTATCCTTTCTCTCATCAATATTTATCATCATGATGGGTCCTAGTATGGACTCGAAATGTAAAGAAAAAATTATTGTTGTGGATAAATCTCTGAGAACTTATTCTTCAAATTCAAATCACCACATAAATTTGCAAACAAGAATTGTGTCCCTACATGGAGAGGATTCTTGGAATGATATATGTCTACTCGAAAAACTAAGAATCAATATTGTGAGAAGGATGGAAGACGTTTTATCTATTTACATCTCTTCCCTTATCCTTTCTCGCATTAAGATTTGTTTGATCAGAATTTTTCATTGATGTCAACACAAGCAACACCAGGGGATACCCCAATATTGCATCAGAATTTTGACCAACCAAATTGCTATATTATGGGTCAAAAATGATTTTTATGTTTTCTAGTTTTCAAGATGTTTTCGTTGATATATGGCACTGTTGGAAATGTTGGCATTGATGGCAAAGGTAAAGACAGGAGCATCACCTAAACTATTCATAATGCATGAGACATGAAGAAGAGGCATTTTTAAAGAAGCTTCAGGAGCAAGGAGCAGCATCAGACAAGGAAAAGAGGCAGGCTAGGTAGTTGAAGGTCAGGGGAGAAGAATAGAGGAAGAGTACATTTACAGAGACAAAGCAGCAGTACTGAAGCAGAAACAAGCAGTGAGTCAGTGGGCGTAGACCTGCATAGAGTTGCATAAACCTGGGGAAGAGTTAGGGACAGAGTAATGCAGCAGAAGGCCATTAGATCTAAGATCTAGCCAGCTAGAAGTTTTGAAGTGAGCGCATGAAGAACCTGTATGGTTAAATCCATGTTAACGACTTGATAGATGAATGTGTGTGAACTTACGCTCTCTACGTATAATGCGAAGGTGTTTAGTCTGTATGAGAATCTAAGGAAGGTCTACTTATAGTTGATGGTTATAATACAGGGAAGGATTGTTATATGCGCTTGTTTAGAATTAAATTAATTGCGTTCATGTTCTCTATTGAAAGCGTATGATACCTTGTGTTAAGGAACTATGAATAAAAATGAGTCGTTGGTAATTGCAGTATGAAACAAGAGACTGTGTTGAGGAATTGCACATGAAAGGTAGAGGAACCTGAGCACAATGGAATAGAGCGTTGATGAATGGAACCTCGAAGGGAAAAGATGGATCGTAGAAGAAGGGAATAAAACGGAACCCACAGTAAGCAACGGAACCACGAGGAGGAACAGTGAACAGTAACGGTGGTTTCTGGTATTCATCGCACCACCCATATACAGAGAGTGGTATTAGACGAGTTGCGAGCGATTCCATATAAAGCTCGACACGTGTCCCCGGGCGAAATAGGAAAACCACCATCTAAAGTGCACCATCGCACATTATAGTTCGTACCAAGACGTTGAGCGATATTGTGATGAGCCGTTGATTTGGGAAGGGGCCATCGAAGGGTGATCTCACGCTAGACTTGCCCGAAGTTTAATAAAAGAGCCTGGATCATATCGACAACGATCGACGGTGTAGACTCATTGTAGGTGGGGTCTGGAGCCAAGATTTATTATACGGTTATGTGTTTAAAATAGAGCATTGGATTTAATATAAAGTGCAAAGGGTTATAACTTTAGTCCTAAGGTTCGGAGATATATATATATATATATATTATGAGGAAACCATGAGCATATAAGAATTTATTTATGTTAATATATATCGAATGTTGATGCGTTGGAGTTTAAGCCAAAGTCGAGGATACTGTGCAGCATTTCGAAAAACTGGGTAGAAAAATTTACAATATATTGGTATATTATGCTATGAGCTAATATTACAGTTGTTCTAAATCAAGCATATAAGTGCAAAGGCCCGAAAATTTGGAGATGCATGGTTATATGCATAGAAAGAAAAATTGGGTTAAGTACTAAATTGAGTGCAGGATATTTTGTGTGCAAGTAAGTTTTAACTATTTAAATTTCCAGCCCAGAAAATGGAGTATTGAAATTGCCCGGATCAACAGTTGGATTGAGTACAAATTTGTTGTATCCATTTTTTACGCACACAGAAAGAGGAAGCGTGACGCCTGACAGAGGTAAACGAAAATTGTAGATTTACAGAGATGTACAACAAAGGGATTCAAAAGTGCAGTGAACAGGTGAAATATGTAGATGATATTAAACAAAGAGTATGAAGAACAACTTCTTAACAGAAATAGAAAAAGACAAAATCCAATAAAGCCAAAGTTCAGAAGAAGAGCCGAATGATAATGAAATGTGTAACTGAAAATGTAAATATTTTTGTTGTTTATATTGTTTCTGATGCAAAGGCAAGTATCCTCAGGAAAAGACAAAATCCCACTGTAGCATGGAAATTTGTACATATTGTTGTAATTTTAAAAATGAGTTGGATAAAGGAATAAGAAGACAGAAGCCAAAGAGTCATGACTGTTCACTCCAAATTCTTTATGAAATACAAACAGTCATGTGAGGAACTCTATATATAATATCACATTGATATGCACAAGAGAGGTTAGAGAGAGAAAATATAGAGAAGGAAGAGTATAGAAGTGTAAGGCAGAGAAGATTAAGAAAAGAAGAGCAGAAAGAGAAGCTACAGAACAGAGCTGATATCTGAGGTAAATCAACAAACATTCAGTTTGAAAAATTGAGGAAGTTGGAGCTTCCCTATCAAGTTGTAGCTTGATAGCTGTCAGTTGTAGTTGACTGAGGTTGGAGCCTCCTGTAGGTTGGTGCCTGCAGAAAATTGAAGGGAGTTGGTGCTTCCTTGCAAGTTGTAGCTTGCGGAATTGAGGTAGGAGCCTCCTGTAGGTTGGTGCCTGCAGAAAAACAGTGGTGAGAGGGAGTTGGAGCTTGCCTTTGCATCACAACAATAATAAGATGTGGTTTTCTCCCTTTATGTGTTTCCACTTATATCTGGTGTCTCTGTGCATGATATTTATGTATTGATCTGATATGTATCATTTGCTTAATACCTGCTGCTCTCAAATTAAGTCTACTGCTCTATTAAACTAATACTTTCAGATTACATTCTAAGATTACTCTCACATCAAATAGAGTTTGAAATGAAGGTGTAAATAAGTTTATTGAAAAGTTTAAAAGATCATGAATGTATTAAACTGATTCACCCCCCCCCTCTCAGTTTAATTAGAGATTCAACAATTGGTATCAGAGCGGGTTCCTTTGTACAAGTCTAACAACTGAAAGGAGATCCTAGGTTCCCAAGATGGCTAGTAAAGAAGGATGCTCAACCAATAAATCCCCTTTCTTCACTGGTGAAAATTATGCTTTCTGGAAAATCAGAATGAGGACATACATAATGTCTCTAGGAATAGAAGTCTGGGCTGCTGTGGAATTAGGATATGCCCCAAAGGCAACTGACACAGAGAAAGAAACAAAACAAGATTTTGTGGCTAACGCAAAAGCCATGAATGCCATCCTAAATGGATTGTGTGAAGCAGAGTTTATTAAAGTAATGCACAAAGACACTGCCAAAGAAATATGGGATACTCTTGAAAACATACATGAGGGAGACAAGAAATTAAAGACTGCCAAACTTAAAGTATATAGAGCCCAGTTTGAAAACTTAAAAATGAATGATGATGAAGACATTGCCAGTTTCTTCCTAAAAGCTGCAGAAATTATTAACAATATGAAAGCTCTTGGAGAAAAAATGCCAGAAATTATAATTGTGCAAAAGATTCTAAGATCTCTTCCATCTAGGTTTAATCCAAAGGTGTCTGCAATAGAAGAAACAGCTGATTGGGAGACCTTGACCATGAACCAGCTACTTGGAAATCTAACAACCTATGAAATGAGGCTCCCACAGAAGAAGCCAAGTACGAGGGAAGCAACCTTTAAAACATAAAAGAAGAAAGAAGAAGAGGGAGACATATGCTCTTGCTCGGATGAAGAAGAGGCAAAGTTTGTCAAGAAATTGGATAGAGGCTCAGGTAAATACAAAGGTAAACTCCCCTTCAAATGCTTTAACTGTGGAAGAGTGGGACACTATGCCGCTAAGTGTCCTCACAAGAAAGTAAGGAATCAGGTTCAAGGGTGAGAGAAAAATAAATCAAAGAGTTGGTAGAAAGGATAGAAGTTCAGCAGAAAATCCTTCTATGCTCAACAGGACAGCAGTACATCTGAAGATTCAGATGAATCCTCAAGTGAGGAAGGAACCTCTGAATTTTTATTGATGGCCATAGAAAAACTTGAAGGTCTCCTTCTAGAAGATGAAGAAGAAGAAGGTGAAGTCGACCTTGAGGGGGAGCTAAGAATTGCTCTAGAATATATTGATAGACTCAAACTAAAATGCATAAAGCAAAAGGACATTCTCCTCAAGTATGTACGAGAAGAACATAATTCATAATTCCTTAAGCAGCTAAAGATAGAGTTTGAAGAAGCCGAGAAGATAGAGGACATGTTACTTAAGAAAATCAAAGAAAAAACCCAAGAACAAGAAAATTTGGAAGAAGAAGTAGTATGTCTCAGGAAGAAATTAGAAAATGCTCAAAGGAAAGTGGGTAAAAACGCTTCTCAAACAACAAGCTCTAGTAAGTTGAATGAAATTCAGGTTGCTCAAATATTCCCTATGATAAAGACTGGAATAGGCTATGAAGGAGAATCAAGTAAAGGAAAATAAAAGGTTGACAAAGAAATTATTTTTGTAAATGCAAAGAAGAATGACAAAGCAGCTCAAACAATTCCTACAAAAGAAGAAATCTGCAATAAGGAAGACACAGATCAGAAGAAACCACTAGTAGCAAAGAATGTAATAAATACTAAGACCCCTGAATATGTAAAATTTGGAAACCATCAAAGGAGATTCTTCCCTTCAATGAAGAATGTCACCGGTTATGTCTTCCACAAGTTGGGACACATTGCTGCATATTGTCATGCAAGGAGGAGTAATTCAAACTAGCAAAAGATGCAAACTTTTAAGAGACTTCCTCAAGAAAACAAATGGAAGAGACAACCTTACATCAGGTATGCAAATAGCTTCTATGGTTACTACTTTTATTGTAAGGAATTTGGTCATAAAATCATTGAGTGTAGAAAGTATGGACAAAGATTGATGTTTAACACCTCAAGAAGGTTTAGGAATCGAAGAAATTATGTTCATACTCATAATTCTACAAAAATTATGATCAAATTTTGTGTATGCAATCAAGTTGGACATATACCTTCCAAATGTCCTCTAAGAAGATGGAGGTCATCACCTCACAAAAGATACAAAACAAAAGGGTGCCTCCAGTGGATAAAGAAGGTGAATAAGTGTGACCTGGCTCTAACTGCTCAAGATCTGAAAAGTCAATGGTATTTGGATAGTGGCTGCTCTAAACACATGACAGGAGACAAAAGTAATTTTATAACTCTTGATGAAAAGAAATCTGGAAATGTCACTTTTAGCAATGAAAAATCAGGTAAGATCAAGGGAAAAGGCTCAGTCAACATAGAAAATGGCAGAGGAAAGGCCCAAGATGTACTATTTGTAGATGGGTTGAAAGAAAATTTACAGATTGTCAGTCAGATGTGTACAAAGGTTGCGAAGTTCTATTTAGAGCACAAGACTGTGAAGTAATATCAAGCACCACAGGTAATACTCTGCTCAACGGTGTTCGAACAGAGAGCAATGTTTACATTGTGAAAGAGGAAGATGAAGCATGCCATCTTAGCAAACTTGAGGAGTCATGGTTATGGCATAAAATATTGGGACATATCAGCCTCGATCACATCATCAGACTAAGCAAGAAGAAAGTTGTAAGAGACATGCCAAAAATAAAGAGGCCCTCTAATACCATATGCAAATCTTGTCAATTGGGTAAACAGACCCGCACATCCTTTAAGGCCAAAGAGGAGTTTTCAACAAGAAGACCACTCCAGCTTGTGCACATGGATCTATGTGGACCTGTAAGAACTAAAACACCAAGTAGAGAATCCTACTTCATGCTGATAATAGATGATTTCTTCATAATGACATGGGTTGCTTTTCTCAAGAATAAATCAAAAGCTCTAGACAAATTCAAAATATTTAAGGCATTAGCAGAAAATCAGACAGGATGTAAGCTAAAATGCATCAAATCAGACAGAGGAGGTGAATTCACTGATTATGACTTTGCTGACCTATGCAATGAACATGGCATAAAACAAAAATTCACTATTGCGGGAACACCTCAGTAGAATGGAGTAGAAGAAAGACAAAATAGATCTGTTCAACAAATTGCCAGAGCCATGATGCAAGAGAATAATATTGCTCAAACCTTCTGGGTAGAAGCAATGCACACAGCAGTACATATCCTTAATAAAGCTCACTTAAGGCCAAGCAGTGACAATACTCCCTACGAACTGTGGCATGGAAAGCCAACTTCAATCAAACATTTTAGAATCTTTGGTAGCAAGTGTTACATAAAGAATAATGATGAAAATCTTGGGAAATTTGATGCAAGAGCAGATGAAGGAATATTTCTAGGATATGCATCCAAAAGTAAAGGGTACAGGTGCTACAACAAGACTCTTCGGAAAATAGTAGAAAGCATTGATGTGAGATTTGATGAAGAACTTCCAAACAATACAATAGATACTAACTGCTGCAGTCCATCAGATAACCATGAAGAAGAAGACCAGAATGATGATGATACAAGCAAGACTACAAAAGATGAAGGGCTGAGCTCAAAAGCACCCTCAAGATACACTCAGAAGAATCATCCCGAAGATCAAATCATAGGAGATAAAAAAGCAGGAGTCCATACAATAAGGCAGCTAACAGAACAAACTAAAGAGGTATACATAGCCATGTTGTCACAAATAGAGCCAATGAAATTTGAAGAAGCCAGCAAGGACAAGTCTTGGGTAAAAGAAATGAATGAAGAATTGGACCAAATTGAGAAGAAAAATACCTGGGAACTAGTTCCTAGACCAATTGAGAAAAATATCATTGGTTCAAAATGGGTATTCAAAAACAAAATGAATGAGAAAGTACAAGTAACCAGGAATAAAGCCAGTCTGGTCTGCAAAGGATACTCACAAATTGAAGGACTTGATTATGATGAAACATTTTCCCCTGTAGCCAGAATGGAGGCTATCAGAATGTTCCTGGCATTTGCATGCTACCAAGACTTCAAGGTATATCAAATGGATGTAAAATCTGCCTTTCTTAATGGAGATCTAGAAGAAGAAGTCTACATGGAACAATCAGAAGGTTTCTCATTGACAGACAAAGAAGACTATGTATGCAGACTGAAGAAGGCTCTTTATGGATTGAAACAGGTTCCTCGTGCTTGGTACTCAAGACTGGATAAATATTTGCAAAAACAAGGCTTTAAGAGAGGTGGTGTAGACAGCAATCTATACATAAAAGCCCATGAAAATGAACTCCTGATTGTTGTAGTATATGTTGATGACATTATGTTTGGAAGAAACAGAGAAGAACTAGCAAAAGGGTTTGCTGATGAGATGAAAACAGAGTTTGAAATTTCTATGATTGGAGAGCTCAGTTTCTACTTGGGACTGCAAATTGAGCAAAAGAACACAGGTACATTCATTTCACAAGAAAAATACTTAAAAGAAATGTTGAAAAAGTTCAAAATGGAGGACTGTAAACCTATGTCAACTCCCATGATGTTAGGTCCCTATATTACTAGTATAGTCCCTTATTTTTGTTAGTGTAACCCCCTTATTGTTATTATTGTACCCTTGTAACCCCCATTTTATTATTATTGTGTCCTTAAATTATTATTGTTAGGTCGGCTAGGATTACATTGTGGCCCACTAGGATTACATTATGGCCCCATGGACTCCTATATATAGAAAGGAGGTTTTGTAAATTGGATCATCCAAGAATTGTTCATTTATGTAATGTATTTGAGGTTTCCCCCTCGAAGTGGCTTATTTCTAAGGCGTTCATATCTCTTTTCTTCTATTTTTGGAGCTGGTTACACAACATTTGGTATCAGAGCTTTGGATTCTTGGGTTTCGCTGCTCCAAACAGGTCATCATGGCATTCTCGCTATAAATTTTTTTCTGCAAAGTTTCAGAAACTGAAATTTTTAGGGTACAAATCCAAAATCCTGAGGAAGATTTCCTAAAAATTTTAGAGCTTGGTTCGCAATATTTTTGGAGATATCATCTATGGAAGTTAGGTCTTTTTTCAGGCTCCTAAACAGGTCATTGTGGAATTTGTGCTATAAATTTTTTTCTACGAAGGTTCAGAATCTGAAATTCATATGGTGAGAAGCTAAAATCATGAGCAAATTCGTCAAAAAATTTCAGATCTTGGTTCGAAATATTTTGGGAGATATGATCTGTGGAAGGTAGTGTTTTTTCAGGCTCCTGAATTTCATCGCAAAGAGGTGATCGTGGGAAAAGTTCAATAACTCTCTCTCTAGTGATCGGATTGGAGAGCCGTAAAAATTGGTCGCAATTACATGGAATGTAGTGTCTTGGATATCAATTTCAAAGACAAAGGATGAAACAGTGAGACATGGCAAGTCGTACAAGTTCGCTCTACTGAACCAGTCCAGAATTAGGTCATTGTGGGAGATTGGACACAACTTTGTCTTCGAGAATCCAAATCAGGTTAGACCTGTGGAATTTGAAAGAAGCTTCAGAGGGCTACTACAGGGATGAATTTCAGATATTGAAGATTTTCAATTATAGAGATAATTCAATTTCAATATCGAGTTCCTCAAAGCAAGTAAAAGGTGTGTATTTGTTTCCGAATTGCATAAGTCTTGTTTGAAGAATCAATTTGAATTGATTCCAAGGGAATCTTGTAGAATAGATATCAATATTGGATTCTAAAATGGCCCCTAAAAAGAATTCAACACCCATTAAGCCTTCAGAAGGCTCTACTATGACTCATGAAGATGAAGAATGGCAACATGACATATCAAAATTACAAGAGCAAGTGCAATAAATTTCGCTCTCGTAAAGAGAAACAAAAAATGACATGGAAGTTTTGAAGAAAGGCGGAAGTGAAGATGGATCATTGACACAAGCAGATGGAAGATGGATGGCGTGAAGCTAAGATGTGAGGGCATGGAATCTAAGATGGATGGTATGGAAGTGGGCATGGAAGCTAAGATCGATGAAAAAATGAAAGACAACATGGAAACATGAAGAATGATCTAAAAGCAGACATGGAAGGTTTGACAAAGTTGATACAAGAAATGTTTCCTAATGGTGAAAAGATAGTAGAGGAAACTCATGATGAGAACAAAATAAATGTTAATCGTGATTTCATAAACTCTAATGTTGGCGGAAAGAACCACCATATTCCAAAAATGGATATGAGGAAGTTTGATGGAAAGGATCCTGTAACATGGATACTACAGATGGAGCAATATTTTGATCTCCATAACGTGAAAACACACAAAAGGTACGCATTGCAACTTTACATTTAGAACAAAATACATTTGTATGGTATCGATGGCTTTGCTCCCGTAAAAAAATTGTCACTTGGTCAATTTTTACAGAGGAAATGATAGCACATTATGAGGATACAAAGAGAAACAACTTCTTTAGCCAATTGATAAATCTCAAACAAAAGGGTTTAGTGGGGCAGCACATTGAGGACTTCCAAAAATTGAATATAAGGGTAACTGATATTCCAGAGGAACACAGGATTGATCTCTTCATAGGCACTTTAAAGAATAACATCCAACATGAAGTTCGCGTTCTGGAACCTGATTCATTGGAGAAGGCATTCAGGTTGGCAAGAAAAGTTGAATGTAAAATTATGGCGACAAGGAAGCCTACCACTCAATTTTATAAAGAAGGAAGTGTTGCTACGCCTAGATTTCCACAACCTACAAGGTTGACACCACAACAATTGGAAGAAAAAAGAGCAAAAGGGCTTTGCTACAGTTGTGATAGCAAATACACCAAAGGTCATAAGTGTGCTGAAAAGAAATTATTTTACATAGATTGTGAAGAAGAAGAATAAAGTGAACAAGAAGAGGATACACACCAAGAACCAGCCATAGAAGAGGAAGAAATGAATCCGACCATATCATGTAATGCACTGGCAGGAATTACCACTCCTCAAACTCTCAAGATAGCAGGACAGATCAAGAAGAAAAAGGTAATAGTGTTGATTGATTCAGGTAGCACCCATAATTTTATTCATTGTAAGGTAGCCAAGGAACTAAATTGTTTCCTATACCCAGCACCAGAATGTCAAGTGATGGTTGCAAATGGAGGAACTATAAATTGATCTGGAAAATGCCATAATATCAAGCTAACCATGGGGGAATATGTATTGACTAGTCCAATGCTTTCCATTCCTATGGGAGGTGCTGATGTTGTACTAGGAGTACAATGGTTACAATCTTTGGGGATGGTAGTTTTTAATTTTCAAGAACTTTTCTTGAAATTTTTTTCAGAAGGAAAGGAAGTCGAATTACGGGGTATTGAAGGGAAGCCAAGAAGGATAATAAGCTCTAATGTCATGACAAAGCTTCTAAAGAAAGAACAACGAGGCGTAATTGCACAATTATGCTCACTAGAAGTTCCAACATCAAAATCATCTATTTCTGCAGATCTCCAACAAGTCTTGGACAATCATTCCAGGGTGTTTGAAACTCCCAAAGGACTCCCACCTATTCGTGATCATGATCATGCTATTCATTTGATTCCAGGAAGTGTTCCTCCAAACATCAGGCCTTGTAGATATCCTTACTTCCAAAAGAGCGAAATTGAACGTATGATTGCAGAAATGTTAGAGGCAGGTATAATTCAACCTAGTCAAAGTTCTTTCTCTGCTCTCGTAGTATTGGTACACAAGAAGGATGGATCATGGCGAATGTGTCCGGATTATAGGGAGCTCAATAAGCTCACCATTAAAGATAAATTTCCCATTCCTGTGATTGATGAATTATTGGATGAATTACATGGAGCAATTTATTTACCAAGTTGGATCTTCGTTCAGGATATCATCAAATTAGAATGAAGACTGAAGATATTCCAAAAACAACATTTCAAACTCATGAGGGTCATTATGAATTTTTGGTCATGCCTTTTGGCCTTACCAATGAACCTTCTACATTTCAAGGGTTGATGAATTCCATTTTCAAACCCTTCCTTAGAAAATTTGTGCTAGTATTTTTTGATGATATACTAATCTACAGAGGGTCTTGGAAGGATCATGTTCAACATGTTGATAGTGTGCTCAAACTATTGCAGGAGAAACAATTATATGCAAAAACATCCAAATGTTTCTTTGGAGTACAAGAGGTGGAATATCTGGGTCATATTATATCTCACCAGGGTGTTAAAGTAGACCCTAACAAAATTAAAGCCATTAAGGAATGGAAAGTCCCCAAGACAATAAAGCAGTTGCGAGGATTTCTCAGGTTAACAGGCTATTATCGCAAGTTTGTTAAGAATTATGGGAGAATAGCAGCACCTCTAACAACATTATTGAAGAAAGATGCATTTTCATGGACTCCTGAGGCAACTAAGGCCTTTGAACGTCTTAAAGAGGCAATGTGCCTAGCACCGGTCTTAGCTACACCAGACTTCACAAAAACCTTTATTGTGGAATGTGATGCCTCAGGAAATGGAATTGGTGCAGTTTTAATGCAGGAAGGAAGACCCATTGCTTTTGAAAGTATTCCAATCAAAGGAAAGTATTTACAGAAACCTATTTATGAGAAGGAAATGTTAGCAATACTACATGCACTAAAGAAATGGCGAACTTACCTAATGGGAAGACACTTCAAGGTAAAAACTGATCATGATAGTCTTAAAAACTTTTTGGAACAAAGACTATCATTAGAGGAGCAGCAAAAATGGGTCACAAAGATGTTGGGTTATGACTTTGAAATAATCTACAAAAAAGGAAAGCTTAATGTTGTTACAGATGCTCTCTCAAGAAAGAATGAAGAGGTGGAAGCATTGCTTTGTGCCATTTCTATTATCCAACCAGATTGGATAACCGAAGCAAGAGATGAATGGAAGAAGGACAAGTATGTATGGACACTCATTCAAAAGATGCAGCAAGATCCTAGTACATCTGATACATTTAGTTGGAAAAATGATTCCTTATGGTACAAAGATCGCTTATATCTTTGTAGGAATTCCCAACTAAAACAAAAGATTATTCTGGAATTTCACACTTCTCCTTTAGGAGGACACTTAGGATTTTTAAAAACTTACCATAGGGTGAAGAAAGAATTTTTTTGGGATGGCCTTAAATCTGATATTCAAAATTTTGTGGCAAAATGTTTGGTTTGCCAGTAGAATAAAGTGGAAATAGTTAAGACCCCAGGAATGCTAAAACCTTTATCCATTCCAAGTCAACGTTGGGAAGAGATTTCAATGGATTTTATCACAGGTTTACCTAAGTCCGAAGGAAAGAGTGTCATCATGGTGGTAGTTGATAGACTTACCAAGTATGCACACTTTTGTGCATTATCTCATTCATTTAAAGCAAGTACAGTTGCTACTACATTTATGGACAGAATTCAAAAGCTACATGGAAGCCCAAGGGTTATTGTGAGTGACAGAGATCCCATTTTTACTGGAAATTTTTGGACGGAGTTATTTTCTTTTTTGGGTACTCAATTAGCTCATAGCTCATCTTATCATCCTCAATATGATGGTCAAACTGAGATAGTAAATAAATGTTTGGAAGGATATCTTCGTTGTTTTGTATCTGATAAACAAACACAATGGGTCAAGTGGTTACCTCTCGCTGAATGGTGGTATAACACTTCCTTCCATACTGCAGCAAAAATGACCCCATTTATGGCACTTTATGGATATAATCCACCATCCATCACATCATCTTTAAGGGAAAATTCGAAGGTTCAAGCAGTGGAAGATCACATTGAGCATCAGCAAGAAGTTCTCCAACTCTTAAAGGATAACCTGAATTTGGCACAAAATCGAATGAAACAACAGGAAGATCAACATCGCAGCGAGAGAGGTTTTGATGTAGGAGATTGGGTATTTTTATGGCTACAACCATACAAGCAAATGTCCCTCAAGTAAGCAAAGAAGGATAATAAATTATCGCCAAAGTACTATGGTCCTTACAAGGTGTTGCAGAAGATTGGTACTATGGCATACAAATTGGAGCTTCCTGCTTCTTCGCGAGTACTTCCAATTTTCCATGTTTCATGCTTAAAGAAGGTTATCAGTGAAAATCTTCCAGTTCAAACAATATTACCAGAACTTGATGAGGAAGAAAAAATCATATTGGAACCTGAAGCGGTCACAGAAACAAGAACTCGACGACTACGGAATCGATCAATTTCAGAATATCTCATCAAGTGGAAGAACTTACCCACTGAATATTCTACATGGGAGGATGAGAATTTTATACAGAAGCACCCAGAGCTACTCAAGTGTTGAGGAAAACACTTTTTTGAAAGAGAGGGGCATGTTAGGTCCCTATATTACTAGTATAGTCCCTTATTGTTGTTAGTGTAACCCCCTTATTGTTATTATTGTACCCTTGTAACCCCCATTTTATTACTATTGTGCCCTTAAATTATTATTGTTAGGTCGGCTAGGATTACATTATGGCCCACTAGGATTACATTATGGCCCCATGGACTCCTATATATAGAAAGGAGGTTTTGTAAATTGGATCATCCAAGAATTTTTCATTTATGTAATGTATTGGAGGTTGCACCCTCGAAGTGGCTTATTTCTAAGGTGTTCATATCTCTTTTCTTCTATTTTTGGAGCTGGTTACACAACACATGATCACGAGATGCAAGCTGTGGGCTGATGATGGATCTGCTAATATAGATCAAAAACTCTACAGATCCATGATAGGAAGTCTGTTGTATCTGACTACATCAAGACCATACATCATGCTAGAAGTAGGACTAGTGGCTATATATCAAGGAACACCTAAATAAAACCATCTTCTGGTAGTAAAAATAATATTTAAATATCTACAAGGAACAACACAGTATGGACTTTGGTATCCTAAAGGCAAAAGCTTCACCTTGACAACATACAAAGATGCAGATTGGGCCAGCTGTGTGGATGATAGGAAAAGCACAAGTGGAGGTGCTTTCTATCTAGGAGAAAGTCTGGTGGCATGGTTAAGCAAGAAACAAACATCTATCTCTCTGTCTACTGCAGAAGCAGAATATATAGCAGTAGCAGCATGTTGTACACAAGTCATGTGGATGAAGCTGACTCTTCAAGACATGAAGGTAAGCATTAATGAACCTATCTCAATTAAATGTGATAATACAAGTGCTATAAGTATATCTAAAAATCTCGTGCTTCACTCAGAAACTAAGCATATCCCAATCAAGTATCATTTTCTCCGAGAACAAGTGGATCAGAAGATAGTGAAGCTGGAGTATGTACCAACAAAAGAACAAACAGCAAATATATTTACCAAACCTCTTGCTAGAGAGCCATTCGAATACTTGAGAGATAAACTAGGGGTAGTATCTGTAGATGCTACTCTCTGATATAAAGAGAAAGCCTAGTTTCAGGGGGAGAACAGAAATGAAAATATCATTCCAGGGGAGATCAGCCAATAAGGGAAGCATGAATCAGGTCCTCAGGATCAAAGGATTATCGAAAGAATACATCCAGCATAAAGGAGTCAATGAAAAGGATAAAGCATCAGCATTTTAGATTTAATCCACAGTGTGGAGCAGCAGGGTATAAAGTCAGAATATCTCAGAGAGAGGAAATGCACAAAATGCTGAAAAAGGATAAAAACACAGGATTAAAGGACAAAATCTGCACTATGAGATGTGCAACCCCTTTCCATTGATGTCAAAGGGGGAGGAAGATCTGGAAAAGTGTATGCAAATAGAAAAAGTGTATTGCCATCAATGCCAAAGGGGGAGACTGTTGGAAATGTTGGCATTGATGGCAAAGGTAAAGACAGGAGCAACACCTAAACTATTCATAATGCATGAGACATGAAGAAGAGGCAGTTTTAGAGAAGCTTCAAGAGCAAGGAGAAGCATCAGACAAGGAAAAGAGGCAGGCTAGGTAGTTGAAGGTTAGCGGAGAAGAATAGAGGAAGAGTACATTTACAGAGACAAAGCAGCAGTATTGAAGCAAAAACAAGCAGTGAGTCAATGGGCGTAGACCTGCATAGAGTTGCATAAACTTGGGGAAGAGTTAGGGATAGAGTAATGTAGTAGAAGGCCATCAGATTGAAGATCTAGCTAGCTAGAAGTTTTGAAGTGAGCGCATGAAGAACCTGTATGGTTAAATCTGTGTTAAGGACTTAATAGATGAATGTGTGCAAACTTACGCTTTCTACGTATAATTCAAAGGTGTTTATTCTGCATGAGAATCTGAGGAAGGTCGACTTATAGTTGATGGTTATAATACAAGGAAGGATTGTTACATGCGCCTGTGTAGAATTAAATTGATTGTGTTCATGTTCTTTATTGAAATAATATGATACCTTGTGTTAAGGAACTATGAATAAAAATGAGTCGTTGGTAATTGTAGTAGGAACCAAGAGACTGTGTTGAGGAATTGCACATGAAATGCAGAGGAACCTGAGCACAACGGAATAGAGCATTGATGAATGGAACCTGTAAGGGAAAAGGTGGAGCGTAGAAGAAGGGAATAACACGGAACCCGGAGTAAGCAATGGAACCACGAGGAGGAACAGTGAACAGTAATGGTGGTTTCTGATATACATCGCACCACCCGTATACGGAGAGTGGTATTAGATGAATTGTGAGCGATTCCATAGAAAGCTCGACGTGTGTCCCTGGGCGAAATAGGAAAACCATCGTCTAAAGTGCATCATCACACGTTATAGTTCGTACCAAGACGTCAAGCGATATTGTGATGAGTTGTTGATTTGGGAAGGGACCATGGAACGGTGATCTCATGCTGGACTTGCTTGGAGTTTAATAAAAGTGCACGGATCATATCGACAATGATCGACGGTGTAGATTCATTGTAGGTGGGGTCCAGAGCCAAGATTTATTATATGGTTATGTGTTTAAAATAGAGTGTTGGATTTAATATAAAGTGCAAAGGGTTATAACTTTAGTCCTAAGGTTCGGCGATATATATATATATATATATATATATATATATATATATATATATATATATATATATATATATATATATCTATATATATATATATATATATATATATATATATATCTATATATATATATATATATATATATATTATGAGGAAACCATGAGCATATAAGAATTTATTTATGTTAATATATATCGAATGTTGATGCGTTGTGGTTTAAGCTAAAGTCAAGGATACTATGCAACATTTTGAAACACTGGGTAGAAAAATTTACAATATATTGGTATATTATGCTGTGAGCTAATATTACAGTTGTTCTAAATCAAGCATATAACTGCAAAGGCCCGAAAAATTGGAGATGCATGGTTATATGCATAGAAAAAAAAAATTGGGTTAAGTACTAAATTGAGTGCAGGTGATTTTATGTGCAAGTAAGTTTTGATTATTTAAATTTCTAGCCCAGAAAATGGAGAATTGAAATTGCCCAGATCAATAGTTGGATTGAGTAAAAATTTGTTGTATCCATTTTATATGCACACAGAAAGAGGAAGTATGAGGCCTGACAAAGGTAAACGAAAATTGTAGAGTTGAAGAGATGTATAGCAAAGAGATTCAAAAGTGTAGTGAACAGGTGAAATATACAGATGACAGCAAACAAAGAGTATGCAGAACAGTTTCTTAACAGCAGTAGAAAAAGACAAAATCTAGTAAAGCCAAAGTTCAGAAGAAGAGCTGAGTGATATTGAAATGTGTAACTGAAAATGTAAATATTTTTGTTGTTTATATTGTTTGTGATGCAAAGGAAAGTATCCTAAGGAAAAGAAAAAATCAAACTCTAGCATGGAAATTTGTACATATTGTTGTAATTTTAAAAATGAGTTGGATAAAGGAATAAGAAGACAAAAGCCAAAGAGTCATGACTGTTCACTCCAAATTCTTTATGAAATACAAATAGTCATGTGAGGAACTATATATATAATATCATATTGATATGCACAAGAGAGTTTTAGAGAGAGTAAATCTAGAGAAGGAAGAATATATAAGTGTGAGGCAGAGAAGATTAAGAAAATAAGAGCAGAAAGAGAAGCAAGGTAATTAGCCGATATCCGAGGTAACCGCAACATTCGGGCTTTGAAAATTTGAGGGAAGTTGAGCTTCCCTTTCAAGTTGCTTGATATCGCGCCTGTAGCCGACTATGCTGGAGCGTCCCCGAGGTTGGTGCCTATAGAAAATTGAAGGGATTTGGTGCTTCACAAGTTGTAGCTTAAGGCACTGAGGTAGGAGCATGTCGTAGGTTGGTGCCTATAGAAAAATAGTGGTGAGAGGGAGTTTGAGCTTTGCTTTGCATTCACAACAATAATAAGATGTGGTTTTCCCTTGTGGGTTTCCACTTATATCTGGTGTCTCTGTGCATGATGTTTATGTGTTGATCTGATTTATATCATCTGCTTAATACCTGCTGCTCTCATATTAAGTCTGCTGTTATATTATATTAATACTTGATGCTCACATTCTAAGATTACTCACATATTAATGAAGGTGTAAATAAGGTTTAATAAAAAGTTTAAAAGATCATGAATGTGTTAAAATGATTCACCCCCCCCCTCTCAGTTTAACTAAGGGTTCAACAATTGGTATCAGAGCCATGTTCCTTTGTACCAGTCTAACAACTGAAAGGAGATCCTAGGTTCTCAGGATCGCTAGTAAAGAAGGATGTTCAACCAATAAAGCTCCTTTTTTCACTGGTGAAAATTATGCTTTCTGGAAAATCAGAATGAGGACATACATAATGTCTCTAGGAATAGAAGTCTGGGCTGCTGTGGAACTTGGATACGCCCCAAAGGCAACTGACACAGAAAAAGAAACAAAACAAGATTTTGTGGCTAACGCAAAAGCCATGAATGCCATATTGAATGGATTGTGTGAGGCAGATTTTATCAAAGTAAAGCACAAAGACACCTCCAAAGAAATATGGGACACTCTTGAAAACATACATGAGGGAGAGACAAGCAGGAAGACTCGCCAAACTTCAAGTCTATAGAGCCCGCCTTGAAAACTTAAAATGAATGATAGATGAAGATACTGCTGTCTTTAAAAGTCAGATAAATTATTAACAGCTAGCATTTAGAGAAAATGCCAGAAAAGTATAATTGTCTAAAAGATTCTAAGATCTCTTCCATCCAAAGCTGACCCAGCAATGTAATAGAAGCCAGAAATAATCGATTGGAGACTTTGACTTGGAAACTCAACGGATTGAAAGATAATTGCCTAGTGAAACAGGCTCAAGAAGCCAAGTACTAGCAGAAGCGTCTTCTTAAAAGAAAAGAAGAAAGAAGAAGAGGGGATAGTTATGCCTTGTTTCATGAAGAAGAGGCAAAGTTTGTTTAAATTGATAGAGGCTCGGTAAATACAAAGGTAAACTCCCCTTCAAATGATTTAACTGTGGAAGAGTGGGACACTATGCTGCTAAGTGTCCTCACAAGAAAGTAAGGAATCAGGCTCAAGAGTCAGAGAGAAATAAATCAAAGAACTGGCAGAAAGGAAAGAAGTTCAACGGAAAATCCTTCTATGCTCAACAAGACAGCAGTACATCTAAAGATTCAGATGAATCCTCAAGTGAAGAAGGAACCTATGAATTTTAATTGATGGCCATAGAAGAAATTTAAGGTCTCCTGCTAGAACATGAAGAAGAAGAAGGTGAAGTTGACCTTGATGGGGAGCTAAGAAGTGCTCTAGAAGAGATTGATAGACTCAAACTAAAATGCAGAAAACAAAAGGAAATTCTCCTCAAGTATGTACGAGAAGAAAAGAATTCAGAAGTCCTTAAACAACTAAAGATAGAGCTTAAAGAAGCCAAGAAGATAGAGGACATGTTACTTAAGCAAATCAAAGAAAAAACTCAAGAACAAGAAAAGTTGGAAGAAGAAGTAATATTTCTCAGCAAGAAACTAGAAAATGCTCAAAGGAAAGTGGGTACAAACTCTTCTCAAACAACAAGCTCTGGTAAGTTGAATGAAATTATGGTTGCTCAAAGATCCCCTATGATAAAAACTGGAATAGGCTATGAAGGAGAATCAAGTAAAGGGAAATAAAAGGTTGACAGAGAAATTATTTTTGTAAAAGAAAAGAATAATGATGAAGCAGCTCAAACAATTCCTACAAAAGAAGAAATCTGCAATAAGGAAGACAGAGATCAAAAGAAACCACTAGTAGCAAAGAATGTAATAAATACTAAGACCCCTGAATATGTAAAATTTGGAAACCATCAAAAGAGATTCTTCCCTTCAATGAAGAATGCCACCTGTTATCTCTGCCACAAGTTGGGAAACATTGCTGCATATTTTCATGCAAGGAGGAGTAATTCAAACCAACAAAAGATGCAAACTTTGAAGAGACTACCTCAAGCAAACAAATGGAAGAGACAACCTTACATCAGGTATGAAAACAGCTTCTATGGTTACTGCTTTTATTGTAAGGAATTTGGTCATAAAATCATTGAGTGTAGAAAGTATGGACAAAGATTGATGTTTAACACCTCAGGAAGGTATATGAATCAAAGAAATTCTATTCATACTCATAATTCTACAAAAATTATGATCAAATGTTGTGTATGAAATCAAGTTGGACATATACCTTCCAAATTTCCTCTAAGAAGATGGAGGTCATCACCTCACAAAAGATACAAAAGAAAAGGGTGCCTCCAGTGGATAAAGAAGGTGAATAAGTGTGACCTGGCTCTAACTGCTCAAGATCTGAAAAGTATACGAAGAGTGGCATTAGACAAGTTGCGAGCGATTCCATAGAAATCTCGACGCGTGTCCCCAGGCGAAATAGGAAAACCACCATCTAAAGTGCACCATTGCACGTTATAGTTCGTACCAAGACGTCGAGAGATATTGTGATGAGCCGTTGATTTGGGAAGGGGCCATTGAAAGGTGATCTCACGCTGGACTTTCCAGAAGTTTAATAAAAGATCTCGGATCATATCAACAACGATCGACGGTGTAGATTCATTGCAGGGGGGGTCCAGAGCCAAGATTTACTATACGGTTATGTGTTTAAATCAGAGCGTTGGATTTAATATAAAGTGCAAAGGGTTATAACTTTAGTCCTAAGGTTCGGAGATATATATATATATATATTATGAGGAAACCATGAGCATATAAGAATTTATTTATGTTAATATATATCGAATGTTGATGCGTTGGGGTTTAAGCCAAAGTTGAGGATACTATGCAGTGTTTCGAAACACTGGGTAGAAAAATTTACAATATATTGGTATATTATGTTGTGAGCTAATATTACAGTTGTTCTAAATCAAGCATATAAGTGCAAAGGCCCGAAAAGTTGGAGATGCATCGTTATATGCATAGAAAGAAAAATTGGGTTAAGTACTAAATTGAGTGCAGGAGATTTTATGTGCATGTAAGTTTTAATTATTTAAATTGCCATCCCAGAAAATGGAGTATTGAATTTTCCCGGATCAACAGTTGGATTGAGTACAAATTTGTTGTATCCATTTTTTATGCACACAGAAAGAGGAAGCGTGAGGCCTGACAGAGGTAAACGAAAATTATAGATTTAAAGAGATGTATAGCAAAGGGATTCAAAAGTGAAGTGAACAGGTGAAATATGTAGATGATAGTAAACAAAGAGTATGAAGAAAAACTTCTTAACAGCAGTAGAAAAAGACAAAATCCAGTAAAGCCAAAGTTCAGAAGAAGAGCTGAATGATAATGAAATGTGTAACTGAAAATGTAAATATTTTTTTTTTTTATATTGTTTGTGATGCAAAGGCAAGTATCCTAAGGAAAAGACAAAATCCCACGGTAGCATGGAAATTTGTACATATTGTTGTAATTTTAAAACTGTGTTGGATAAAGGAAAAAGAAGACAGAAGCCAAAGAGTCATGACTATTCACTCCAAATTCTTTATGAAATACAAACAGTCATGTGAGGAACTCTATATATAATATCACATTGATATACACAATAGGGTTAGAGAGAGAAAATATAGAGAAGGAAGAGTATAGAAGTGTAGGGCAGAGAATATTAAGAAAAGAAGAACAGAAAGAGAAGCTACAGAATAGAGCTGATATCTGAGGTAAATCAGCAAATATTCAGTTTGAAAAATTGAGGAAGTTGGAGCTTCCCTATCAATTTGTAGCTTGGTAGCTGTCGGTTGTAGCTAACGGAGGTTGGAGCCTGCTGTAGGTTGGTGCCTACAGAAAATTGAAGGGATTTGGTGCTTCCTTGAAAGTTGTAGCTTGCAGAATTGAGGTAGGAGCCTGCTGTAGGTTGGTGCCTGCAGAAAAATAGTGGTGAGAGGGAGTTGGATCTTGCCTTTGCATCACAACAATAATAAGATGTGGTTTTCTCCCTTTATGGTTTTCCACTTATATCTGGTGTCTCTGTGCATGATGTTTATGTGTTGATCTTATTTATATCATCTGCTTAATACCTGCTGGTCTCATATTAAGTCTGTTGTTATATTATATTAATACTTGCTGCTCACATTCTAAGATTACTCGCATATTAATTTGGATATGAAATGAAGGTGTAAATAAGGTTTAATAAAAGTTTAAAAGATCATGAATGTGTTAAACTGATTCACCCCCCCCCCCCCCTCTCAGTTTAACTAAGGGTTCAACAGGCACACCACGTAATTCTTCACGATTTGAGAGATATTCATGTTTGAAGTTTGTAAACCCAGTTAGTGGGCTAAAATCCCATAGGGTTGTAGCATGGGTCATTGAATAATCAATAATTAATAATTTTTAAGCTCCTACAATCTCTCCCATGTTCACTTGTTGAAGCCCCTCTCAACCTAAGAATTTATATAAATTGTGATCCTCATACCATCCTTATGTAGGGATTTCACTACCTGAAACAAGTCATCGTGGAATTTGTGCTCTAACGTTTTTTCTACGAAGTTTAAAAAGCTGAAAATTTTAAGCCAAATCTAAAATCCCGTGGAAGCTCCTGTTAAAATTTCAAATCAGAATGTGCAATATGTTTGGAGATATGATCTGTGGAATTCATTGTTTTTGCAGGATCCTGAAATTCATCTCAAAGAAGTGATCATCGGAAAATTGTCATAAGTCTCTCTCTGAGTATCAGATTGGAATCCTATAAAAATTGGCAGATATTTCATGGACTTTAGTATTTTTTGTCCCAATTTTAGATCTGAATGAACAAAAAGTGACACGTGGCACTTCGTACTAGTTCTCTCTACTGAAACAGTCCATAATTAGGTTATTGTGATAAAGTTAGCATAACTCTCGCTTGAAGAATCGAAATTGGATTAGACATGTGGCATTGGAAAGAAGACTCAGTGTACTACTACAAAACTTAAAATCACATATTTGTTAGCTAAAATAATAGATATACACCAGATTCCATATCGAGATCCTAGAAGACAACAAAAAGCTAGATCATGTGTTTTCAAGGGTTGTTAAGGACCAGACTTTCTAGGGCATCAATGCAAAGCAAGGTGCAGCAGAGGGTAGCAGGACAAGAGTAGCAATCAAGGTGTAGAACAATAACAAGAAGTTCAACACATGACTTCTTCAAGTGGGCAACACTGCATATAGTCATTGTAAAGGTATCATTGTACTAAGTCATTGTAAATGCATCATTGTAAAAATTGTACAAGTGTCTATCTGCCAAGAGTTGAAGAGGAAATGTCAGGAGGTCTAGGATCATCATTAGTTGGTTGTGTCATAGTTGGTTTTATGGTCTAGTGTGTCTTCTTCTTCTACCTCATTCTATATCATTATAAAGTGGACAATTTTCCCTAGTACATGAGTCTATTCTTGTTTTATTCTTCTATAGGGTGGTAGGGTGGTGCTAGGCCGGTGCATGAAGTCACCAATAGGTTCAATCCTGTGAAAAATTTAGGGTGGTAAGGTGGCACTAGGGTGAGTTGTAGCTCATTAGGTGTTTGGGCATCTGTTCAGTTTACTACTGAAGAATCTCAGGCATTGGAGCATCCATCCAGTGGGAGCTAGAGAAGAATTCTTTTCTAGATTCTAGGAAGTTGGGGCTTTATTTTCAATTGGAGTTGAATATTAAAGAATTATTAGAAAATAATTCGAGTGGTTTTTGTCCTAGAGAGGGTTTCCACCTTAAAAACTGTGTGCATTTGTGTTCCTTTTGTTTACTTCTATCATTGTACAAACACTGATAATCACTAAAGATTAACTAATGCTCTAATTGAAATGAATATTGATTCACCCCCCCTCTTAGTATTTCCAACAATTGGTATTAGAGTTTGGTTCTTTCAATAGCAGTTTAACAGCTTGAAGGAGGTCATGAAGCATACCAAGAATGGTGTACCTCTATTCATTGAAAATAATTATGAACTCTGGAAAGGAGTAATGGAGGTCTATCTCTTGGTGCAAGGTTACGAAGTATGGGACACTGCTCAAAACGGATTTACATCAACCGCGGATGAACAAGGTAAGAATAATTTGGTAAATGATGCAAAAGCAAAGACTATTATTATCAATGGAATTATTGAATCTGCTTATCATAAGGTGTTGTATTGTAAAACCACCAAAAATGTATGGGACAATCTTGGGAATATATATGCAGGTGACTCAAATGTCAAAGAAGTAAAGCTTCAAATCTATAGAGAAAAATTTGAACAACTCAGAATGAAAGAAGATGGCAACATTGCTACATACTTCCAATACATTGATGAAATAACCAATACTCTAGAAGGATTGGGACAGTCAGTTGACAAGAAGACTATTATACGAAATATTCTTAGAATGTTACCAGGGAGATTTAACCCAAAGGTATCGATCTTAGAATATAGTAAAAATCTGGACAAACTCAGCAAAGAGGAATTACATGGATTTCTCATAGAATATGAAATGAGACTTGATCAAGAAGAGGGTACTCCGCATCTAGAAACTGCGTTCGCTGCATCTAAGAAAACCAATAAGGACAAACAACCTTCAATTGAAAAGACATGCACCTACAAGTGTGAAGAAAATGGAGATGATGAAGAAGGTCTTTCAGATGAATAATATGCTTACCTTACGAGAAAACTAAAATTTAGTAAGGGAAAATTCAAAGGTAAAATTCCATTGATATGTTTTGACTGTGGTAAGGTTGGGAATTTCGCAACAAAATGTCTGAACAGAAGTGATGGAAACTCAAAATAAAAGATAGGCTTTAATAAATTCAACAAGAAAGAAAAAATAAAGGATCCAAAAGGAACTTTCTCTCTAAACAAGATAGTTCTGTAAGCCACCTATAAATTTTGTTACACCATATGGTGGCTAAGCTTGTCTTTTAAACCTTCAAGAGATAGTTCCCTTTGAAAACTTATCATCTTTTGAAGTTTTATGATGATTATTACCCTTTGAGTTAATATTCACTGCTATTTCACTATTAGCCCTAAATTACTTGTTGTTTACCAAAGAAAACTGCTCATGAGCCTCCATTTTCCCTCATTACACTTCTCCATTTCATTCTCCATATTCATCCATAAAGACCTTCATTCGACTTCTAAACCATTCCAAAATATTTTTTAAACCTTATGTTTCCCTTTCATTTGGTTTAAAAACCCTTATCTCACCTATCGGGACCCTCTTTTGGCCTTAAAATCTCTTTTTTTGGCCGAAAAAATAGCCCTTCACACTTCTGAAATCATTAAGCCCCCCAGGGTTTATTTCCTTTAGCCCCTTCCTCCATGCGTCCTAAAGCTCCGCAATCGGGTGCTAAAAGGCCTAAACACCCCGTCATAACCTTACCTTTCCCCTATTTTTCTTTTCCTGATATTGTGCTTCAAAATGAATCTCGACCGCTGATCTAAATAGATCAATGGTCATCGAGCCTCCTTTCCTCTGCCTTTTCGCCTCTCGTCCCTTTTCTCCTTTCAAAATTCTCCACCTCATCTTTAGATCTTCACTGTTCATTTCGGAAGATATGACGATCGGAATTAAACCTGATAACCTAGTTCTGCCAGGGCCTACCATCCACCATATACAAAGCCTACACAATCTAATTATGACACTTGGACCCCACTACATTCCTCATCTAGGCAAATTTCCCATCGCGTTCATTCCGCATCATTGGATCTGGTGCCTCCGATCCAACGGTTATCGTTGCATGTCACAAAATTTTTTCACCCAAAGTTTAACGCTCAAAATTTTTGTGAAATATGTGGTATTGAAAAGCCACATTTCGACCGATGTATTGTATCACATTTCTCTCAAGCAAAATTGCCTACCCCTTAAATGCCACGCGAAAACCACTAATGGTTTTCCCGAAACCGCTTCTTCTCAATTCGCGCCCTAATTCAAATTTAAAACTCTGTTTCATTTTCTGCCATGGTTTTTTCTCCTTACACTGCTGCATCCATTCATCCTCACAGCTCCTACCACTTCCATAAACCCTCCTAAGCAGTTCTAAACCAATTTTCGCAGAATTTAAATAAAATTTGTTTGTTTTTATGCAAGTTTAAAGAAGTTCAAGTTAAAAACCCTCTAGTAGACAATTACAGTGTTATTGGTTGAGGATGACGATCCTCACGGACTTTGATACAAATTAAAGGGTTTTTAAAGTGATAATTACACATTTTTAGAAGATCGATAAGTCATGATTATCGGTTTCCTAATAAAAAATTCCAACAAACCCTCTACGCACCTGCGAACAACAAACATAGTCAAAGTTAATTAAATGAAAGAGTATCAGTGTCAAAGATGAATATTATGGCTTAATCAAGCCTAAACACAGATCCAAAGATAAATCACTATGTTTATGAAATAGAGAATCAGATCAGTCAAAGGAAGCCTCGAATGCCACATCAAAGGGGCTAATTGAATTACCCAACTACCAAAATTTCCACCTGCAGCCTCTCCACCTCAAAGGAATACCCAGATCAAATCTCAGACAGAAACACTAAGGTGAAAGGGAGCTGACAGTTATTACAAACAAAAGAACATATTTTAAACTGTCATTAAAGTTGTTTTAAAAGAAGAAAAGAGCCTTAAAGTTAATATTTTCACCCACTAAGCCTAAAAAGCCAGAAAACAGAGCTAATGAAACAGAGTTGTAATTCAATGCATTCCTACCTTATTCCTTGCATGGTTTTCAAGGCTAGGAGTTGCATTTAGAATAGAATTAATTACACTTCAACCCTAGGAACTCTTCCACCTCCTCATTTTCTTATAAAATCTCCTTGAGGAGCACATTGTAAAGGGTTGGTTGGTCACTAGTTGTAATGTTGAAACTCTTTGAAATAATACATAGTCTGTCTAAAGTTGAGGAAGAATTTGAAGTCTTGGAAGCTTGATGATGTTGTGACATGCTTGTTCTTAAGAAGGCTCTATCATTGGATCCCTGAGCTTGATTGTTGGTGATGTATTCTTAACTGTCTGTTGTTTTTCCTGTTTTCATTATGTTTCATAAATTCTTACTACAGTAGGATGAAAATTTTAGGCTAAGAAATGACTCTTGGTATCACCTTAGAACTGTTTATCCTTCACTGTTTGATGTTTTCTTCTGCTAATGAATTTTAGAGTCTTTATTTATTCTCTTGAACCCTTATGCTTTTTTATTTCTCTAATAGTTCAAATAGTTGGTTCCAGCATGATTTATGGTTTTCCCTGCTTGTCTGCTGCCACTTGAAAGCTATTTTTGAAGTCTCTCTTTGAAGTACCATTATTTATAGTTTGATAAAGAGGTATATTCTGATCATGCCCTTTGTTCCTGCTTAAATATTTGTTTTAAAGGTCTTTATAGTTGTGATCATAGATGTGATAGGTGTTCCCCTTTTTATGACTGCAATTATCAGTGAATCTTTCATGTTTTATAATTCCTTTGAAATAAATTCTTTGAGGAAATAAGGTGTTCCCCAAATCTTAGATTTCATTTTGAAATTTGTCTTGAAGTCATTATTTTCTTAAATTGTGGTTTGTATAATTCATGGTTAGCCCTGTGTATCAAATTCCTCTTTATGTTCAAGTTATGTTTTTAAGTTCCCTTTTTTGAGAATTCAATTTCTCTTTCCAAATCATTAATGTCCATCTCATTCACAAAACTAATGGATTTTCTGGCCAAGTTAGATTTTCCCTTTGATATCCCATATCCATTGATGAGATTGTCATAAACCTCTTCTTGACTCCATTGCCCAATGAATCTAACACTTATTCTTTCTATATATACTACCTAGACCTTTCATGTTCTGTTGTGCCAATTCAACATAACAAACAAACCAAACAAACACTTGCACTTAATAACTAGTCTAAAATCAATACTTAAAAGCAAACAAGATATACCTTTGGAAATAAATAATTTGAGAGATCCCTCTCTGAGAACAGGAAGACTAGATCCTGGAACTCTAAAGATTGGTTCTGATTTTGTCTTGTCTTTTTGTTAGCCAATCTATTAAAACTCAAGAACCCCAACATAATGGTAATCACGATGGGACCTATTGAATCTATGATAGCTTAGAAAACTATTATAAACTCTTTAATCCTACAAATCTCTAAGAAAATCAGTCAGTAAGCCGTAGAGTAGACTCTCTTTGTTTGAGCACCTTAGCTAAATGTTAAAATCAGACATAGGACATTCTCATAACCGTAGAAATATACAAAATCCAAATATATTTTAGATTGGCTTCATAATAAACATGGTGGCGGAACCATAAAACATTTTACCTTCATAAAAGCTAAAACGTTTCCACCTGGGGACTCCATTGGCCCCAGTAGGTATATTACTCATCTAGGTATCTAGATCTCTTTAGGACTATGTTAACCAGCCTTGAGGAAGTTTAGAAGCCTAGTCGCATACTAGAATAGACATTGTGAGAGGCAAAATTTTCAAAACAATCCCTAAAAAACTTCAATCTCTCTCATTTTTTAAAAGATAGTCTGGCTTCACATAGGATCAACACTAGATCCCATTCAGACCCTAATCCTGCTACAATATTTGACGATCTAGAGCAGATTTTTTGGGAGACTTCTAAGTCTAGAAAATTAGCTGCTGATAGGAGCCTCTTAAGAACAAAATCTGTCCGTGAAAACCTTGTTGTCTTAGAGGATTTACACTTTGACTTACATCATACAAAGAACATATTTAGAACCAGATCTCAAATTGATTTAAACCAAGCTGATTTTGAAACTGTAGGTTTGCAATAGAGCTTTAGTAGAGAAGCCTCACCTTTTAATCCTCCTGATTCCCAACTTCTTCACAACTTTAGCCTCTTTTGTAACAAATCTATTCAAAACCAGTTTGTTGGCCCAAGTGTTTCTTCCACTCCAATCCATACCACCACTATCCAAAACACTCCATTCCAACCCACTTTCCTTCTTGTCAATCGACCCCTTGTAAATCGACCTTTCCTTCCATCCATGGTAGCATGGTATGCTCCACTAGTGTTACCACAACCCATGTTTCCCTTACCAAATGATTACCAATCCAAAATTCCTCATTTCACTGGAAATGAACCTACTACTGCTCAACAGCACGTAGATAAAATGAATGATGCTTTGATTACATGGAGATAGAAGAAGAGACTATTCAAATGGTTTAGGAGGAGAAGTCAAGAAATGGTTTAAAATCTTAACTCCTAACAGCATCAATGATCTCCCTTCTTTGCATCAAATATTCATAAACATATGGAAAATAAAAAAGAACCCTCTCGAAATACTTTCAAACTACAACAATATCAAAAGAAACACTGGGGAAAGTGTTCCAAATTATTGCACTAGGTTCAATAGTGTTTATAATGCCCTCTACCCAGACTTGAAACCTCCACAGGGCTTAGCTTTGGCCAAATTTCCTGAGGGATTTGATCCTAAAAAGGCCTATCAGCTAAGAGAAAGAGACCCCTTAACCTCGGAAGACATGCAAAAGGGAGATCATACTATGGAGATAAATCTAATAGAGAAAAGAGGGAGGATGAGGAATCAAAGGAAAGTATCATTTACAGAGGAATCTTGACCCTCCACATCTAGCTCAACAATGGAAAGGATGATGGAAGAAATGATGAAAAATATGATCATACTTGAGAAATCACAACCGAGAGACAATCAAAACAACCCCCAAAACAGAAATAGGAACCATAATTATAGAAGAGGAAACAATCAAGATAGAAAAAGGGACAGTGACCAACAGATTAGACCTCCCTTCCAACAAAACTATGTAGATCAGGACGAGGAAGAAAGGGAGACTGAAAGATTGGGAGAAAATCATGTAAACTTGATTGGATCAGATAGTGAGGATGATGTCTTCCTCACTGAACAAGAACAAGGTTTCTTCTCCTCGGAACAAAATGAAAACACTTATGAGGATTCTGAAAATTATAGGTTGGGGTTTGAGAATGCAATCATGGAGGTACACAAACAATATGATATAAGAAGCAAAGGGAACCTAGATAATTCAAATGACAAAAACATTAACTCTGCTATTAGGAAAAATACAGAAAATCATCCTAAGAAAGAAGCAAAGAAGACCAAAATTTTGGGTAAGAAAATATATTTAAACAAAGAGAAAAGCAGCCAGCCAAATGTTGAAAAAAGTTTCCCTAGCACTTCAACTAGTGGCCCTAACAAAATCATCCAAAATAGAAGTCCAAACAAAGTTCCGCAAATCAGAATTGCTGAAAGGAATTCAATTGAAAAAATAGATGTAAATATTTCAAAATCAATAGTTCCTTTCAGCCTTGAGGGAGAGATTGCAAAGAGAGAAATTACCATACCTCTACCTGAACTAGTAATCCAATAAGTGTACAAAAACCAAGTTTTGAAAGCTTTGAACTTAGGAAGTGACACTAATACGTTAAACTTAACAGATGAAAAACCTGAGTTGTTGTTTGGTCCAGAAGTTGAAGGAAAGTACCAAGAAAGAGTTGTCCCTCCCTTCTACGTCAGTTTGAATATACATGATAGGATATTATGCAATGCCATGCTAGACTCTGGAGTTTCACATAATCTTATGCCCAAAGTAGTAATGGAAATCTTAGGCTTAGAAAATACTAAACCATACAAGGATCTATATTCCTTTGATTCAAGCAGAGTCAAATGTTTGGGTTTAATCAAAGATTTATGTGTAAACTTATCTCAGATCCCTGCCAAGAGTCTAGTTATGGACATAGTATTAGCTGACATTCCCCCAAAGTATGGCATTCTTTTATCAAGATCATGGGGAGCCAAACTTCAGGGAAGCCTTCAAATGGACATGTCTTATGCCACCATCCTAGTTTCTAACCAAAACAGAAGATTATATAGGGAATCCCACATGAAATACATGGTGAGAAACATAGATAAACCAAACAACTCTACAATCTATTCCATTCAATCAAGTTTAGATTCCTTTATCTTGTACAATGAAGATCAAATCACTCAACAAGAAAAGGAAAACAAAGAGGAAATCAGTTTACCAGAACAATCAAAACTTCCCTCAAATCAAGTACAAAACATTAGCAATCAACAACAACAAGAAAATGAAAATGAGGCAAAAATACTTTGGACAATAAACTTTGATGGGTCTTGTAATAAAAAAAGTGCAGGGGTAGGTGTATGGATTCAAAATACAAATCAGGGTTATTCATATAAACTAGATTTTCCATGCACCAACAACATCGCTAAATATGAAGCCCTTCTCCTTGGCTTGCAATTTCTTAAACAATTAGAAGCCCAGAAAATATCAATCCTAGGAGACTCTAAACTTATCATAAGACAAATTAAAGGGGAATATTCAGCCAAGAACCCAAGACTTAGAGAATATCAAAATGTTGCACTAGATTTACTAAAAACCTTTGAAAAATATGAACTTATTTTCATACCAAGAGCCCAAAATCATCTAGCAAATGAACTTGCCTTCAATGCCAGTAATTTCCAAGTATATCAGATAAATGAACAACTCAATACAGAGGTAAAAAACAGGCCTGCAGTGCCTGACAATGAGGACCACTGGCAATTGTTTGACACTGACAAACACATAGATGATTTTCTAAAATTAGAGAATGATTTTGCCATATCGGCATTAAAAAACAGCCATGAAGAAAACTGTTTGGATAATGAACAAATACCAGAGACAGAAATGACATATTCTGCTGATATAAATCACTATGAGAATATTTTTGAAGCAGAATTAATTGACAACGCAGACCAGAAAGACTTGGAAGTTTTACAATGCAAGAATGATACAATTCCAAGAGGTCTCACACCTTCAGAACACCTTTTTGACTTTAATGATGTAGCCAAAGAACCAAGAATGGAGCCTATGGAAACAGATGTAGAAGAACATAACATAGGCAGCCTAGCAGAACCCAAGATGATCAAACTATTCAGCACTCTCCAAGCTCATATAAAATTGCAATACATAGAGTTGTTAAAAGAATTTAGAGATGTGTTTTCTTGGGGATACAAAGATCTGAAATCTTATGACACTAGCATCATTCAACAAAAAATTCCTCTTAAGGAAAATTAGAAACCTTTGAAACAAAAACTAAGAAGGATAAAACCTGTTTTATTACCTTTAGTCAAGAAATAAATTGAAAATATGTATGATGATGGGATTATAGTATCCCTCAGATATTCAGAATGGGTGTCAAACCTAGTTTCTGTTAGGAAGAATACACGGGAAATCAGGCTCTGCATTGACTTTAGAAATTTAAATAGAGCCTCCCTAAAAGACAACTACTCCTTGCCAAAGATGGACCTTATACTTCAAAGGGTAGTTGGGTAAAAAATAATACCATTGCTGGATGGGTTCTTAGGGTACAATCAGGTGTTAGTGCTCCCAAGTGATCAGCACAAAACTGCTTTTACTACACCTTGGGGCACCTTTAAGTATGTCAAAATGCCATTTGGTTTGATGAATTCAGGGGCCACCTTCCAAAGGGCCATGGACATAGCCTTCTCAGAAGATATTGGCTATTTTATAATCATTTACCTTGATGACATAGCTGTTTTCTATAAAATTGATGAAGAACACTTGATTAATTTAAGAAAAGTTTTTCAGAAATGTAGGAAATTTGGCTTATCTTTGAACCCCAAGAAGACACTCTTTGGTCTCCAAGAAGGTAAATTTCTTGGTCACATTATTTCAGAACAGGGAATCAAAGTATACCCTAAAAGGATTGATGGCATATTGAAAATCAGCCATCCAAGAAGCCTTAAAGAATTACAATATTTCATTGGAAAGATTAATTTTTTGAGGAGATTTATCCCCAACCTTGTTGAGCTATTAAGAAGCATTAAAAACATGCTTAAGAAATCAGTAGGTGTGAAATGGAATACACAAGCTAAACAATCATTTGAACTGGTTAAACAAGCTCTCACTCAAACACCAATCTTGATTAGTCTAGATTTCACCAAAGACTTTTATATCTTTTCTTTTGCATCTGAACATACAATAGTTGCAGTATTAATTCAAAAGAATGACTTAGGGAAAGAACAACCAATATCCTTTTTTATTAAAACCTTAAGAGATGCTTCTCTCAAATATAACATCATGGAAAAACAGGCCTTATCATTGGTGAAAGCATTAAAAGACTTTAGAGTCTATATTTTACACTCTCACATCATTGCTTTTGTACCACATACTATTGTCACGGATATTCTAAGTCAAGACCCTGATGGTAAAAGGGGAAAATGGATTGCTACTATTCTTGAATATGACTTAGAAATCAGGCCCACCAAACTAATCAAAGGGCAGGGATTAGTAAAACTCATGGTTGAGTCAAACTTCCAAGCACTAGATATGAATATGGTAGATGTGTTGCAAGAAATAGAAGAATTCACTGCTCCTTTCATTGAAGAAACATTTTTGAAATCACTTTGGTATGCTGACATCATTTATGTGATTTTGTATTTGAATGCCCCCCCTTCTTTGTCCAAAACTAAATCTATATTTTTGAAACAGAAGGCTTTGAATTATTGCATATTAGATGGGGTATTGTATTGGAAAAATGTTGTTGGAATTTTTCTTAAATGTTTACTTGAGGATGATTCAGGAAAAATCATGCATGAGCTGCATGAGGGAGAATGTGGAGGACACCTCTACTGGAAGACCACAACAAACAAAATCCTCATATCTGGTCACTATTGGCCCACCCTTTTCCCAGACACTCAAAATTTAGTCATGTCTTGCCATAAATGTCAAATTTTTTATGGCAAAAGAAAGCTCCTTCCCTTACCCTTACATCCCATTAGTGTTGAGGCACCGTTTCAACCATGGGGCTTGGACTTCATTGGATAAATTCACCCATCTTCATCAGCCCAGCATAAGTGGATCCTTACTGCCACTGATTATTTTACCAAGTGGATAGAATACATAATGTCTAGGAATGCTACTGACTCTGTCATTATCAAATTCCTTGAAACTAACATCCTATCTAGATTTGGTTGTCCTAGAAAAATCATCACAGATAATGTTGCTGCCTTCAATTCTAAAAGAATGGTTTATTTCTATTACAAATACCACATCACCTTAGGCCATTCTACTGCCAACTATCCCCAAGGAAATGGATTAGCTGAATCCTCCAACAAAAGCCTCATCAATATCATCAAAAATTTGTTGGAGCATAATCAGAAATCATGGCACAGTAAGTTGGTTCATGCCTTATGGGCTGATAGATTAACTACTAATAATTCAATAAAAATTCCCCCCTATCAGTTGGGTTATGGCATGGATGCAGTCTTCCCAACATCATTAGGAGTTCCAGTCATGAAACTCCTTCAAGAAGTGAAAATTGAAGAAAATTATATGCAGATAAAAATCAACCAAAAAAATCATTTACAGCAGTCCAGAGAAGAAGTCTATGAAGGAAAACAACTAGTCCAAGAAAATATCAAGAAACTATTTGATAAAAGGACTAAGGCAAAAAAATTCCAAGTTGGAAATGTGGTTCTCAAATAGGATTCAAGAAGGGAAGAGAAGGGAAAACATAGCAAGTTCGAGAATTTGTGGAAAGGACCCTATATTATTCATGCTAAGGGGGGTCACAATGGTTTATTCCTAAAACAATTGAATGGAGAAGATCTATATGGAGGTCATGTCAATGGCAGGATGCTCAAGAATTATTTCTTTCAAGATTCATGAGTTTCAAAGCTTTTTTCTTTCCATTGTAAATATCATTGTTTGAACATTACATTCAAAGTTAGAAAAATAAAAGTACAAAAACAATAGAAAAGAAAAGAGGGCAGATAAAAAAAATAAAGGTACACCCCCATACCAAAAAAGAGAGACAAAATCTAAAAGTGTGAAAGCTCAAATGCCACTCCTAAAACACACTTATAGTTATTCATACATATTAATCATGACTAATTAGCTTTTCAATTTACTGCTGATAGGTTCATGAATTAGATCATCCAAACAGCACAATCTTGGCTTATCAGTAAGGTAGATTAGGATAGAGGAAACAAAGGTTCAAAAAAATTCAAGATCTGAACCTATGAATCTCAAAAGAAGAATGGCTCTAATTAGATTAAATCTTGAGCCAAAGATAGAAAACAAACTGGTTCGGGTATGCTCAAAACTTGAACCAGATGAGAGAGAAAACACAGCTCAAACAAATTCAAAACAGAGCTGGAAAAATAATGAAGGATGTTTTAGTTTTCAGATCTTAAGCCTTTACAATTTTGTTTTACTTTTCTGCAAATTTTAGTCTATGTGCAGCTTGTTTTTATGCCATAGATCTGTAGCAAGTCAAATTGCTTAATCCTGGCTTGGCTGCTTTTAAATTTCTTGTTTTACAATTTATAGAATAAAGGTCTTTCAAACAGTCTAATCCTGACAGATAGTAGTTAGGTAGAGAATATATGAACTCAACTATTTAAACTAAGTTCATGGTGAAATAAGAGTAGAAATAAATTGGTTTCCTATTTTTCAAAGGAATAAAACATTGATGAAGAGAGTTTGCTAGTCCAAATGCACTCTGAAAGAAGAAAAAATGTTAGGATCATTAGGAATGGGTAGGTAGAGATGTTGTTTTGATAGAATTCCATTGTTTCATATTGCTGCAGATATTATCAAATCAAGGAAAGGTAAGCTAAAGGAAAATAGAGTTGTTGCCCAATGGATAAGGCGTTGGTTTACTAAAAAGCCAGACATCAATAGCTGAGGTTCTGGACACCTAAAGAACCAGCTGTCCTCCCCAAGTGGAGCCACTGTTAGCCACCTATAAATTCTGTTATAGCATGTGGTGGCTAAGATTGTCTTTTAAACCTTCAAGAGATAGTTCCCTTTGAAAACTTATCATCTTTTGAATTTTTATGATGATTATTACCCTTTGAGTTAATCGTCACTGCTATTTCACTATTAGCCCTAAAGTACTCGTTGTTTACCAAAGAAAACTGCTCATGAGCCTCCATTTTCCCTCATTACACTTCTCCATTTCATTCTTCATATTCATACATAAGGACCTTCATTCGACTTCTAAACCATTCCAAAATCCTTTTTAAACCTTATGTTTCCCTTTCAATTGGTTTAAAAACCCTTATCTCACCTATTGGGACCCTCTTTTGGCCTTAAAATCTCTGTTTTTGCCCTAAAAACAACCTTTTGCACTTCTAAAAGCATTAAGCCCCCGAGGGCTTATTTCCTTTAGCCCCTTCCTCCATGCATCCTAAAGTCCCGCAATCAGGCGCTAAAAGGCCTAAACACCCCGTCATAACCATACCTTTCCTCTAATTTTCTTTTCCCAATGTTGTGGTTCAAAATGAATCTGGACCATTGATCTAAATAGATCAACAGTCATCAGGCCTCCTTTCCTCTGCCTTTTTTCCTCTTTTCCATTTTCTCCTTTCAAAATTCTCCGTGTCATCTTTAGATCTCCATCATTCATTTCGGAAGATCCG
Organism: Pinus albicaulis; assembly: GCA_034641835.2. NCBI lineage: Eukaryota > Viridiplantae > Streptophyta > Pinopsida > Pinales > Pinaceae > Pinus > Pinus albicaulis. Next base: position 182,064,019 of record CM076581.1, on the reverse strand, counting down.
ACGATCGAAATTAAACCCGATAACCTAGTTTCGTCGAGGCCTACCATCCACCATATACAAATCCCTCCCAACCTAATTACGACACCTGGCCCCCACTACATTCCTCCTCCGCGCAACTTTCCCATCGTGTTCATTCCACATCGTTGGATCTGGTGCCTCTGATCCAATGGTTGATGTTGCATGTCGCAAAATTTTTGCGCCCAAAGTTTAACGCTCAAAATTTTTGTGAAATAGGTGGTATTGAAAATCCACGTGTTGATCGATGTATCATATTTCATTGCTCTCAGGAAAAGCCACCTACCCCCTAAATGCCACAGGAACACCACTAATGGTTTTCCTGAAACTGCTTCTTCTCAATTCATGCCCTAATTCAAATTTAAAACTCGGTTTCATTTTCTGCCATTGTTTTGCTCCTTACACTGCTGCATCCATTCATCCTCACAGCTCCAACCGCTTCCATAAACCCTCCTAAGCAGTTCTAAACCAATTTTCGCAGGATTTAAATAACATTTATTTTTTTTATGCAGGTTTAATGAAGTTCAAGTTAAAAACCCTCCAGTAGACAATTACAGTGTTATTGGCTGAGGATGAGAACCTAATGGCCTTTGATACAAATTAAGGGTTTTTAAAGTGATAATTAGAAATTTTAAGAAGATCAATAAGTCATGATTATCGGTTTCCTAAACAAAAATTCCAACAAGCCCTCTGCGCACCTGCAAACAACAAACACAGTCAGAGTTAATTAAATGAAAGAGTATCAGTGTCAAAGATGAAGATTATGGCTTAATCAAGCCTAAACAGAGATCCAAAGATAAATCACTGTGTTTATGAAACAGAGAATCAGATCAGTCGAAGGAAGCCTCGAATGCCACATCAAAGGGGCTAATTGAATTCCCCAACTACCAAAATTGCCACCTGAAGCCTCTTCGCCTCAAAGGAAAACCCAGATCAAATCTCAGACAGAAACATTAAGGCCAAAGGAAACTGAAAATTATTACAAACAAAATAACATATTTTAAACTGTTAGTAAAGTTATTGTAAAAGATGAAAAGAGCCTTAAAGTCAATCTTTTCACCCACTAAGCCTAAAAATCCAAAAAACATAGTTAATGAAACAAAGTTGTAATTCAATGCATTCCTGCCTTATGCCTTGCATGGTTTTCAAGGCTAGGAGTTGCATTTAGTATAGAATTAATTATACTTCAACCCTAGAAACTCTTCCACCTCCTCATTTCCTTATAAAATCTCCTTGAGGAGCACATTTTAAAGGGTTGGTTGGTCACAAGCTGTAACACTAAAATTCTTTGAAATAATACATAGTTTGTCTGAAGTTGAGGAAGAATTTGAAGTCTTGGAAGCTTGATGATGTTGTGACATGCTTGTTCTTGAGAAGGCTCTATCATTGGATCCCTGAGCTTGGTTGTTGGTGATGTATTTTGAACTGTCTATTGTTTTTCCTATTTTCATTATGTTTCATAAATTCTTACTACAATAGGATGAAAAGTTTAGGCTAAGAAATGATTCCTGGAAGCACCTTAGACCTATTTATCCTTCACTGTTTGATGTTTTCTTCTACTAAGGCATTCTAGAGTCTTTAATCGTTCTCTTGAACCCTTATGCTTGTTTATTTCTCTAATAGTTCAAATAGTTGGTTCCAGCATGATTTATGGTTTTCCTTGCTTGTCTGCTGCCACTTGAAAGATTTTTTTGAAGTCTCCCTTTGAAGTACCATTGTTTATACTTTTCCAAAGAGGTATGTTCTGATCATGCCCTTTGTTCCTTCTTAAATAGTTATTTTAAAGGTCTTTATAGTTGTGATCATAGATGTGTTAGGTGTTCCCTCTTTTATGACTGCAATTATTAGTGAATCTTTCATGTTTTCTAATTCCTTTGATATAAAGTATTTTAGGAAATAGGGTGTTCCCCGAATCATATATTTCATTTTGAAAGTTGTATTAAAGTCATTATTTACTTAAAGTGTGGTTTTTAGAATTCATGTTTAGCCCTATCTGTCAAATTCCTCTTCATGTTCAAGTTATGTTTTTAAGTTCCCTTTGTCGAGAATTCAATTTCTCTTTCCAAATCATTAACGTCCATCTCATTCACAAAACTAAAGGATCCTATGGCCAAGTTAGATTTTCCCTTTGATATCCCATATCCATTGATGAGCTTGTCATAAACCTCTTCTTGACTCCATTGCCCAATAAATCTAACACTTCTTCTTTCTATCTATACTACCTAGACCTTTCATGTTCTGATGTGCCAATTCAACCAAACAAACAAACCAAACAAACACTTGCACTTAATAACTAGTCTAAAATCAATACTTAAAATCAAAAAAGATATACCTTTGCAAAAAAATAATTTGAGAGATCCCTCTCTGAGAACAGGAGGACTAGATCCTTGAACTTTAAAGATTGGTTCTGATGTTGTCTTGTCCTTTGGTTAGCCAATCTATCAAAACTCAGGAACCCCAACAAGTTCATCATCTGATGAAGACAATCATAGCGAAGAAGAAGCCATTGGGAGAGTATTTTTTATGGTCAAGCACAATAAAAAAGAGGTATGAAACAACGAAGAAGAAGGTTTGACCATAGAAGAATTTTCTAAGGAGGTAATCAAGCTTATAAAAGAGCTCAAGGCTCAGAAGATCTGTTCCAATACTCTTGAAGAACAAGTTAAAGGTCTCAAAATTGAAGTTGATGAACACAAATGTATTGAAGTGTAATTTCAAAAGAAGCTTGAAGAAAGAAACCATGAAAGGGAAGCATTAGAAGTCGAAGTAGTCTCGTTGCATAAGGAAGTGAAGAAGGGAAAAATTATCCAAAACTATGCCAAAAACTCAACGGAATTGGAAGAACTCATAAACAATCAATGATATTACAATGAAAAAACTAGCCTCGGTTACAAAGAAGAAGAAGCAGGACCTTCTACAACAAAATACAATTAACCTATGAGATCTTACATGCATGTAGACTTCATTGGACAAGATTCGCAAGAACATCCTTAGAAGACGATTCCTCAATGAAGATTTCCATTCATGTACCAACATATTTTTCATGGCTATTGTTATTCACGTGGAAAATTTGGTCATAAAGCTATAGAATGTGACATGTACCCTAGAAACCAATACAATTCTAGGATATCCTTTAAATATGAACCTCCCAGGGCTGAAAAAAATCAATAGATTTAAACGTTTAAGAAATAATATGGAATGTTAAAAATTTTAGATCTTTTGACACATAGCCAGAGACTACAGACTTGAAAATCCTCTAGAATTTTCTTCAAAGCCATAGAACGAATGAACATGGAAGAAGAAGAAGACTGATAATTGTGCTCTCGCTCTCAAGGCTCAAAACAAAAAGATGTGTGGTATGTTGATAATAGTTGCTCAATGCATATGACTGGAGATAGAAGGAAATTTATATCTCTGAAAGAGAAGAAGGATGGAACCATATCCTTTGGAAATGATGGATCTTCAAATGTTATAGGATCAGGTACCATCTGTTAACATTGGAAAATAATATAGAGAAGACAACATTATTTTATCTCGAGAAAAAGGGTGTACATGGCTGGAAGACATTAAATAATCTGAAAAGTATTTAAAAATATCTAAGGTCTGAGGAAAAATCAAATTTTAACAAGTCCTAAATGCTTTTGCACGCATTATCCTTCTTGAAGAGTGCCTTTGCGTGTCTTATGACACGAAATGCGCGCAATCCTGGGAGTGGTGAAATATCACTATCTAGAACCACACAAAGCATAGGACAAGTGATTCCTCACTTGAAGCCGCCTAAGGAGAGCCACCAATGCCTCCTTAGACACCAAATGAGCGTACAATGGAATATTTGGAGCACACAAAGGAATCATACCCTTCTCTTGGGTCACTATCCACAATGTACCAAGAGAGGTAAGGAGGATTTGAAATCTCCTATATAAGGCCACCATGAGATGAAAAATGGGTGAACACATTGTTATGTCGGCCAGAATTTCCTAAGCAATACGAGCAGTGTGTGATGCAGAGCTGAAGATAGAGGGTACTCAATTGTTGGCCATCCAAGAAGTTCAGTCCAACATAGTATAGAGAGAGGAAGACTGCATCGAGGCAAGCTTGGGGAAAAAAAAATCCTTGCATCGGGACTTAGAACCCATGTTCTAGGGGCCCTTTGGTAAGAGGGTAAAGTTTCACTCTTATTACTACCAGTGCTCAATAAGAGGGGCCTAGAGCCACCGTTTGAGTTATTGTTGTCATTTTATTTTTTTTAGAGCTCGTGTTTATTTGTTTTAGTTTTTAGTTTAGTTTAGTTTATATATGCATGTTATTTCTCTATATAGTGTGCTTATGATTCTAGCTTATTCCACTAACTTTCTGACTCCACTTCTTTTTCTGCCTATTACCAATAACATAAGTGGGTATACCACACCCCTTAAGTTGGTGTGATTTCATACATACATGCACCAATTACACCCCAACAATATTGGCGACTCCACTAACATTTATTACCAAGTTTATGTGGTCATGCCTTTTTTGTAGAGACCTCTGTCTGTGTTGTGGGGTGGAGCTGAATTTCCCCTGATTTCTCTTGCAGTCCCTAGTTCATCTCAACTGACAGACTGAAGCATAACAGCTAGAAAAAAATTATTTTGCAGGACTTTGCGAGCTTTTTCTTCCCACAGGAGTGCCCAGGGCACGCGTTCAGAGCTGATCCGCGCACAGGCAACGTGCATGTTTCAGCCTTTTGTGCGCTAAATACAAAATGAGAAATTTCTCCCATGTTTTTGTATTTTCCTTCTTATAAATGCTTGGCAGCCCCTAATGCACCTACCAACACTGGTTGTGGTACCCTGTAGCTTGCTAAAGCTCACTCTTAGCTGATTTTTGTAGGCTTAGTTTCAGTTTTACTTCAAGTTGATTTTTGCAAAGTTCACACATAGTTTAAGTAGGGCGGAAAAATAACTTTCATTTCGAAAAAAAATTATGTTTTTCAAATTTTGGTACTTACACACCTAGATAACTAGCCAAAGTAAGTGGCCCAAGACCATGCATGTGTAGCTAGTTTCTTTTTTTTAGTTTAAATGTTATTAGTTTAGTTTGATTTTTGCAGTAGGATTTTTGTGACTAGGATTGAATTTTTTATAGAAGATCAAGTAATCTATGCTACCTTTGCACCCTCTGGTGATCCTAGGTAAGCATATGAATGCTCCCTATTCACAACTCACCATCTCCCTATAGTTGATCACATAGATTAACTAGGAAAATAGAATGTGGCCCATTATCCACGCATGTTTTTATTTTGAGCCAGGAATAATACAACATAGTTTAAATAGGGGATTTTGAAAAGGATCATTGAATATCCACACGTTCAAACTATGTGCTTGTCAACTTTTTTCTCACACGCATTCACTCACTAAGCGAAGAAAATACACCTAAAACTAACTTAACCAAACTCACTAAATTCTCCCCACATGGGCCACAAAAGAATTTATAGCTTAAGTTAGGATCAAGGGGGTAGGCATCCAATGAGCCGCCTTGATCACTCTTCATCTTGAAACATATAAGTTAACTGTTTACGGAGCTTCAAATCTGCCTATCATCCCATGGAAAAGAAAACCCGAGCGCGGCAAAGACCCATTTCAGAGGGGGTTAGGCTTAGGCATAGTGCGAGCAGGTACCAGTTAGGGCTACTTTACTTGGCTGATACTCGGTACTATTAGCTGAATTACCAAGAAGCCCAAGACTCAAACGCTCACGTGGGATGGTGGTACTTTAGTGACCAAAACTAGGGCATCCTTTCCCTATAAGTGACGGTGTAGACAAGCACTAGACCCTCTACCCTTACCTTGGTGGATTTTCTTCGGTTGACTGGGGGCATCGTCAGCTCTTATCGGACGTTGTGCTAACACTCAAGATATATTCTCAAGGCCCATTTACATTTGAGTGTGTGAGGATGAATATTTATTCTAGGATTTTGAGTATCATATGCAAACAAACAAAAACATCTTTTTTTATTACTTGATCACATAGATTAATTTAAAGGGAAAAAATATTTTATTTTCACTTTGTTTTATGTATGTGACAAGAATTTTTCTTTGATCATAGATTCTATCCTCTCAATTTTTTCCAAAACAAAACCTTTTCGACACCAGAATGAACCCAATGGGACCTCATCGATCTAGGCATATTTTGGACCTCCCCTCATTACCAAGAGGGATTCCAAGTCTTTCACCGTTTAGGCATCAAAGACAAAACACTGCCACAATTATTGGTTCATATTTTATTGGGGCATCCATAGTTGGGAACCCTAGTCAATCTCCTAATACCACACCACAGGCCACTCCTCCCACGGCTCCTAGGGGGTAGAGCAGTGCATCCCATTCCAAAAGCCAGCTGAATATATAGTAGGGTACTTCATAGACTAACCCTCTTCCTAACTAGAACTTTGTGTTTTCGCATAGTTCAATGACGTCAACCTCCCAGTCACCTTTATTAGCTTCATTGAATCTACTTGATTTAACCAAGATGATGAATGACCCCATCGCACACAACCCTACATGGCCTCCCATGCCCACGAAGCTCCCTTTGGATATTCCAAAGTTTGAAGGAAAGAAAGCTGAAGACCCACGTAATCATGTCATGACCTTCCACCTATGGTTCTCATCAAACAGTATCATTGACGACACTATTCGATTGATAATATTTCAACGCACTCTAACTGGAGTAGCCGTGAAGTGGTACATGGAGCAACTCTCAGCTTCACATGGAACCTTTGGCACCCTTGCCACCATATTCCTAACATATTTTTAGTTACCCATTCACCATGATTCTGGAATGGAATTACTGACACATTTTAGACAAACCCCCACCGTCCATATATCGGTCCATCTCCATTAATGGAGGCGGCATCACAATTTATGTAAAGCTAAAATCAACAATCGATTCCTCTTAGATTTGTTCCTGAAAACTCTTATGATGGAGATTTCAAAGGATGTGTCGCAACAGAGAACCACATCTGAAGAGGAATCTATCAGCAAAGCCCAACAGCTTGAGCTAATTTATATGCAGTTAGGATACATTTATAACATCCTACCTAATGCCCCCACGTGAAAATTTATCAAGAATTTCTAGGTGCGTTGAACTCTGGAGATAGACATATTGGGTCGTTGACCCAAGATTACCTAGGCAACAGTAGTCAAAACCCCAGTTACAGATACAGCTCTACCCAGAACTTACTTGAACCCTGTTTTCAAAGTCATCATATGCCTAAAAAAAAATTGACTAATAGGGCACCAGCGTATCACCAGGGAGGGCCTTATCCTCTGGCTCAGAGGACTTAGTACGCAAAAAGAAACACTGACAGAAGAGCTCCCCTCCAATAGCCAGGTGCAAAATAGGGACCACGTTATGCTCAATCCCTAGCGTAAGATCCACCTATGTAGACCAATGCATAGGTTAACTTTGTGCAGTCGTCCCAAAACTAACCACACCAATACAACTAGGAGAACTACCCTCCTAACCTGGTGAAGAAAATATCAAAAAATAAGCCAGGAGGGAACCCTGGACAAGGGGGGAACAACCAAAAATGCCCATCGTGATCCTAGGCTAGAGGAAACTCCAACCAAAATTAGAGCCAGGAGCCAAGCGATGCCTAATGGTAGAGCAAAAGGCCGCCTCTTCGAACAAATAATTCTTGTTCGGTATGTGGTGAGTATAGCCACTATACTCACCACTGTCTTGATCTTCCTGAGCTGAAGAAGCTACAGAGTAACCGAGTACAAGGATGATCTTCCTAGAAACCAACTATGATGAAAGAACCTTTCCCCCATCAAGGGATGGTAAGCACTCAGCAGCAAAATAAAAATGACTCTGGGAAAAGTAGCCATGAAACCTACATGACTGGAAAAGATATTTTTTTCCAAACATAGAATCGCAATTACGACACCCCACCAGACACCAATATGTCAAGGGAAACTAACAGTGCACTAACTGCACCTTTGACCATTTCAAAGATGCCTATAGAACCATTGCCAAAAATGTAAAAGGGACCCAATAGGCGAGCAAGAAACTACTCCAAGGTAGCCCATAATTATATTATCGTGGATGATTTAGCACAATCTCCCATTGATATGTTAGCTTTGGAAGTACTATAGTCATGCCCAAAAAAACCGAAAGCCCTACTTTCTGTTTTAGGTGCTATTGAACCTACTGATACGCCCCTAAAGGGTTTTGACTTAGACAAAGCCACCCCTAGGCTTCCTTCCATGGTTGCCTTCTAGATACCAGTGTTAGTGCAAAATATCACAATCCACCAATGTGTCATAGACGAGGGTTTATCCTTGTGCATCATGTCCAAACATGTTTGGCATAAGTTAGGGTCTCCCGAACTAAAACCCTTAGTCATTATGCTTAGAGCATATGACAGACGTTCATCAACTCCTATCGGCCTCTACCAAAATGTCTCGGTCTTCTTAGCCGGAAAGATGGTCCACATAGACATTGAAGTGTTGGACGCTCACCTAGACTAAAATATACTCATTGGGTGGAGTTATATTTAAACCATGTCTACCATATCCTCCTCCATTTTTCACATCATGATGTCCCCCCTTGAGGACCACATCATTACTGTAGACCAATTGAGGGATAGTGAGAAGCAGCCCCTAACAAACACTGATGTAATTCTACCCTATATAGATACATCCTCGGATGCTCTCTCATGGTACCATGAATATGGCCCCGTCCAGTTCAAACTGTCATCCATTTTATGGTCATTCCTAGGAGATCCTCCCATAATCCCTGAGTCATCGCTTGATGTCACAGGGGCTCAGGTGTGAATGATGTTCACATCAAACGCTGAAGCTAGTTAGGAAATGGGCACAAGTAGTAATGGCACCGATTCATTGCCACAATAGCCTCTCTAGCCTACACTGCCTCCCAAACCCCTTTCCTCGACCCCCTCACTGGTTTCGTTGTAACATCCCAAAACAGGGAAAATCTACAATGTTAGGAATATCTTATAATATTCCAAAATTGGAGACCCAACAATATGCAAACACAAAAATGGAGTAGCAATGACACTCAACACATATAAATGTGAGAAATATCCATAGCCATCTTATTAAGTAATAGAAGCAACAATGAATACAAGATATTGAGGAAAATGTTACTCAAGATAGGCAATGCTCAGCCTCAAGAGACAAGTACATAAATCATGATAAAACACTGTTACACAAGTGTGCCCAAGCTATGACTGTGCAATTTTATAAGAGAAAATGCATGCTAAAATATGTCAAATACATGGATATACAAATATATGGACCATGAAATATTGGGAGTGAATATCTCAGCTCCCAAATGCTACCTCAAGTCAATCCTGGAAGGATTGGCTATAATATACAAAATATGCAAAATTTCGGAGTTGCTGGGTAGCAGCTGCAACTCAGAAAATGGAACTAGATGGAGATGGCTGAAGATGATGCCCAAACTGAATATGCCTCTTTCAATGGATCTTCCAACTGAAAGGCTGATCCTATCACTGAAGATCTCACCCTCCAAACATATCTGCAAAGCCCCACAGCAATTTCTCACTAGAAATAACGTAGTCACTGAAGAAAACTGCATTGTAGGGGCAAGTGAATGAGTTGTCCCAATTCCAAGATCTGCAATAATCTCTGAAACCTTACTCACTATCTTCCCAAAGGAATGGAAACTCCCTCCTCTGAAAATCAGCTCCAGAAAAGGTGTTGAGGTCCTCCACTGCAACACTCTACAACACAATGTTATACTTGAGCAAAAATAATGTTTTAGCTGGAGGAGGTGGCTTGGCCTTGAGACTGAATGCGGAGAATGAAGTATAAGATACTTCAAGAGGCCTACATTGGAAGGAGAAGGATTCCTAAGCAGGATATCCTTGAGCGAAGCAGCACTGCAACTCAGCTAAACAGCTGGAGATTGCACAAAGTCTGAATAGACCATAAAATCAATAATACATGACATATAAAATAATGGATGCCTTGCCCTCATTTTAAAAAAATGAAAGCCCTCTCTCCATGGGTACCACTCTTTACAGTTTCCTCCACCAAATAACCCTCTTCCCATTCACACTACGTTGTCTATCAAAGTGTTTTCCTCCTCCTCTCCTAGCACTATTGACTTGGTCAAACTTGACCTTGTTTTCATGCAAATGTCCCTTTTCACATATAGGGATGTGAAATCTAGCTATTATGAATATTCCTTTTAACATTTGAGGGATTTTATTCCTATTTTACTAATCATGGGCTTCCCTACCCATTTATTTAGCTGCTAGGTGATGAAAAGAAAATTTTAATATTCCATTTAGCTATGTGTTAAAATGGGAATATTATAGTCCTCCCCTGCCAAATGTTGCTTGTCCTCAAGCAACTGCAAGGATGGAACTGGAAAGCCTCCTCCCAAGGCATGGAGTCTAAAATGTGTTGAGGAACATCTTCCTCATGTGTATCCTCCATCCCCCTAGCAATCATCCATGCAAAATTAGTTACCTCCCATCATGGAAACTCCCAAAAATTCTCTTCCACCTTTGGCTCTGGCAATGTAGGTGGGCTGAAAATATGACCTTGGTAGACAAAATAGCCTACCCCATGCTTTCGTCCTCTCCACTTAGGATAAGTGTAGAGTGTATGCTGATCTTGGGCTACAATGATGTTGCCCTCAAGTGTCAAGATGAATATTAGACCTCTAAGGATCTCTCCTCCAATGTTATGAAACATGTTGGACCAAATCATCTCATATGTGATGAGTTGGAAGTCATCATCATATGGCATCACATTCATCATATGCCTCACCCAATAAGGAAAAAAATGTGCTACTGTGGTGGCCATACAATCTCCCATGCTCCCTTTAGAACATGTAGTGCAAAGAGTGTGGGATTTTTCTCCCTCCAAGGATACATTCAACCAATGCATCTCTCCCCTAATCATGATCCAAAAAAAATCATTATCAATATCAACCAAGGGAACCACAAGGAGAATCATGCTGGCTGCCATGTGAAGTAAGGGAGAAGGAAAATGGTCCCTCAAATGTAGCCAACACATTTTACTCTCAGCTGCCATAGAAAATGAAATGATGGGTGGCCTCCCCACCATTTGCTTGTTGTCCCAATATCCTCACAAGTCTAGAGAAAGTCAATGATGTAATGTGCAATGTGAGTATGTTCTCCATAAGAAATATCCTCCCCATATCCTATTAGTGAGTGATCATCCATAATGGCCTTATGTAGACCACAAAATCTAGAAGGAATAATATTCCTCCTTTGAGAAAATCCCTACAAATATATGGTTAAGAGATGCATACATATAGACAAATTACTATGCAAATCAACAATACTCTTACCATATGTTTTGCTCATATAAATGGAGTGGCTCATATATGAGTCTCCCCTCATCGTGAAAGGGAAAAGAGTTGGTTGTGCTAACTCCTCCATCTCTATATGATTCATGCATCTCCTCATATGCTGATATATCTCCTCCTCAAAGCCCTCCCAAAAATACCCCTCCATGATGGTGTGGTATGCTCTCATAGAACAAGTGGGGCTGAAAAGGAAATCCTCATGAGCTGCTTGTAGCAAATTCTCCTTGAGCTTGGAAGCTCCAGATAAGAAGATCCTTCCATAATAGTAGATGACCCCACCTCAGACTGAATATCCTTCCTCGTGCAACTGGTCATCCAATATCATACAAGCAAAAAGATCCTTGGAATACTCCACCGACAGCTGGGAGTTCCAATATGGATCTATCCTCCATAGTGACATCTCTGATGATCTCTCATGAAGAGCATCTGTCATATGGTCATCCTCCTCTTTGACACCTCCCATGCCAAAGATGCAGATTGGAAGGTGGATATCCTCCCCCTACTGTTGCTGCCACATCGCAAAATATGAAATGGAAGTGGGTAGTGATGATGTTGAGGAGATGCTCCCTCTCTCCTTGAGTCTACCCAAGACTCTCGACACTATACCAAGCTCTCCCAAGGTCCCCAATCTTCTGAAATCAATGAATGGTGCCTCAAATGTTGAAGCATCCATCCTACTCTGATGTTCCAGTAGTCTTCTCGGCAAAATGTCTCCATGCAATGAGACATGATCATAAAAAGGTGACTGCATATATGAATGGACAATTATTTCCATGCTCTCACTGCGCAATCCAGTCTCCCACCTCGGTGTAACAACCTCCAGAAATGGATAGGGGTGTGTACTCCTCATCTCATGATTTTGGTTCTCCTCCATACCTCCTCCTTTTTTCTCCATGGTTCGACACCTCCTCAACAATGGCACATGTAAAACATGAGTTGTGCCTTGATCTTCACACACAAGATCCTTGTAATGTTCCTACTTAGCCTTAGCTAAGAGGAGACATTAAATTTTGATTTAATTTATGTTTTATGAATAAATGAATAAAGGAGGATATGTAAAACTCCTAATAAATCAATGCCCATGTGAACAAATATAAATATGGGCTATGTAAGTAATAATTTGCAGGTGTGAAAGAGGTTTGAGCCAAAGATTGGGTCCACCTTGACCAAATCAACTATGTTGTCTATGTTCAATGCATCTCCAAGAGGGACTGCGTAGTTCTAGAAGGGAGCCTCTAATGTGAAGAGGGGTGACTCATCAAAGTGGTTTAGGGTTTGCAAGAGCTTTCTCATGTTATGAAAGAAGGAGGAGAGCAACATGAAGAGGTTGTTGATAGATCATATTTCTGAAGTATTTGTCTGCTTAGACAAATACCATTCTCTACTGCTTAGTGGAGGATTGTGATTGGAATTCATGTTTATGGGTTTCATCTCTTCCCTTGAGGATCATTGGAGGAGTTCTTTGCTGAAGTTGGTCACTATCTGTTTTGAGACCAAGCTCTATCTTTCATGAGTAGCATTGGCCCACTGAGGGTTTTGCAGCAACTATCTTTTGTAGCAAGTGACATTTTACATCTGCTTAGATCTAGTTGTTTTTTAGAGGATTTCTCTATTGGAGAGTGTTATTTAGCCTCCAAAGAGCTAGACGCTCCATATTTTGTATCAGATCTATAATTTCTTTCCAGTTATTCAGTCTCCTTCACCCTCTACACAGTTTCTACTCAATACTATGTTATTTTGTGAGAGGGCTTGCTTATTTCAGTTTGCTCTCAGTTTGGAGGAAAATTTCTTGGTGTTAGGCTTGCCTTCCCTTGGTGATATTTCGATTGGATTTCTGATCCATGTTTCTATAGATCTGATCTATTTCAGTAATAAAAGTTATCTTCAGAAATTTTTGGGTTTTCTGCAGCATTGTAAATTGTAATTCAGATCTACGGCTTGTTAAGAAATATTTTGATGTAATTCCAATTCGATCTTGTTCTTCAAGTCTTGTAGTTTCTAGATATCATATGGATCTGATGTTTCATCCATATATCTTTCATAGATATGATTTTTCACTTACAGCAGCTGAACCATCTGAAAAATAACATTGTCTATGTATTTCTGCAGTTTATTCCTAGTTGCAGCTCTAATTTCTGAAGGGATCTTTCCCTAATTATTTTTGTAATCAGTTGTAAATACAGTAATATCATATGTAAATCTGATTTACTGTTATATTACTGAATTATCAGATCTTTGGTTTTCCTCCTCTGAGTTTCAGTAAAATCTGCACAATTCTAGTAGCTGGGGTTTTCATGTTGCAGCAGCTTCTCTCTTTGGCTGATTTCTAGCTAGTATTGTTTCCGGGAGATCTATTTAATGTGCCTAAAATTATTTTATTCTGATGTAATTGCATATTTAAGTAACATGCAGCATAAATGAGGGGATACCAGCCCTGATCTGTGTTATTCTTGATCAATTTTTCTATACAATGTTTTCATTGAAGGCCGTGTTGAGATTCCTGAATGGGATTATTCCAAGTTCTATATGCAGAGTCTACAATTGGATAGGTAGCCTCTGGGTATCACCCTATTTTCAAAGGTGACATAAATATTAAATTCCTTTGTATTCCATCTCTAACATAGAATCTTGAGAATCCCCAAAAAGGAACATTACAGTGGTATCGTAGCTCCACTCTTGGCACAACCTGTGCTAGCATTGGAGCCTTAGTCATGCTGCATTCCGAAGATGAATATCCTCTTTTGGAGAGGGAGAGGAGATTGTTGTGTAACCAGCTCCAAAGAGAGAAGAAAAGAGATATTCACGCCTTAGAAATGAGCCACTTCGAGGGGGCAACCTCCAATACATTACATGAATGAACAATTCTTGGATGATACAATTTACAAAACCTCCTTTCTATATATAGGAGTCCATGGGGCCATAATGTAATCCTAGTGGGCCACAATGTAATCCTAGCCGACCTAACAATAATAATGTAAGGGCACAATAATAAAAACATGGGGGTTACATGGGTACAACAATAACAATAAGTGGGGCTACACTAACATAATAAGGGACTACACTATTAATATAGGGACTTAACATGCTCCTCTCCTTCAAACAAGTGTTGTCCTCAACGCTTGATTATTTCTTGATGCTTTTGTATAAAATTCTCATCCTCCCATGTGAAATATTCTACAGGAAAGTTCTTCCACTTGCTGAGATACTCTGAAATTGATCGTACTTGTCGATTTCTTGTTTCTATGACTGCTTCATAACTTCTTTCGATGTGATGTTGATCTTCCTGTTGTTTCATTAGATTCTGCACCAAAGTTGGTTTATCCTTTGAGAGTTGGAGAACTTGTTGTTGATGCTCGATGTGATCTTCCATTAATTTATCATCCATATTTTCTATTATTTGATCCTTCAAACCATCCAAATTAGCCTCCATTTCTGCTTTTAAACCATCTATTTCATCTTCAATTGCTCTTCGTAAGATTGAAACTTGTTGCACTTGGTATCGTAATTTTGATATCTCATATTTCAATTCTTCCTCCTCATGGGTCATAGTATAGCTTTCTGAAGGCTTAATGGGTGTTGAATTATTTTTTGGAGGCATTATAGAACCCAATACTGATAAAAATTCTAAAATATGCCCTTGGAATCAATTCAAATTGATTCTTCAAACAAGACTTATGCAATTTGGAAAAATACACACCTTTTTCTTGCTTTTGAGGAGCTCGATATTGAAATTGGATTATCTATGTGATTGTATCACTTCAATATTTGAATTTTAGTACCAACGTCGACCTATAAATTATCTTTCGAATTCCACTGGTCTGACCTGATTTGGATTCTCCAAGACAAAGTTGTGTCCACTCTCCCAAAATGACCTAATTTTGGACTAGTTCAGTAGAGAAAACTTGTAGGACTTGCCACGTGTCACTGTTTCGTTTTTTGTCTCTGAAATTGATAGCCTAGAAACTGCGGTCTGTGTACTTGCAACCACTTTTTACGGCACTCCAATCCGATGCCCAGAGAGAGATTTATTGAACTTTTACCACGATCACCTCTTTGAGATGAAATTCAGGAGCCTGAAAAAGCACTACCTTCCACAGATTATATCTCCAAACATATTGCGAACCAAGCTCTGAAATTTTTTGACGACTTTCTTCAGGATTTCAGCTTCACACCATATGAATTTCAGATTCTGAACCTTCGTAGAAAACTTTTTATAGCGCAAATTCCACGATGACCTGTTTAGGAGCCTGAAAAAATACCTAACTTCCACAGATCATATCTCCGAAACTATTGCGAACCAAGCTCTGAAATTTTTATACAAACTTCCTCAAGATTTCATCTTCGCACCCTAAAAATTTTAGCTTCTGAAGCTTCGTAGAAAAAAAGTTATAGCGAAAATGTCACGATGACCTGTTTGGAGCAGCGAAACCCTAGAATCCAAAGCTTTGATACCAAATGTTGTGTAACCAGCTCCAAAGAGAGAAGAAAAGAGATATTCACGCCTTAGAAATGAGACACTTCGAGGGGGAAACCTCCAATACATTACAATAGCCAATAAATTTGGATGATACAAATTACAAAACTCTTCTATATATAGAGTCCATGGGCCATAATATAATCCTAGTGGGCCACAATGTAATCCTAGCCGACCTAACAATATTTTAAGGGTAATGAATAAATAAAATAACATGGGGTTACGTAAGTACAATAATAACAATAAGGGGGGCTACACTAACATAATAAGGGGCTATACTATTAATATAGGGACTTAACAGAGATACCAGAATATAAGTCGTAGAAATAATGAATATACTACTGTTGACCTTGACAAGGTTCAAGACAAGGGGAAAGCCCCTGAATTGAATGATAAATATAAGGAGGCAGAAGAGTTTGCAAAAACTCTCTTGGAAGCTATGCAAGATATGTCCAATTAAATAAAGGAGATGAGGATAGATAGAATGAGGGAGTCCTTTGGAAGACTCCATCAAGGAGAGAGATATGAAATGTCTTAGTTCAGGACTAGTCCAGCAGTGAGCTTGCCACAAGCTCCATAGATCTCACAACGCTCTACAATGCCTAGATTCTTGGCTGTAGAGAATGAAGGGATTCAAGAGTCAACCTCTTTGGAAGGCTACTTTGCAGAATATGATTAAAAAAGTCAAAGGTTCAAGGATAACTTGATTTTTCAAGATTTTTTCCATCTAAAGGACTGGAGGAGGCCATTTCAGTAGTATAGAGATGGAGGTTTCCTTCATGGGAGGCACCACACCATGGGTAGGTTCTTATTTCCTAATTTTAATGGATCCCCCTCTTGTTCAGCTAAAGCATGGGTGGAAAAGTTGGACATCTACTTCCAGCTAAATAAGGTGCCTGAAGCAGAAGCCATTAAGATTGCTGCACTACATTTTGATGGAGAAGCCCACAGCTGGTGGTTTCATGGACTTTCTACATTGGGGCACAGTAATGTGTCCACTTATGCTGAGTTCACTAGGAGACTATTGGAAATATTTGATCAGAAGGATCCGGAGGCCCCTTTCATAAGCTTGGTAAAGCTTAAGCAGACAAGAGATGCTAAAGCCTATATCGCTAAATTTTTGAGGCTGTCTGTAATGGTTCCTGATCTTCTAGTTGCAAGGAGAGCCTATATGTTCATAGATGGCTTGGAAGAACCTTTGCATGGGTTGGTCAAGTCTACCAAACTCACCACACTGCATGATGCCATTGAAAGAACATGAGATCTCCAATATGCCTTGCCAAGAGCAAAGGAAACCTTCCCAAGCAAATCCACTCACTCTTCTAAAGGGAAGGAAGGGAAAGCTGCTCCACCCAAGGAGAGCTCACAAAAAAATCTTCCTGACAATGATCTCCGGAGGGAGTTGAGAAAGAAGAAATTATGTTTCACTTGTCAAGAATCATGGTTGCCAGGACATAGATATGCTGTTGGAAGAGCACATTATATTGAAGTCTTCTCTTATTGTGAGGAGGATGAAGGCAATGATGGACCTAGGAGAGGTCACAACACTGGTGATGATGAGGAGGAGGATCCATCATCATCCAGAGAAGAAGAGGGAGCATTTTCTCAAACCAGTGGGACTCTTGCTTCCTTGAGAGGAGTGCCCAAATATTTGACTCTTAGAGTGTAGGGTTGAGTTATGAACCAAAGAGTATCTATTCTTATTGACAGTGGGGCAACCCACAACTTTATTGATGCTCACTTTGTGCAAAGGAGAGGGATCCCTACTGATACTTTTGATGGGTTCTCTGTTTTGGTTCCGGGAGATAGAACTATGCAGTGCATGCAGTATGTTCCATCACTTTCTGTGACTATGGGGACCTACACCTTAGAGGATCAATTCTTTGTAGTAGACATACCAGACACCAACATCATCTTGGGTGTCCAGTGGTTGATTACTTTCGGAAAAGTCACCATTGATTGGAAGTCCTTGCAGATGGAATGGGTGGATTTGAAGAGCGGGAAACAACAAGTCATTCAAGGCATGCACACCTACCCTTCACTCTATGTCTCTACCCACACAACAAAGATGGATTTGAGCAGTGAGGGAAAGGATATCATGGTTCCTTATCTCATGTTCATGATATTTCTGCAAGGGAAATTCCTACATCATGGAAAGCCTCTTGGGGTTCCATTAGATTCTGTGGGGGAAGCTTCACCAAGTGCTAAAACAATGGAAGAAAGAGTCACAGCGCTGTGGGAGGAAGAAAGGGGGAGGATCAGCCTTCCCACAAATAATTTTGGCATTCATGATGCCAAAACAACAAGTAGAAAGAAGGCAAGCACCACCATAGATACATCTACATCGCTATCCTTGTTGAGGAGTGTAGATCCATATTGGAAGTCTGAACTCCTTGTGGAATACTCCAAAGATCTACACACTGGGATGATCTTAGATGGCATAAAGCAAGGAGGAGGCTACCTGGTCCATGAAGGGTTCATCTATCATCTTGGTAAAGTATTATTGTCTCAAGCCTCCAAGCTTAAGCAAGAGACACTACAAAGAGCCCATAAGGAGTTCCTTTCCAGCTACATGCAATCAACAAGAATCTACTCCCTAATCTTGAAGAGTTTTGATTGGGAGGGTATGGAAGAGGAGCTACATCAGCATTATGATTGGGAGGAGCTACATTAGCACTTACGAGAGTGCAATAGTTATGTGGAGATGGGGCAGCCAAGGGATCCTATGCAGGAGACATTTCATCCATCTTCTTCTTCTCTCAAAAAGGGAGAAAAGCCCATGCCTAACTGTATGTGTATGGGAGACTTGTATGGTAAGAAATGTGATCTTGTGAAGCAAGTATATTTTTCAGATTTGGCACATTCTCTTACCATATGTATGGAGGCCATGGCTCCTACAAGGAGTAATATTACATGCAGATCTCATGGAAAATATGGGGCCAATAAAAATTCCAAAGCTGACCACTCCCTTAAGGTGCAAAGGGAGATTGTTTATCATGATGGGTGCTTTCCAAAGGCACCTAATGATGTTTTCACTTTCAGCCATGTTAAATTGACCCATGCATCAAGTATGTGGTGGGATTACCATCTATCACATTCAGATCTACTCAAAAAAAGGAGTGTATTGCACTGGTACCTTATGTGGGATTGTGACCCACCTCCTCATGTGCAAATTTCAGTTTGCCTTTATGTGATTTTGCTACCATACATAGATGACATATTGGTTTTGTTTATGGGTATGTATGGGAAAAGAGTAAGTAGTGTACATGTACCACATGGGATGGAAATTTATCCTATGCTTCATGATACTTGTTTCAGGTGTGACATTTCTTCACCCATGTTCATTTTTGTTGAGTTTTACACTCCTGAAGGGGCAGACTATGAACCTATCCTATTAGCATTGGAGGAGCAGCTTCTGATGTATTGGCCTTGTGAGCACCTGATCCATGATGAGAGCGCGATTCTTGATGGTGCCATCAGTGGAGAAGGATAATATCTACAGCTCTCACCCTGTCATTTGCTTGAGGACAAACAACATTTTGGAGGGGAGGACTGTAATTTTCCTACTTAGCCTTAGCTAGGAGGAGACATTAAATTTTGATTTAATTTATGTTTTATCAAAAAATGAATAAAGGAGGACATGTAAAACTCCTAATAAATCAATGCCCATATGAAAAAAGATAAATCTAGGCTATTTAAATAATCATTTCAGATGTGAAATAGGTTTGAGCCAAAGATTGGGTCCACCTTGACCAAATCAACTGCGTTGTTTATGTTCAATGCATCTCCAAGAGGGACTGCACAGTTCTAGAAGGGAGCCTTTAATGTGAAGAGGGGTGACTCATCAAAGTGTTTTAGGGTTTTCAAGGGCTTTCTCATGTTATAAAATAATGAGGAGAGAAACATGAAGAGGTTGTTGATAGATCATATTTATGAAGTATTTGTCTGCTTAGACAAATATCATTCTCTACTGCTTAGTGGAGGATTGTCATTGGAATTCCTGTTTAGATGTTTCATCTCTTCCCTTCAGGATAATTGGAGGAGTTATTTTATGAATTTGGCCACTATCTGGTTTGAGACCAAGCTCTATCTTTCATGAGCAGTGCTGGCCCATTAAGGGTTTTGCAGCTGCTATCTTTTGTAGCAAGTGGCATTTTAGATCTGCTTAGATCTAGCTAATTTTGAGAGGCTTTCTCTATTGGAGAGTGTTCTTTAGCCTAAAAAGAGATAGCTGCTCCATATTTTGTATCATATCTATAATTTCATTCCATTTATTTAGTCTCCTTCACCCTCTGCACAGTTTCTACTCAATACTCTGTTATTTTGTGAGAGGGCTTGCTTATTTCAGTTTGCTATCAGTTTGGAGGAAGATATCTTGGTGTTAGGCTTGCCTTCCATTGGTGATCCATGGATTGGGTTGCTAATCCATGTATCTATATATCTGATCTATTTTAGTAATAAAAGTTATATTTATAAATTTCTGGGTTTTCTGCAGCACTGTAAATTGTAATTCAGATCTATGGCTTGTTAAGCAATATTTTGATGTAATTCCAATTGGATATTGTTCTTCAAGTCTTGTAGTTTCCAGATCTGGTATGGATCTGATTTTTCAGCCATAGCTCTGTCATATATCTAAATTTTCAGTTAAATCAGCTGAACCATCTGAAAAATAACATTGTCTATGTATTTCTGCAATTTATTCTTAGTTGCAGCTCTAATTTCTGAAGGGATCTTGCCATAATTCTTTCTGTAATCATTTGTAAAGACAATAAGCTCATATGTAAATTTGATTTACTGTTATATTAATAAATTATCAGATATTTGGCTATCCTCCTCTGAATTTTAGTCAAATCTGTGCAATTCTAGTAGCTGGGGTTTTCATGTTGTAGTAGCTTCTCTCTTTGGCTGATTTCTAGCTATTCTTGTTTCCGGAAGATCTGTTTAATGTGCCTAAACTTATTTTTTTCTGATGGAATTGCATATGCAGGTAACATGAAGCATAAATTAGGGGATCCCATCCCTTATCTGTGTTATTCTTGCTCATTTTTTCTTATACAACATTTTCATTGAAGGCCTTGTTGAGATTCCTAAATGGGATTATTCCAAGTTCTATAGGAAGATTCTACAGTTGGCTAGGTAGCCTCTATTTATCACCCTCTTTTCAGAGGTTACATAACCATTAAATTCCTCTGTAGTCCATCTCTGACATAGAATCTTGAGAATCCCCAAAAATGAACATTACAATCTTGGGGACTTCCTTGCAAAGATGCAAGAACCCATCTAGTTGGAGAAAAAGATCCTCCTACGTCTACATGAGGTGCTAGATCATATCCATATTTGATAGCACTGTTGCCCTTAGTCTCCACAATATGAATGGGCAACCCTCCACTGATTGGATCCTCCTTTGGAAAAGGGATCACCATGCCTTCTTGTGCCAAAATATAAGATGAAGGTCTTGCCTCCAGCAAAGTATAATGCAAGATATTAGCCTCCTCTATGGTTCTCTGAAGAGGTTTTGAGTCCATGTTTCTCTCCATCACATGCAAGGTTTTTATTTGTTTAATTTTGTTTGTCTCCTCCACATGTGTTTCAGAATCCTTCTTACCAAATCTTTCCACCAAAGCTCTAATGAAACTTGCATAGGAAGAAGTATTTTCATTTTTTAAAGGACTCAAATAACCACCATGCATAGACCTTACGTCCAAAGTGCAACGCAGATACTCTGATGGCTTCATCTTCAGAAATTTGGTGCTACTTCAAAAAGGTGTCTAGCTCTTCCATCTAAGCACTGGTTGAACATGTAGGGGAACCATCAAAGATAAATAGAAGAAATATATCCACATTATGCTGCTTGATCGTCTTCACCTTGAACTTTCAAAACTCCAGGAAAGTGATATGATCTCTAAAATTCTGAGTTTGAGATTCATATTCATGCAAGAACCACTAAGAGCTCCCCTCTTAGGCATTCCTTCTCCCTCCCTCTCCCTCATGGAAAAAATGGGCATGAGACTACGCTACACATCATAGGGTGTGGCTTCATGCTCACACTCCCCATAACAAAATCTAGAGTTTGACTCAGTTTCAAACCCTCTTGGAGATCTTGTACATATCTCCCTCTGTATCTTCATGAAAGCTCTGTACAGATCTTGGAAGAAGCTTTGTAAGCTTATCTTCCCTTTTCTCTCCACATAATGGAGTGTTCATATTATCTTTTCTTGATAGCATCATGGCTAAGATCCATAGGCTGAGCCAAGATTATGCTTTGATACCACTATAATATCCCAAAGTAGGGAAAATCTACAATGTTACGAATAACTTATAATATTCCCAAATTGGAGACCCAGCAATATGCAAACACAACAATGGAGTAGCAGTGATAGTCAACTCATAAAAAATTTAGAAAGATCCATAGCCATCTTATTAAGTAATAGCAGCAACAATGAATACAATATCTTGAGGAAAATGTTACTCAAGATAGGAAATTCTCAACTGCAAGAGACAAGTACATAAATCATGATAAAACACTACTACACAAGTGTGCCCAAGCTATGACTGTGCAGTTTTATAAGAGAAACTGCATGCTAACATATGTCAAATACATGGATATATAAATATATGGCCCATAAAATCTTGGGAGTGAAGATCTCAGCTCCCAAAGGCTACCTCAAGTCAATCCTGGAAGGATTAGCTATAATATACAAAATCTGAAAAATGACGGAGTTGCTAGGTAGCAGCTGCAACTCAGAAAATGGAAGTGGATGGAGATGGTTGAAGATGATGCCCAAACTGAATATGCCTCCTCCAATGGATCTTCCAAGTGAAAGTTTGATCCTATCATTGAAGATCTCACCCTCCAAACATATTTTCAAAGCACCACAACAATTGCTCACTAGAAATAACACAATCACTGAAGTAAACTACATTGTAGGGGCAAGGGAATGAGCTGGCTCAATGCCAAGATCTGTAATAATCTTTGAAACCTTCCTCACTAGCTTCCCAAAGGAATGGAAACTCCCTCCTCTGAAAATCAGCTTCGGAAATGGTGTTGAGGTCCTCCACTACAACACCCTACAACAAAACATTATACTTGAGTAGAAATAATGTTGTAGCTGGAGGAGGTGGCTTGGCCTTGAGCCTGAATGTGGAGAATGAAGTACAGGATCCTTCAAGAGGCCTCTCTTGGAAGGAGAAGGATTCCTAAGTATGAGATCATTGTGCTAAGCAGCACTACAACTCAGTGAAACAGCTGGAGATTGCACAAAGTCTGAATAGACCATAAAATCAATAATAAATGACATGGGAAACAATTGATGATTTTCCCTAATTTAAAAAAATGAAAGCCCTCTTTCAATGGGTACCACTCTTTAGGGTTTCCTCCACAAAATAACCCTCATCCCATTCACACTGTCTTGTCTATCAAAGTGTTTTCCTCCTCCTCTCCTAGCGCTGTTGACTTGGTAAAACTTGACCTTGTCTTCATGCAAATATCCCTTTTCACATATAGGGGTGTGAAATCCAACTATTATGACTATCCCCTTTCACATTTTATGGATTTTATTCCTGTTTTACTAAGCATGGGCTTCCTTACCCATTTAGTTAGCTGCTACGTGATGAAAACAAAATTTTAATATTCCATTTAGCTGTGTGCTAAAATTGGAATATTACATTCGTTTCCTAGGAAGTTTTGGAAACACTGGTATTACCCAACATATCATTGTCAATCCTAGTTTGGTTCCTTGCTCCCCCTGCAAGAACAGGAGCCACCCACGTTACCGCCACAGGATTGAAGCCCCTCAATCTTGAGGAGGCCCCACTCATCCAAGCAACAGTCAAAAACACCCCCGCAAAGGAAATTCCCATTGCAAAACCGGTGATCATGGCTAAGAAAATCGAGAAAAGAAGAAAGAATATGGTGACCCCCACCATAGAACGGGAATCACCATTCCATGCCATATGCGATGTGATAGGTCACCCTACCCATATATGTCCAAAGCTGGATGAATTAAAACCACTCCTTGGATCTGAGATAGACATCACGATGCTGTGTTCCCATAAAAAGGAATCTAACACCAGATGTAAAGGGAAATCATTGCATACCAATCACGCATGCGCTCTCTGCAACAACTATGGGCACTATACCCACCATTTCCTAGAGATCCCGCAATATAGGGATTCCATACATGCCATCGTGCAATCCTATCAAGAGGATCCCTCCACCCGAGCATCTGGAAATGAACCTCGTACCATCCTATACCTAGAGGAACAACGAAGGGCACAAGAAAGATCCCCAATCATGCCTGTATACATTTCACGCTATGTGATGAACGTGCCACTTCTTCGAAGAGTGTTCATCCCTAGAACTCATCTAGAGATAGTATCCTATAGAAAGAGTTTACTACGTTGGACTGCGGGCAACACAATTCACATGTCCATTATGCACCGACAATCACCTTTTGGAGAATTGTCACTATATCCCCTGATTCCAGCTAGCACCTATTAGCTTACACTCTACCATAGTCTGCCTCTCCCAAGAAGATGACATGGATTTGGAGTCCACAAACAGCTCCACGACCCAAGAAGATGTGATGAGAAAATCCATCATGTTCTTCTCTGTCAAAAAGTGACCAATCAGGAAACCCATAGTTACCCCTAACCGCTCTCTACAGAGAAGACCAACATGCACGTTATGCAAAATGACAAATCATGCAGTCACCACTTGTCCTGATTTAGCAGCATTACGATGCTGGTTCCCCACTAGACCTCAAAATAAGCACGATGGAACCCCCATATCAAGGATATTCTGCCTAATATTTCAAGGCAATCATTATGAGCGACACTGCACTTATGCCTCACAACTTCTTCCTACCATTGATATGATTCATACCATAGAAAAGAGGGAGGATGACCTCTGTAAGTGGTATAGA
Source organism: Pinus albicaulis (assembly GCA_034641835.2). Taxonomy (NCBI): domain Eukaryota; kingdom Viridiplantae; phylum Streptophyta; class Pinopsida; order Pinales; family Pinaceae; genus Pinus; species Pinus albicaulis. The sequence continues at coordinate 182,039,239 of CM076581.1, read as the reverse complement.
AGGTGCAATGTTGGGTCAGCAACCCCACCCCCATAAGGGCTTGGGCAGCAAACTAGGATGACACACCAACCAAACGTCATGCAGGCTAAGCCAAGGATAACATGCGGACTATGCAACCTAAATGATCACTGAGTCAACCACTGTAGAGAACTAAATCCCCTTGCAAACAATATTCGCATAGTCTCTTCTCTCCCTTAGAAAATTCTCTCTAATCAAGAGAAGATCACGTGCATCTATTGCTGGATTTTTTCACACTTTCACCATATGATTAAATGTGTACACCTCCCCAAGCTAAGAGCAGAAAGAGAAGCATTGATTCTGCACTCCCACAAAGGATTAGACACACCTAAGCCAACAACATGGACATAAAAGCATAAAACAACCTCTTCTATGACGGATGCTTTCCAAGCATCCACTTCTAGGACGTTGAGTAGCATTGATTCCCATACAATCTACTCTGTTGTCACAATGGTACCATGAAATATCTGCACTATCTAAAATCACACACTAGAGGGATGCCCGATAATGGAAACATTCAGGCACCTCTGCGGTAGGCGCAATTTCCACCTACCGGAAATTTACCATCCTAGCGGGGAACCCAAATTTTCCCTCACGCAGAATCCCATTACAGAGATTCTTCCCCCACCAAATTTCGATGACATGATCCACCATATATGATTGGTATCATCACATATCAGAAATAGGATTCTAGCCACCCTCACATCCTAGGATGTCCACCCAATTCTTGTCGCAAAAAATCAAGGTACCTTGTACTTTACATTGATTTCCACAACATCCCAAATTTGCATGCCGCCATCAAACTCCTTGATGATACCCAGCCTCTAGAACAGTTCCTAGTACAACTAGAGTTTGTCAAAAAATGTCAATGAAAGTTAAAGACATTCCCTGCAACAAAACAAGGCCCAGAACAAAATGGTAAGAGCATCATTCGACTGCCGCATCAACCCTCGCTCATTCACCGAGGGAGAACTAGTCCTCCGCTATGATGTCGCAAAAGAAGCCCTAGGGCCAGGAAAGTTTGAAACCTTGTGGAAAGGACCATACATCATCAAACATTACCTCCGACAGGGGGCATACATCTTAACGAAACTGGATGGGACATGCCTCATCAATCCCGTCAATGGCCTTTACCTCAAGAAGTTCTACCCATAAGGGCAAAAACAACCCTTCCCTAGAGTGAACATACACAACTCCAACCACTCAAATTTTTTGACCAAAAGACTCATTTAAAAGCACTCTTTCCATCATGGATCACCAACCTGAACCCTATTTCAGATTTTCTGATGGAGCATCTATATGGTCTCAAAGTTTAGCCGTAGCTGCCTGGGTCATTTACCACCCTGACTGATCACCACTCTGCTCAAATGGTGTGTGCATCGGTTCAACAAAAAATAATCAGGAATAATATGACGTCATCATTGGACTTATGTGCAATTCCCTCCATTAGGGCATATGCCATATGCATGTATACCTTGATTCCCAATTAGTAGTGTCGCAGTTAAACCAAACTTTTGAGACAAGAGATACACATCTGTTTAGAAAATATTTGCGTGCAAAAAGATTAAGTAGACAATTTCACCATAATATCAGATTTACACATATACCAAGGAGTCAAAACCAAACACCTGATCACATAGCTAACAATATCTTAAACTGGAATGCATCTCGAATAAACCATCATACATAAAACCAAAAATATAGATATCCATCAGCATAACATCATACAGAGCCACAAAAAAAATCTCTCATATATATATCACAATGTGTATATCTCAGTATAAAAATAGTATCATTGACCCAATGGCCAACCCAAATATACAAAAGTCGTCAAAAATAACGGAAGCATCCACATGATTCTTTCCCTGTGTACAAATATACTCTATGGTGCTGCCCCCTCATGAGGAGTACCTGGACCCACAACCACTCTCGGTGCCACCACTAGAGCTACCGTCATCACCGAGACTGCCACCCGACATAAGACAGGCTAATAGTCCCTCTCGCGGGCCATCATAGTCTCCAACCAGACCTCCTTGAGGTCATCCATAAATCCTTGAGCAGGCACCCCCTGGGTCAAGCGGTTCACTCGACCCCAGGCATCCTCAAGAGCTAACACCCAAGGAGTCAGGTCCTCAATACGATCCTCTATCGTATCCGCACGTGATACTGTTGCATCACTATGAGCTAGCTCAACCACAACCTCCACAACAGCTGAGTTGTTGCCTCTCCTAAAGGGCTAGCACCACCACCAGATCCTTCAGCAACACCTCCTCCCTGACCACCTCTAAGTCGTCGTAGAGGATCGTGGCCAACCAACCAAGCCATGGGATGACCCACCTCACCAACATCTGCAAGAGTAACCAAAATGATGTTAGTGTCACTAGAAAAACACATAAATACATATATACTCAAATAAATGAAAAAAACATACACAACATACCATTGGGCCCCCAAGCATAACCAAAATGGATACCCATGTCTAGATCCCCCCAGAAGTCCATCCTCACATATGGGAATGGCAAGAACATCTGTGAGTTTCCCTCCAACCAGGCCTCTGTCATGGCATTCCAATAACACCCCACCCTCCACCACCACCTTGCGGCATCACCGGAGGCCACATCCTCATACGAGGCTCCTGTGGCCCCCCTAGAGGCACCACCACTACTAGCCTCAGCAGCACTACCCTCTTGTACATAATGTTGCACAAGATGGTCACATACACAAACAAGTTTGATCCATTGTGGACCTTGTTGAGTTGCACTACCATATCATCATAACAAAACTGGGAAAATTCATACAAATTCTCAGACCTCAGCCAACGCAATACTCCAACCTACGGGCCTGATGCCCGATGCAGATTTTACAACCCGGAAAGTTGTACAATCACTACGAGAGCACATCGCTCTACCAAATCTGTCACAGATGCAATGCTGATGCACCCGTCTGTAAGAGGCACCCCACCATAGTGGCATCTCTAAAACCTCTCCAGGTCCACCCTCCCAGAAGGGAGTTGATATCTTAGCACCTCACCATGAGGTAGTAACCCAATCGCAAAATACACATCCGTCTTAGGACGGATGACCAGGTTGGTCCCCCGCAACACAAACATGTTGTGCCTCCTGCGCTAGTGTCGGATCAAGTATCGTAGCAATCGGCCCTACAACTGAAGAAGCTTGTTCTCTATGAACTTCAGGAGCCCCCATTATGCTAGTTGATGGCGTGCCCCAGCATCAACATCCAATGTAGTTTGGAGCTTGAGCCAATCCCGCTCCCTCCACAATAACCTGTCATCAAAACAACTACCCATTCATACAAAAAAAACAAAAAAATAGCCGAAAAACCAAAATATTTGTTCGCCTCGGTTTTGTGCACATGTCCCTTAGACAAGCGTGCTTAAGGCATGCTAAAAAATGGGAAAAAAGCACTTTAGCATGCTTATCCCCAGAAAATGTGCATGGAGAGGGCGCACCTTTGCCCTGATCACGCATGCAATCTAGGGCAAAAATCACCTAGAATCCATACAAACCCAGTCTCTACGGACCCCTACACCATCAAACTGAAAAAATTAAAGCACATGACATCATGGAGGTTACTTGAGAATCATATCACTAATCTGTGGTGCGTAGGTTGACCACAACACCAAGAACTACTACACAAAATCCTTTGACCTCTCAAAAACTCAGCAAGTGCAAATGAATTGAATTAGGGCCATATTCACCTATATATCGCCCTTTTCAAAAAATTTGGAGGACCATAATGAGAGATCAAAAGGTCCATTCTCCGAACCATAAGCTGCAGCGTGACCTGAATTCCATGATGAACAGAGGCAATGCCACACAATTTCACTCCCAAAAAATTAATTTTTCAGTGTCGGCATGTATGCCCTCTCTCATCTTCTTTTTAAAGCTCACAACTTTCAATAATATCTAATAAAGAAGATGCTTTCACTAGAGGTAGTTGTTTTTGTAGGAAAAGCTTGCAAACCATCCACAATGCCATCTACTAAAATTTCCATAGTAGGTATCATTCTACCCCCAAGATGATAGAGTCCTAGTCAACTCTTCATATCCTGACAACATTTCTCCATTAGAAACCAACCATAGGTTCCTCATATCTGACCTTGTTTATCATCACCTCACCCTGCACATGCTAAACATCCTCATTGGTCGATAGGAGCTCCCCTCCATGGTGCTCGTCACCCACAGTAGACCATATATCACAGTAAAAGTGACATCGTGGCCATACCACTTTAGTCTAAGAAGCACCTCATGCCCATCCATTCACCATGCATAAGGTCAAGTTTACCATACAAGTTAAAACCCCCTTCCCAGACGACCAGGTTGTACAAGAAAATCAAAATCGCACTACTACGCCTCGTATTTGTCCCACCATACCTCCACCAGCATAATCCCATCTGCGATACTTTCTCATCCACTTCATCAACCCCACACATGACACCAACCAATGGGACCCCCACCCTCAGCAAAACACCTTCCTCAGAACATTAGTGAGTGAACACTTTCATGTTTTGGGGGTACCCATCTCTGTGTCTTGTACAAACCAAACCCCATTATTTTATTCTTTTGTTGAGTGTGCAAATACCCCGAATGGTGCACTATGTCCTTCACCCTCCCATCCATCTTTTTCTCCCATGTCAACAGTCCCTGATCACTCTTAGTCAGATTATTACACCCCCACACACAAACCACCATGACATTCATAGCCAGTTTATACCGACTCTAGGGATTTCCCCATCATAAATAACTATGAATACCACCAAGCTCCTTAATATACTCCAACCTTGGGCCATTGAATCCCCATAATCAGTTCTTAGTCACCCCGCACCAACATGCATAGGCTAAACCCATCACATCCAGGTCCTCAACCCCTCATGTCGCTGACCCCTCAGCTAATTGAGGCTTCCTTTCTATTGACTTTGACACATATTCTCCAGAAAGGAAGTGGTACCTTGGATTACCCCTCTCCATAAAAGGGGCATCCTTGGGTGGCATAATGGAAGACATCATTGCCCATAGATGTCATCGATCCTCCTGACATTCGACTACGACAAAAGCTTTCATGTCAAGATGGTATCATACCTTACAACCATTGAACTTTGATCAAATTCATCGAAGAATTTTGCCTCCATAAGCATCTCTTTCAGTAATGCTTACATGGGAAGGTCCCAACTACCACCTATGCATACAATGTGCAACTATATTCCATACCATTTTTATGCATATCTGTACCATATTCCACCTATTTTCAAAGAAAAAATGCCCTTGAGGGTGTCAGCAGTCATCATCAGCAATCACCAGATCACTACCACATCAGTGATACAGACAGAACATATAGCTATCAAAATATATTTTTTTAACTAGCAACAACATCAGAAGCATGGGACATGCCTGCCCCATAGAAAATTTGTATATGTATTGTATTATATTTTCTTACAGGGGTCCCTTAGGACACGATCACTCTTGGAACCGGTGCAGGGTGTTTCCAATTCGAAGCATCATGCAGGCCTCTCTCTCTCTCTACGCATGATATATAGAAAATAAAATATAATGTATTTCGGCTATACAGTTCTTCCTAGACCGCACACATTAGGGGGAAACTGTTAACACTAGAAAATCATATAGTAGAATACGACATTATTTAATGTCAAGAAAAATGGTTTACAGGGCTAGAAAGCATTACAGAATCTGGAAAGTATTTAAAAATCTCTAAGGTCTGAGGAAAAATCAAATTTGAACAAGCCCTAAATGCTTTTGCGCATATTATCCTTCATGAAGAGTGCCTTTACGTGACTTATGACCCAAAATGTGAGCAATCGTGGGAGTGGTGAAATGTCACTATCCGGGACCACACAAAGCATATGACAAGTGATTCCTCACTAGAAGCTGCCTAAGGATAGCTACCAATGCCTCCTTAGACACTAATTGAGCACACAATGGAATATCTGGAGCACACAAAAAAATCATACCCTTTTCTTGGGTCACCATCCACAATGTACCAAGAGAGGGAAGGAGGATTTGAAATATTCTATTTAAGGCCATCATGAGATGAAGAATGGATGAACACATTGTTATGCTAGCCAAAATTTCCCAAGAAATACTAGTAGTGTGTGATCTAGAGCTAAAGATAGAGGGGACTCAATTTTGGCCATCCAACAAGTTCAGTCCAACATAGTAGAGAGAGAGGGAGACTGCACCGAGGAATGCTTGGGATAAAACATCCTTGCATCAGGACTTAGAACACATGTTCTAAGGGGCCTTTGACAATATGGTAAATTTTCACTCTTATTACTACTAGCACTCAATAAGAGGGGCCTAGTTTCATCATTCGCATTATTGTTGTCATTTTAATATTTTAAGAGATCATGTTTATTTGTTTTAGTTTTTAGTTTAGTTTAGTGTATATATGCATGTCATTTCTCTATCTAGTATGGTTATGATTCTATTTTGTTCCACTAACTTGCTTAACTCCACTTCTTTTTCTACCTGTTACTAGTAACTTAGGTGGGTAGACCACAACCCTTAAGTTGATGTGATTTCATACATATGTGCACTAATTACACCCCAACATCGTCACTCTCAGAAGAAAAGATGTTATAGCCAATAATGTTCTATTGGTTGAAGACATGAATCACAATTTGCTCAGTCTTGGAGAAATGTGTGATCAAGGACACACAATGCTATTCAACTCCACAAAATGTGAAATCAGGAAAGGCAGGTATGGTAAAATTTTTGCTACAGCAAGTCGTGCTCCAAACGACATATATGTTCTGGATGAAGCAACTAAATCATGTCTATTATCTAAAGAAGATGAAAGCTGGTTATGGCACAAATGAGTGCATCACATAAACTTTGAAATTCTTGTCAGAATAAGAAAAAAGGAAGCAGTACAAGAAATGTTGAAAATCTCAAAAAAATCAAGAAAACTATGTGAGGCATGCTGTAATTTCCCAAAATTGGGATTACTAACAAGGCATGACTGGAAAACAAATTTTCCAAGAATGGATTCTACATGATTTGAAACCATGACCTAGATCCCTTAGATCTATTTATCTAAGACCGAAATCGAAGAGGTGGCTCAAAATAAATCCCTCTAGGTAGGTTAAATAGATCTCCCACACCTAGTTGTCTTCAGAAAATGGCCGATGAAGGGACTACAACAAGTGTATGAGCTTACAATGAAGTATCGGAATTATTTTAATGATTTGTGAGACAATAATATGGAAATATCCTTTCCTTTGGTATTATAGCAGAAAATGTATACAATACTTTGAGGAATCAATCACTCCAGCTAGGCAATGAAAGGCTCAATGAGACATGTACATGACAACAGAGAAACACTGCTATGTAGAAATGTCATAAGGCTAACCTAACACAGTTCATTGGAGACACTGCAACAAAATACATGATAACAGAATGATATTACAATAATATCTCATGAAATGTGGGGGATAAATCTCTCAACACCTGAAAATAAAAATACAACAATCCTTAAGAGGATTGGCTGAAATATATATACAAATGGAAAATCTGCAGAAATGCTGGAGTTGCTGGGTAGCAGCAGCAACTCAGAAAATAGAAATGGATGAATATATCTGATGATGCTACATATGATGCATATATCTCATTCAATGGATCTCTTAAGTGAAAGGATGATCCAATCCCTGAAGATCTCACCCTGCAAAATAGTGGTGCAAACCCCCACTGCAGATACACACTGAAATAACGCAGTCCGGAGAAGGGATTGTGCTGTTGAAGATGGGAGATACTTGCCCTGATGCCAATATATGCAATTCAGCTCAGAAACCTTCCTTACTAACCTTCCCGAGGAATATAATCTCCCTCCTCTGAAATATGAGTTAAGGAATGGTGTTGTGGAACCCTCCACTACAACACCCAGCAACAGTACGTTATAATTTAGCAGAAATAACACAGTGACTGAAGTAAGTGACTTTGGCCTTGAGCCAAGATGTGGAGAAATGAAGTGAAATCCTTCAAGAGGCATCTTAAGAAGGAGTGGAAATCCTAAACAAGAATCCCTCATGCTAAACAACACTTCAACTTAGCTAAACAGCCTGAGACTGCAAATAGTCTACAAGACCAATAATCCAATACTCAAAGATGTATCACTATGGCTACCTCTTCCTCCTTTTATGCAAGTGAATGTCTCTTTGCCTTGGGCCCCACACATTAGGGTTTCTTCCACAAGGAATCTTTCTCCCTCTCAAACTGCATTGTCTTCCGAAGCAAGCCACACCCTCTTAGGCAACGTTATTGACTTGGTCAAACTTGACCTTGTCCTCATGCATTTTCCCCTTTTCACACTGGAAGGTGAAAAATAAAGCTGCTCCATTGATCCCTTTCACAATATGAGGGATTTTATTCCTACTCATGGGTATCGTCACCCATTTTATTCACCTCCTATATGATATGAGCAAAATTAATGCTCCAATTAATCTTCATGAAAATTTTGGAACATTATAGTCCTCCCCTCTCAAAGATTGCTTTTCCTGAAGCAAGTGCAAGGATGGACTGAATTCTTTTCTCCTCCTCTCCCTGTAGCATCCATGTATGATGATCTCTTCCTAGTGAAGTGATTTTATCTCATCAATCAATTCAAGCCTCCACATTTTTCCTCCTCAGCATGTAAGTCAGCTATCAAGCCATCATCATGTAAAGGTTAAATACCCAAGAGGATCGCAAAGTGATGTCTAGAGGTCCCCTTGAGGAATGGGATCTGAAATATAATGGGAGTTAGCTCTCCCATATGGTTCATCCATCCCCAAGCTATTAGCCATGAAAAATGAGTCACCTCCCAACTAGGAAACTACTGGAAACTATCATCCACCTTTGGCTCCAGCAAAGTAGGTGGGATGAAAATCTACACATGGTAGAAAAAATAGTCTACCCCACGTTGTCCTCCTCTCCACTTAATATAAGTGTAGAGTGTATGTTGATCCTAGGCTACAATAAGGTTGCCCTCAAGTGGGAAGATGAGGACTAGATCTCCAAAGACCTCTCCTCCAATGCTGCAAAACATTCTGGGCAAAACATCCCCATATATGATGAGTTGGAAGTCATCATCATATGGCATCATATCCATCATATGGCTCACCTCATAAGGAAAAAAAGGTGTTGCTCTAGTGGCCATACCATCTCCCATGCTCCTCTTAGAACATGTAGTGCAAAAAATATGGAGATATTCTCTCCCAAAGGACACATCCATCCAATGTTTCTCCCTCCCAAACATGCTCCTCATGAATACAGAAACAATAGAACCATAGGGAGAAAAAATGAGAATCATGCTTGCTGCCATATGTAATAAATGAGAAGGACAATGGTCCCTCTAGTGAAACCAATGCACGTTGACTCTCAACTGCAATAGAGACTGATAAAATAAGTGGCTTCTCAACCACTTGCCTGCTGCTCTAATATCCTCATAAGTATGGAGGAAGTAAATAATGCATAGTGTAAAGTGAGCATGTCCTCCATAGTACTCCTCTTCCCCAAGTCCTCCTAGGGAATGGCCATCAATCATAATCATGGCCTCAAGTAGACCATGAAGCCCAAAATAAAGAATGCTCCTCCTTGGAGCAACATCCTTCACATATATGGTCAAGGGATATATACATACATCATATAAATAATCATGTAAACAATCAACATCCTTACCATATGTTCTGCTCATAGAAAGGGAGTGGCTCATAAATGAGTCTCCTATCATACTAAAAGAGAAAAGAGGTGGTTGTGCTAACTCTTCCAAAGAGTTATGTCTCTCCTCCATCTCCACATGATCCATGTATCTACTCATACACTGATATATCTCCCCCTAAAAACCTTCCCAAAGATACCCCTCCATGATGGTGTGGTATGCTCTCATAGAACAAGTGGGGATGAAAAGGAAATCCTCATGAGATGCTTGTAGAAACTTCTCCTTGAGCTTGGAAGCTCCAGATAAGAATATCCTACCATGATAGAAGATGACCCCATCTCTGACTGAATACTCCTCCAAATGCAACTGGCCATCCAATATCCCACAAGCATGAACACCCTTGGAATACTCCACCAATAGCTGGGAGCTCCAATATGGATCTATCCTCCATAGTGACAGTGATGATGATCTCTCATGAAGAAAATTTGTCATATGGCTGCCCTCTTATTGACATCTCCCATGTCAAATATGAAAGTTGGAAGGCTCCTATCCTTCCCCTACTACTTCTACCATAGTGCATAATCTGAAATGTGAGTGAGTAAAAGTCATGTTGAGAGAATGCCTCTCTCCTCCTTGAGTATACCGAATACTCTTAGCGCTATACCCAGCACTCCCAAGGTCTCCACCTTCCTGAAATCAATGAGTGGTGCCCCAACATCTGAAGCATACATTTTCCTCTACTTATCCAGTGGTCTCCTCGATGAAATGTCTCCATGCAAAGAGAGAGCATCGAGAGAGATGACTGCATATATGAATGGAAAAATCTGCTCAAGCTCTCACTACGCAATCCAACCTCCCTCCTAGGTGTAACAACCTCCAGAAATGAATAAGGATTTGTACTCATCATCTCATGATGTTGTGTATATATGAATGGAAAAATTTTCCGAAGCTCTCACTATGCAATCCAGCCTCCCTCCTAGGTGTAACAACCTCTAGAAATGAATAGGGATGTGTACTCCTCATCTCATGATGTTGGGTCTTTTCCATACCTCCTCATTGTGTTTCCATGGTTCCACACCTCCTCAACAATGGCACATGAGTTGTGCCTTGATCTGCACACATGAGATCCCGGGAACTTCCTTGCAAAGATGCAAGAATCCCTCTACTTGGAGAAAGAGCTCCTCCTTCCTCTGCATGAGGCACTAGATAATCTCTAGATGAGACAACGTTGTTTCCCTCAATCTCTGCAACATGAATGGGCAACCTCCCAATTATTGGATCCCTCCTTGAAAAATATATCTGCATGCTTCCTTGCTCAAAGGTGTGAGATGAAAGACTTTCTCCCGACAAGGTATGGTGCAAGTTTTCAGCCTCCTCCATGGTTTTCTGAAGAGGAATTGCATTCTCATGCAAGGGTTTTGTTTGATTTTCCTTGTTTAGATCGACCATGTGTGTCTCATGAATCCTTCTATCAAACCTTTTCACTAAGGCTTTAATGAAACTTGCATAAGATGTAATGTTTACATTTCCTAAAGAAAAGGATTCAAAGATCCACCAGGCATAGGCCTTACCTCTCATATACAGAGCTGCAACTTTGATGGCTTCATCTTTAGGAATTTGGTGCTGCTACAAGAAGGTATCTAACTCTCCCACCCAAGCTTTGGCTGAACATGTATGTTAACCTTCAAAGGTAGATAGAATAAATATATCCTGCTGCTCTCTTCCCTTCACCTTGATCTTGCAAAACTCTGAAAAACTGAGATGATCTTGGAATTTATGAGTTTGAGACTCATACTCTTTCAGGAAATCACTAAGAATTTCCTCCTAGCAACCTCTTATCCTCTTTCCATCTCTCTTCTCGCAATCTTGGGCATTTTACTGCGCTGTGTGTTAGAGTGTGTGGCTGCTTTCTCACACTTCTCATATGACAATCTAGGGTTTTCTTTAGATTCAAACCCTCTTGGATATTCTTCATACATCTCCTTCCTGATGTTCTTGAAATCCTCATGAATTTTTTGTATAGATTTAGGAAGAAGCTTTGTGAGATTGTCCCCTTTTTCTCCTCCAGAAAATGCAGTCTTTTTCCTGCTTATTTCACTATCTCCTTCATGATGAGAATAGGAAGTGTAGGGGCCTTGATCTTCTATTTTCTTATTGTATAGACCAAGATACTGTTCTAGATTAGGCTCAATTTATTGTCAACCAAGGTAGGTAATCTTAGAGGCACGTGTCTAATGTTTATAGACCTAAAAGGATTTGTTTCCCTAAGTAAATGTTTATTTTGGTAGGCTCCAACACTATTTTTACAAGAGATTGATATGTGGTTCCTCACACACTTTAAACACTCATGAAATTAAATCTGATCTATTGTTATAAAAACAGAGTGCTACTAATTGTCTGAGTTTTCAATCCTTTTACAAGGTTATAGTTCATAAAAACTCTTTCAAAGTAACACACTAAAGCATATTAAAAATCAAATTCATTAAAACAGAGATCACAGAAATGATTTCGAATTTAATACTCAACTAAATCCTCTTACAAGGACTGTTCATTAATTTAGTAGTTGAATTCTTCAATTATAACTTTGAATCATGAAATAAAAATTGATGAATGAAATCACAAGCACTCGTAATCAAAATCAATGAACTCAGAGCATAAAAATTAAAATACTAAATCAGACCTGAATATTAAATCTAATGAGAATGTAAAGAAAAGTGTGCCGAATTCACATGGGGGCCCTTCCACGCTTTGAAGGCACACTTGGGAAACTTAAAATGATGAAAACGCTAACTTAAAACACCATAAATGATAAGTTATAGCTCTGATTAAAATATCGGAATGAGTTACATTAAAACAGAGTTCTGAAGCACGTACACAGTCTGAAGTTTTCTCTTACATCCAATAATATCACTAGCATCACTAAATTATTACATGATTCCATTCACTTATTTATCAAAATTACAATTAAAAGAGACAATTTTCATTCCTTCTAATCCTAACTGATCTCCAAAACAGATCGAATTAGTTTGGAATTCCTAATCATAGGCAAAATATGAAGCTCATTCATTATGACTTAGATGTTTCTGCTAGATTAGCTGATTTTGACCAGCGTTGACCAGCTATTTAGGGACTTCAAATATAATGCTGGATAGATTTTTCATCATCTGTGTACATTCTAGATCACGTCCTTATCCTTCGTTTTGTTCTACCTGCTATGCCACGTGTTAGAACTTAAACCATTTACAGGAAGTTATCACATCCTGTAATTTTCTTGAAAATTTTCAATTTTTAACACAAAAATTCCATAAATTAACTTTAATGTAAAATAAAAATTACAATGCTATATTAATCAATTTCAATAAACTATAGGGGATTTATGGAAGAAAATGGTGGATAAATGAAGGGATTTTAGGAGAAAAATATAGCCATAAAATAATAACAACACTTATCCTCCTTGGGGATGTTCTTCATGGATCTGAAATATGATGAGATAAAACCCATCCTCTTTAATATTCTAATCTTCTTGGGTTGAGACTCATAGGCTGAGCCAAGAAATTTTCTTTGATACCACTGTAACATCCCAAAATTGGGATTACTAGAAAGGCCTGATTAGAAAATGCATTTTCCAAGAATGGCTTCTACAATATTTGAAACCAGGACCTGGATCCCTTAGATCTATGTAAATAAGAACAAAATCCAAGAGGTGGCTCAGAAGAAATCCCTCTAGGTGGGTTAAACATATGTCCCACACCTATTTTTCTTCAGAAAATGCCTGATGAAGGGACTACAACAAGCGTATGAGCATACAAAGTTGTGAGACAAAAATATGGAAATAGCCTTTCCTTTGGTATTATAGCAGAAAATGTATAAAATACTTTGAGGAATCAATCACTCTAGCTAGGCAATGAAAGCCTCAATGAGACATCTACATGACAATAGAGAATCACTGCTATGCAAAAATATCATAAGGCTAAAATAACATAGTTCATTGGAGACACTGTAAAAAATACATGATAACAGAATGATATGACAATAGTAGCTCAATAAATGTGGGGGAGAAAGCTTTCAACCCCTGAAAATAACAATAAAACAATCCTTAAGAGGATTGGCTGAAATATATGTACAAATGGAAAATCTGCAGAAATGTCGGAGTTGCTAGGCGGCAGCTGCAACTCAGAAAATAGAAATTGATAAAGATAGATGATGATGATGCATATGATGCATAGATATCATCCAATGGGTCTCTCAAGTGAAAGGCTGATCCAATCCCTGAAGATCTCACCCTCCAAAGTAGTGGTGCAAACCCCCACTGCAGATACACACTGAAATAATGCAGTCTGGAGAAGGGAATGCACTGTTGAAGATGGGAGATGCTTGAAATGATGCAAATATATGTAATTCAGCTTATAAAACTTCCTTAATAACCTTCCCGAGGAATAGAAGCTCCCTCCTCTAAAATATGAGCCAAGGAATGGTGTTGTGGAACCCTCCACTGCAACACCCAGCAACACTACGTTATACTTCAGCAGAAATAACACAGTGACTGAAGGAAGTGGCTTTGGCCTTTAGAAAAGATGTGGAGAAATGTAGTGCAATCCTTCAGGAGGCCTCTCAAGAAGGAGAGTAAATCCTAAATAGGAATCCTTCATGCTAAACAACACTGCAACTCAGCTAAACTACCAGAGACTGCAAATAGTCTACAAGACCAATAATCCAATACTCAAAGATGTCTCCCTATGGCTGCCTCTTCCTCCATTTATGCAAGTGAATGTCTCTTTGCCCTAGACCCCACACATTAGGGTTTCTTCCACAAGGAATCTTTCTCCCTCTCAAACTGCGTTGTCTTCCCAAGCAAGCCACACCCTCTTAGGTAGCATTGTTTACTTGGTCAAACTTGACCTTGTCCTCATGCATTTGCCCCTTTTCACACTAGAAGGTGAAAAATAAAGCTACTCTATTGATCCCTTTCACACTATGAGGGATTGTATTCCTACTCATGGGTCTCCTCACCCATTTTATTCACCTCCTAGATGATATGAGAAAAATTGATGTTCCAATTAATCTTCATGAAAATTTTGGAACATTACACATGTCGGCACAAAAAATAGACAAAAGTCCAATTTAAAACAAAAGAACACTTTGCATCACATCCATTGGAATTGATACATACTGATCCATGTGGTCCTCTGAGAACAAATGGCTTAGATGGAGAATTATATTTCATGTTAATGATAGATGACTATACCAGGATGACAGCCATCATTTTCCTAAAGAAAAAATCTGAAGCATTTGAGTTTTTTAAGATCTACAAGGAGTTGGTCGAAAATGAGACTAATTTGAAAATTTCTAAGATTAGATAATGGCAGAGAATTCACTTCCAAATTATTTCAGCAATACTGTAATGAAAATGGAATAAAAAGACAATTTTCAATAGCATGAACACCTCAGAAAAATGGATTTGTTGAAAGAAAGAACAGAACCGTTCAAGAAATGGGTAGAACAATGTTGAAGGACTCAAAATTGGATGAAAAATTCCGGGTTCAAGCAATTGATACAACAATCTTCATTATCAACTGAAGTCTTCTCAGAAATAATTGCAACAAGACCCCATATGAATTATGGAAAGGAAAACCAACCAATGTAAAATATTTCAGAATCTTTGGAAGATAATGTTATATCAAAAGAGAAGATCAAAATTTGGGTACGTTTGAATCACTTGTTGATGAAGGTACCTTTGTTGGTTATTGTTATGAAGTTAAATCCTCTCTGCGGATAGTGTAATGTTCCCAAATTAAGAACAACTACACTACTGGGAATATCTCAAGATATTACCAATGTGGAGATCAACAATACATAAACATGAGCTGGAAATATCAGTGAATACATTAAAAACAAAATTCCGGAAGATCCACATAACCATTAAATTATATTATAGCAGCAACAAATGTATACAAGATCCTGAGAAAATGATCTCTCACGCTAGGCAATGCAGCCTCAATGAAACATGTACATGAAATATGGAGAAACATTGTTATATAAAAGAGGCCCTGGCTATGACTGCGTAATCCATGAGGAAGAACTGCTGCAAAATGTCAATAATGTATAGATATGGAAATTAATAGCTCAAATAAGAAGGGGGAGGAAGATCTCAACCCCTGGAAACATACAATACAAAATCCCGAGGGTGTAAAATGAAGCTACTCTAATGATCCCTTTCACATTATGATGGATTTTATTCATGTATTGAATGAGAATGGGTCCCTTTACCCATTTATTTAGCTGCAATGTGATAAAAGAAAACATTTAATGTTCCATTTAGCCATGTGATAAAATGGGAACATTACAGTCCTCCCCTCCCAAATGTTGCTTGTCCTCAAGCAACTGCAAGGATAGAACTGAAAAATCTCCACCCAAGGTATGGAGTCTGAAGTATGTTGAGGAAAATCTCCCTCATGTAAACCCTCCATCCCCCAAGTAATCAACCATACAAAATGAGTTACCCTCCAACATGGCAACCCCTGACAATCATCTTCCACCTTTGGCTCCCACAATGTAGTTGGGCTGAAAATCTGATCTTGGTAGAAAAAATATCCTACCCCATGCTTTCCTCCTCTCCACTTAGGATAAGTGCAGAGTATATGCTAATATTTGGCTGCAAAAATGTTTCCCTCAAGTGGAAAAATGAAGACTAGACCTCCAAGGATCTTTTCCCACACATTATGAAACATGTTGTCCCAAATCACCTCATATGTGATGAGTTGGAAGTCACCATCATATGGCATCCAATCAATCATATGGCTCACCTCAAATGGAAACAAATGTTTTTCTGTAGTGGCCACATGTCCTCTCATGCTCCCATTATAACATGCAATGCAAATAATGTGGGAGGTTTCTCCCCCAAGGGACACATCCAACCAATGTCCCATTCCCCCAATCATGCTCTCAACAAACAAAAATACAACAACATCATAATGAACCATAATGAAAACCATGCTTTCTGTCATATGTAGCAAGGGAGAAGGAAAATTGTCCCTCAATTGTAAGCAATTCAATTTGACCCTCAATTGCCAAAGAGTGTGACAAAAAGTGTGGCCTCTCAACCACTTGCTTGCTATCCTACTCTCCTCAAATGTATGGAGGAAGTGAATGATATATGGTGCAAGGTGAGTAGGTCCTCCAAAATACATTTCCTCCCCAAGTCCTCCTAGGGAGTGGTCACCAATAGTTCTCATGGCCTCAAGTAGACCATGGGGTCTAGAAAGAAGAATGCTCCTCCTTGGAGCAACATCTAGTACAAATATGGTTAAGGGATGAATATGAAAATAATCATGAAAATAAACTATACCCTCACCATAAGCTTTGCTCATGCAAATGGAGTGGCTCAAAAATGAGTCTCCTCTCATCCTCAAAGAGAAAAGAGGTGGTTTTGCTAACTCCTCGAAAGAGTTATGTATCTCCTCCATCTACACTTGATCTATGCATCTCTTCATATGTTGATATGTCAATATCATGAAAGCAAGATGATCCTGGGAATACTCCATCAACAACTCGGAGCTCCAACATGGATCTATCTTCCATAGTGACAATGCTAATGGTTCCTCATGAAGGAAATTTGTCATATGGTCATCTCCTTCTTTGACATCTCCCATGCCAAAGATGCAAGTTGGAAGGCTGCTATCCTTCCCCTCCTGCTTCTGCCACAATGCAGAATCTGAAATGAGAGTGGGTACAAATGATGTTGAGAGAAAGGTTCTCTCCTCCTTGAGTCTTCTCAAGACTCTCAGCGCTATGAAGCTATCCACCAAGGTCTCCAGTCCTCTAAAATCAATGAATGGTGCCTCAACATGTGAAGCATATCTCATCTTCTGCTGATCCAGTGGTCTCCCCAGCAAAATTTCTCCATGAAATGAGACATCATCATCAATTGGTGACTGCACATATGAATGAACAAATTTTTCCATGCTTCCGCTGCACAATCCAATCACCTCCCTAGGTGCATCAACCTCTAAAACTGAATAGGGATGTGTACTTCTCATTTCATGATGTTGGGTCTTCTCCCTACTTCCTCCTTGTGTCTTCCTGGTTTTACACCTCCTCAACAATGGCACAGATAGAACATGAATTCTGCCTTGATCTTCATCTATGAGATCCTAGGGACTTCCTTGCAAAGATGCAAGAATCCCTCTATCTGGAGCAAGAGCTCCTCCTTCCTCTGCATGAGGCACTAGATAATCTCTAGGTGGCACAGTGTTGTTGCCCTTAGCTTCCTCAACACAGATGGGCAAACCTCCAATAATGTTGCTGCACATATGGAATCTCTCCCAAGGTGGAAGTAATTCCTGATCATCAAAGGTCAAGGAGTATCCCATTTTCACCATGATAGTGCCATCTCCTACTCCTGCAACATCATACAAGAAATGAGATCAAATATACTCTTTCTCTCCCAAGAATAACCCCAAAAACAAATGTCCTTGCTGCTTCCTCATGCTCTCATCATGTAAGATATGTGATGAAGACATAGTGAATGATATGAGTGTTGTATCATAACTATGAACCCATACTCTTTGCTCCTTCATGATGCCAAAATCCTGCCACATCTTCTCCATCATCATACCCTTGGAAAGAATGTATGCCAAATGATGGCCAAACTCCTTCAAGAGTAACCAACGCAGCCAAGCCTCTTGCAGCCTGGTATCATAAATCTGTAAGTAGCTTACCATATTATTTCTCACCATCCACATCCACTCAACCAGTTGTGGATGTCTTCTTCCACCCTCCATCATGGTACTCCTCCCATGAGGGCTACCATCATCCCAAATCACATTTCTGCACTTGAGGGGATCTTGAAATGAAATCTTCCCAAGGATCAATTTGACCCTATGAGGATCCAAATAGGTGGTAGGTAACAACCTCTCATCTTGATGTGCATGGCTCAAGGAATGTCCAACGTAGTCATGAGAGATGTTATATATCTGAATATGTACTCCATCTACTATCTTATCCAGAGAGAAGGGAAGAACCTCTTCAAACTAATGAAGAATCTTTCACTTCATGATGTGTGGGAGTGAATCTCTACTGAAATCTCTCTGGGAGACCTCCTCCTCATGCATGTCCTTCCAAAAACAAAGAGGCCTTGGATCTGCTGCAAGTATAAGTCTCTCTTTGAGTTGTGGCATGATCAGTGAGAGAGTGTCATCTAGAGAGGAGAAAGAGTTTCTTATCTCCAGATGTCTACTCCTTCTCACTGCTTCCTTCATGGCTTCCTGAATGAAGCTGCTCTATGAATGCTCACATGAGGAATGATTCCTCCTTTCTCCATCATTGCTCACTACAATGCTATTCTGCTGCTCTATATCAACTGGATGCAATGATATAGACCCATCCAAAGTGTTTTCTGAAATGACAAGAGATGGATGTTCAGTCATACCTTGGTGAAAATTGGAAGCTCCTCGTAGTGCTGCAAGATTTTCCTCCTCATTAGTGTTGGCCTCCCAAACTACTGAAGATGAAGGATGCTCCTCCATTGTCTCAATAGTGCTGGTATATGCCTCATCAACTTGTGGTGAGGGCTCCTCCCTCCTTTTTCCAAACCTCCCATTCAATCTTTAAGAAAACTCAACAAGAGTAGAAACCCTTGTATGGCTTAGATGGCTGATCCACCAATTCTTTGCTTCATCTTCAAGGTGTAGCATTGTAACTTCTACAACCTCTCTGTCTACTATAGGATGTAGCAGGAAGAAAGCCTCTAGCTTCTGTACCCAAACCTCTACTGCACATGTGAGTGATCCATCAAACATGGAAAATATAAATCTATTGCCTCTCATCATCCTATAGCTGTGGTGTCTTCTTTCTTCTTTCTGCTGAATAAATTGTGGAAAAAATAGATTCTCTTGGAAAGATCTAGGTTTACCTCAGTATTCAGCCTGGTACTCACTTAGAATTTCGAATTCCAATTGTTCTTCATGCTTCATGCCTTCTCTTCTGTGAGAATAGGGAGTACATGGTCCTTCCTTTTCTCCTTCCTCATTCTTCTTGACCTCCTTGGAGAGGTTCTCTCTGGATCTGAAAATAGATGAGATTAAACTAATATTCTTCATCATGTTGATCTTCTTTGGCTAAGACTCATAGGCTGAGCCAGAGATCATACTTTGATACCACTATAATGTTCCCAAAATAATAATAGCTACACTATTGGGAATATCTCAGTATATTACCAATGTGGAGATTAGCAAATCATAAACATGAGCTAGAAATAGCAGTGAATGCATTAAAACCAAAATGCTAGAAGATCCATATAACCATTACATTATATTATCGCAGCAGTAAATGTATACAATATCTTGAGAAAATGATTTCTCAAGCTAGGTAACGCAACCTCAATGAAACATGTACATGAAATATGGAGAAATACTACTATATAAAAGAGGCCCTAGTTATGACTGTGCAATACATGAGGTAGAACTGCTGCAAAATGTCAATAATGTATAGATATGACAATGAATATCTCAAATAATAAGGGGGATCAAGATCTCAACCCATGGAAACATACAATACACAATCCTCAAAGGGATTGGCTGAAATATACACAAAATAGCAATTCTGCAGAAATGCTAGAGTTGTTGGGTAGCTACAGCAACTCAAGAACTGGAAAAAAATGGAGAGGACTGAGGATTCTGCAATCAATAAAAATATCTCCTCCAATGGATCTCTAGAATGAAAGGCTAATCCTTTCACCTAATATCTAACCCTCAAAACGTGTGGAACAAGTCTCCACTGCAAACACACTCAGAAATATCGCATTCTAGAGAAGGGACTACACTGTTGGTGAAGAGAAATGCTTGGCCTTGATGCCAAAGTTTGCAATAAGTTCCAAAATATATCCAATATGATATCTCAAGGAAAGAGAGGCTCCTCCTCTGAAAATAGCTGATGGAGGTGATGTAGTGAACCCTCACTGCAACACCCAATAGCACAACATTACTCTGCTGCAGAAATAACATTGTCTTGATGGAGGATGCTTGGCCTCAAGTCTGGATGTGAGAAAAATCTGAGCAATACATCAAGAGGCCTCTCAAGAAGGTGAAATAATCCTAAACAGTAATTCCTCCTGGAAATTCTTTCTAAACAGCAAAGAACACATAATTGTCTCAATTGACAATTGAGATAAACAATACAAGCATGAGAAAAAATGGTTGCCTTGTCCTCCTTTTAAACAAGTGAAATATCTTTCTCCATGGGCCTCATCCATTAGGGTTTCCTCCACCAAATATCATCTTCCTCATTCACACTGCGCCGTCTCATAAAGTGATCCACTCCTCCTATGGCAACGTTGTTGACTTGGTCAAACATGACCTTGTCTTCATGCATTTGCCCCTTTTCACACTTGAGGGTGCAAAATGAAACTACTCTGATGATCCCTTTCACATTATGAGGGATTTTATTCATGTATTTAATGATAATGGGTTCCTTTACCCATTTATTTAGCTGCAATGTGATAAAAGCTTTTAATGTTCCATTTAGCCATGTGCTAAAATGGGAACATTACAGATAGAGATGATCCCTCTAGCCCTAAAGTGGGTCTAGTAACAAAGAGACAATCTAGAGTGTAGGTTCCTAATTAGTGAATGAAAAGAACAAGGTAGATTGGCCTACCTAGAGTCCAACACTATTGTCATCGCTATTGTGGTGGTGGCCTCTTAATTCCTATCTTGGTGGGTCACGATCCTTCCGCAACAATGCTTGGATACCTGCACAAAGGTCAGTAAACAAGAGCATCATTAAAAAAAAACAAACTCATTTATAACTACGAACTAGTCAAGGAGGGTTAATCATATTGCATCAAATGAAACACATTAATGTAGCATGGGAAGAAGAAAATAGTTATGCATATGTATTAATGGAAGAAAGATTTACAACCAAAGCCTTAATGTCACAGACTCCTTCAGTGGGGTTTAATCGAAGCATGTCTCAATGAATGTCAGGGAATTCAGACGGGCTGCAAACACAAGCCTAAGCTCTCTCAGTAAGGGTATTTTTCATTCTATCTTTTCTAGCAAAGTGCATAGGAATCCCTTCAGAATTTCTGCTATAATATGTTTAGTTCAGCTAGCTCATCAATGGAGGATGGCTATATTTATAAAGGGAGAGGAGGATGTTGGGATCCCTATAATAGTGGAAGGGAGGCCTTATCCCTTGGGAGGTTTCCTCAAAAGTGGGAAATAGGAGCCCCAAGGAGGAAGGTCATGGTTATTCAGTCGAACCACTCCCTATGACTCTCCCACGACGTTGTTATGATGAAAAATTTGGCTCTATTTTTAAAAAACTTTCCATAAATAGATTGACATGGGTAGCTAACTTTGTAATATTCCCAAATTTTCATATCATATTTGGAATATTAGAGTCCTTTATTTTCTTAATGAATTAAGTAAATAAAAGGGTGGAGGGACCCACAATCCTCAATAAGAATAAATATCCACTTTTTGTGTGTGACTGTGGATTAATTTATCCTACATTTGCAAAAAGAGGTAGTTGAGCTACTAATGTGAATGAGATTGGAGATCATGTCTCATTTAATGAGAAAGATCATGGAGAGTTAATTCAATCAACTAAGATCTTGAAGATGTCAAACAAAGTATCATTTAGAATTAATGATCAAGTGATGGAGGATCATGTGCAAATAAAGCACACATGATGGAGGAGGTGTACATTGCACCTAGACTGTTTGGTTGATTTGGTCAAACAACACAGTCCCACTTGGAGGATATTGTTCACATGAGACTGCGTATTTGAGATTAGGGCCAAGGCTTGGGATGGCTCAAACATTATAAAGGAGATGAAGGAAAAGGTGAAAGGAATCTTGGATTATTTGATGTATCATCTTTTAGATCTGGAATTGTCAAGTGACATTCCACTGCATTCTTGGGATGTTTAGCAGAGATTGAAAGTGTTGTTTAGCACAGGGTGTTCCCAAGCGGGAATCCCACCTCTTTCTTTGAGTGATCTCTAAGGAAGAGGATTTTACTTCATTATACATCAGGCTTTAAGTGCCATTTCCTTTTTATACTTTCTGCAGAACATTTATATTCAGAAATCTACAGATTTCTGAAGATCACTTTGGAAGGTGGAAGTTGTCTTCAGTACTTTAGCTGGAGAACAAGGTTAGGGATTATTCCCATCACTTGGGCTTATACATCAGCACTCCCAGAGCCACATTGCAGATCTAACATTAGGCCAAATGTTATTTACCTCCTACCAGTAGTATTCTCTTTAGGAATAACATTGTCCATATTGCTGATTTGAAAGGAGGAAGGAAGTTGCTAGTAATTCAGCTAGAAATCCAGTGGAGGATCATTCCTTCACATTGCCATCAGTCTCACCATTAGCCTGGAGCTTAGGCAGCATTTTTTAGCAGGCATAAGGCCTCTCTTTCCCTCATAGTGTACTTTATGTTGGTAGTTGTGTTGTAGTAGATGAATTCATCATTGGAGGATTGAGAAGGTATATCTAGAGTTTCCATCTAATAGATCTGATGAAGGGATCAGCCCTTCAGGCATAGATCCAATCCGAGCAAACATTTCAGCCATATATTATTTAGATCTAGCTTCAGATCTATATTTCCCAGTAGATCAAGGATTAAATCCTAGGGAGGTGATTTTCCAAAGTTGCAAATCTGGAAAATCCTTTCTAGGTTATCTTCAGAATCCATCACATTGGCCAAATCTTAAATCTTGGCATCATCTGAGCTCTAGTTTTGAGTAGATCTACATTTATCTTTTTAGCCTACAAATATATGTTTATATTCTGTTGAAGAGAAGACACAGTATTTTTTGCAGAGCCTCAATAGTTACGCTATACCTACTGCATACATGTTTTCAGGGTGATCCTAGCTCATCTTTTTGGCTAGATCTACTTATATTCTGTACTTGTGTAACTGAATCATCTCCAATATAATAAAATGGCTCAGATCTTTCTGCATATTCTGATTTGTACTTAGATTTATTTTTTATCTTGTTGTAAGTTCTTATATTGTGTGAAGTATTACTGCATTCTCCCTTTTGGGGATATTACAATGGTATCAAAGCATGATCTTTGGCTCAGCTTGTGGACACTTCATCTTCTTACATTGAAAGAAAAACATATAGATGAGATCTATCACGGAGGATGAAAAATCTGTCACTCCTTTCTTTAGATACCTACAAGATCTCTCCAATGAGGCCTATCAAATGAAGGAATAATAATAGAGAGAAGATCGAATAAGAAGATGTGATAAGGAAAGTATTTCCTATCAGCAGTGAAGAATACCAAAGAATCCTAGATATCCTCATAGATCCAATATGCCCACTTTCTTTGAAGAAGGTGAGAGGTATATAAATGAAGGAAGGAATGGAACTGAGACTCATGAGACTCTCAAAGCACAAATCACAGTCTAGAGCTTTCAAGGGGAAGCTAACTCTCCAACAATTCTTCCAGATTAGAGAAGAAAGAGGATCCTATAGCAGCAATAGAAGGAAGAGGCATAATAGATTCTATTTTCCTACATTTAATGGATCTTCACCAAGCAATGTCAAGGTTTGGAGGAGGGAATTAGATTCATTTTTAAAGCTACATCTTGTGGCTGAAGAGGAGGTTGTTCAAATTGCAACACTTCATCTCTTAGATGAAGTAGAAGATTGGTGGTTTGGGCACCTAGAGCATGCAAAGGTGACCAAGTATTCAGATTTCTTTTAGAAGTTGAGGAAGAAGTTTGATGTGGAGAAGACAGAGTTGTGCTACAAAGGGGCATCTCCCAAGGAAACCAAGGAGAATGTCAATGTTGTCACTCTAGACAAGGGGTCACTACTTTCATCACCTACTACAAAATTACTTGTATCTGGAGAAGAGACACTTGCATTTTTGCAAGGTAGTCTTGAGCTCTTGACATATGGAGTCCCATGCATGGATCAGGAGATGCATGAGGAAGAGGAGGAAGATACCAATGCTGGTACATGTGAAGAAAAGAGACCATCACTCTTACCAGTAGTTGGAGATACTATTTCCTTGGTTGGAGGAACTATTTTTTTCTCTCAAGAGGTCCCACATATCAGTTGATCCAAGGTATGCATAAAATTTTAACACATATTGTTTCAATATTAATGGATAACCAAGGGTTAGAACAAAGTGTTGATTTGAAGGAGAGACATATCACAATGCAGAGGACCCTTGATCTAATCAAGGAAGAGACTGAAAACTATCCCTGTTCACCATTTTTGAACTACGTTCCACCCCTTGAATTGAGATGTAGAGTTTCAGAAAATGGGATTAGCGTTATCCTATGTACAATGGCTGATTCTAAGATCAGTATTGTGCCTTACTTTGAGACAACATATGTATTACCCTGCAGATCTACATCGTTGTCACTTAGTAGCTGTGATAAAGAAAGGGCTTCATCAGTCTTGGAGCATTCTGAAGGTAGCTTCACTCATGAGGCAACGGAAGCAAAGATGAAAAATAGTATACATCTTGAAATGAGAAACCTTTTCTCCCTTCTAGATGACCCTTTCTCATTGAGCCTCTCACTGCTCAAAGAGAAAATTATACTTGCAGCAAATCCAAAACTTTTTTGGTTTGGAGGGCCTTTGATGGAGAGAGAATCTCGTTTATAGATCTCATTAGAAATGCATTTCAACATTTCATGAAATGCAAAGTTCTTCAACAATTTGGGAAGGATGGAATTTTACAAAGGGAGAATGCCATGATTATGCAGTACCTCATTCATCATCCACATGGGAGTGAATGGGTAAGGATGATAAGAAAGGGGTTGCAAAACCACTTGCATATTTGTATGGGCCAGAAAATTTGTTACGTTGGTTGCCACTGGGAGATTTTTGTCACTCTCCAAAGGAACCTATTTTTCTAATCCATGCCTTAAAAAACACATATGAAATGAAGAAGGAGGCATGGATGTGTTGGCTGCTCTTGGGTGTGTATGGATACCACCCAATAGCTCATCATTTTTTGAATCATGCCTTGTTTTCCAATGATAAATTGCAGCAAAGGAAGGCATGTTCTTTTTGGTTTCACTTGAGAGAGATTGGCCACCGCATGGCATCTCCTATGTGTTTTGTATTGTGTAAAATTTGGCATAATGATATAATGATGTGCATTAATGATGTTTCTTTGAATTGGGCTGACATGACATCTCATATGTCCATTAGCATGCTTTTGTTTCATGATGCACATGAGGAGGAGAGAAAGCAACAAGATCTCTTGTTGCTTCGGTTGCTTTTGGGGTAGCTTGGCTTGTCCATATTACATGGAGGAGATGGAGGGTAGTAGCAAAGGGCCTTAATCCGGTGGCTATTGTTAGGAGAATATGGTTTGACATATTTTTCTACCCATGTCACTTCTTCCCTTCTTATTTTGAATAACTTTGGAATGATGAAGTTTGGATACAACAAGGACGACAGGGCTAAGTATGAGAGCATCTCAATGCTCAATCTAATTCTGAAACATGGGATGAAGATATGTATTGTGTGATGGAGCTTTTCCTTTGTGAAGGGAACCACCTTATTGTATGCACCTCATGTATTGATGATGATATTGGACATCATATGGTTTTCACTTGGTACTTCATGATGGAAGGAGGACATATAACCAAACAGTTGGAGGTCATTCTTTATGTTTCTTAAAAGACATCTTTGGAACCAAACATGCATAACCTATTGCAGCAAGTGGAGGAAGCCTTCCTTATGTGGATGTAATTTGGAGGGGAATAGATGGCCTTGCATCTACTTTTGGAGTTGCTTGAGGACAAGCAACATTTTATCGGGGAGGGGGGGGGGGGAGACTGTAATATTCCAAAATTTTCATATCATATCTGGAATATTAGAGTCCTTGATTTTCTTAATGAATTAAGTAAATAAAAGGGTGGAGGGACCCACAATCCTCAATAAGAATAAATATCCACTTTGTATGTGTGAATGTAGATTAATTTAGCCTACATCTGAAAAAAGAGGTAGTTGAGGAACTACTAATGTGAATGAGATTGGAGATCATGTCTCATTTAATGAGAAAGATCATGGAGGGTTGATTCAGTCAACTAAGATCTTGAAGATGTCAAACAAAGGATCATTGAGAATTAATGATCAAGTGATGGAAGATCATGTGGAATTAAAGCACACATGACAGAGGAGGTGTACATTGCACCTAGACTGTTTGGTTGATTTGGTCAAACAGCGCAGTCCCACTTAGAGGATCTTTTCCACATGAGACTGTGCAGTTGAGATTAGGGCCAAGGCTTGGGATGGCTCAAGAATTATAAAGGAGATGAAGGAAAAGGTGAAAGGCATCTTGGATTATTTGATGTATGATATTTTAGATCTAGAATTGTCAAGGGACATTCCAGTGCATTCTTGGGTTGTTTAGCAGAGATTGCAGGTGTTGTTTAGCACGGGGTGTTCTCGGGCGTGAATCCCACCTATTTATTTGAGTGATCTCTAAGGAAGAGGATTGTACTTCATTATATGTCAGGCTTTAAGTGCCATTTCCTTTTTCTACTTTCTACAGAACATTCATATTCAGAAATCTGCAAATTTTTGAAGATCATTTTCGAAGGTGGAAGCTGTCTTCAATATTTCAACTAGAGAACAAGGTGAGGAATTATTTCCATCACTTGGGCTTATAGATCAACACTCACAAAGCCACATTGAAGATCTGGCATCAGGACAAATGGTATTGACCTCCTAGCAGTAGTATTCTTTTCAGGAATAATGTTGTCCATATTGCAGATTTGAAAGGAGGAAGGAAGTTTTTAGTACTTCAGCTAGAAATCCAATGGAGGATCATTCCTTCACATTGCCATCAGTCTCACCATCAACCTGGAGCTGATAGCAGCATTTTTCAGCAGGAAAAAGGCCTCTCTTTCCCTCACAGTGTCGTTTCTGTTGGTAGCTATGTTGCAGTAGCTGAATTCATCATTGGAGGATTGAGAAGGTAGATCTAGAGCTTTTAGCTCATATATTTGATGAAGGGATCAACCCTTCAAGCATAGATCTGATCTGAGAACACATTTCAACCATATATTACTCAGATCTAGCTTCAAATCTATATTTCCCAACAGATCAAGGATCAAATCCTAGGGAGGTGATTTTCCAAAGTTGTAGATCTGGAAAATCCTTTCTGGGTTATCGTGGGAATCCATCATATTGGCTAGATCTTGAATCTTGGCATCATCTAAGCTCTATTTTTTAGTAGATCTGCATTTCTCTTTTCAGCCTGCAAACATATGTTTATATTCTAGTGAAGATACAGTGCAATATTTGCTACAGAGCCTCAATAGTTATGTTGTACCCGCTGCATACATGTTTTCAGGGTGATCCTAGCTCATCTTTTTGGCTAGATCTACCAATATTATGTACTTTTGTAGCTGAATCATCTCTAATATAATAAAATGGCTCAAATATTTGTGCATATTCTGAATTGTACTTATATTTATTATTTATCTTGCTATAAGTTCTTATATTGTGTAAAGTATTACTGCATTCTCCCTTTTGGGGATATTACAAACTAAGACAAAGCACCAGTTGGCGCAGGGCCAAGTGTTAATCTTCCTCATTGGCGTGAGGGCATAATGGGCTACCAGTGCCAAGGCAAAAAGATGTGTTTCTGGTGGTCTGTTTAGGAAATGGTCAACAGAAGGAATGTTTTCCTCATGGCAAGGGATGCAATGATGGTCTTTGTAAGGCATGACACTTTATTTTGGTCACAGAAATGAGCCTCCAATGTGTGGGATGGGTATTGCAAGGACAGTGATGAAATGATGTGTAAAAAATTTCCCCTAAAGCATGAGGTCTGAGAGAGAGGAAGGGGTGAAATTATTTACGAGAATGCATTTGAACCAAATACCGTCGTCGGTAGACCTGCAATTACAAATTCAACTGATATCTATGATACATGAATATGTGATATGGAGGCAACCATCCATAATACGGAACATATAAACAGAGAACCGAGGTATGGACACAACCATCATGTAGTAGGATCAATAAATAGACTCAAGTATGGTCACAACCATCAAATCAAAAGATTCATGCAATAAGTCAAGATAAAGTACAATATCCCGCAGCCTGGATCTTATCAGAAAAAACCCAGGGTCTTGCGCTCCATTTCAATCTGAACAAGTACAAATTCAAGCATGTGAATATGTGAGCTGAAGTCGAACATGCAAGAAAATCCCCTGATTACCAGCCAATGATGAAAGTTGTTAACAGGTACAAGAGAAACCACCAATAATGACAATGGCTCTCAAGGTACAAAAGGTACAATCCAGGAAATGTGAATAGTGATCTGGCATCGAACACCTGCAGATTCATTCGATCGAAGGTCAATGATGTGGACCTATCGTTGAATGCGAAGAAATTTCCATTAAGGCATGCAGACTCCAAGGTACCAGTAGGGAGTCTCTAAATCAAATTCTTGGATAATGAGTTGAAGTCGACAGGAAGCGACCCGGTCGAAGGAGGACCATAATTTTTCCCACATCATCGACACGAGATAGAGGAACATGATGATAGTGAATCAAGACCAACAGAGAATCATAGGGAGGTTGAAAATGTAATATTCTGAAATTTTAGCCTTCAAGCGAAATGGAATATTATAGTTGTTTTATCACTGTGTAGGTGAATAGATGTGTAGGGAGGCTCTTTATCCTCTTTAGAAGGAGAAATAACACTCCTAATTTGAAAGGAGTAAGAATAAGTAGATTATTTGAGCACCCTTGGGTGTGAACAGAGATGGGATCATGTTTATTTAGTCAACTTTGACCAAGTCAACAAAATATGTCTAGATACATTGAACTTCCTTGATGGACAGCGCAGTTCTGGTGGAGGACAACTTGCATGGGATTGATGGCACATGTGGATGGGACCCAATGTGGAGAGGTTCACTTGCTATATATGGAGAGGATGGGATACTTTGTTATACATGCTTTGGATTTGATCATTTGATCTTGGTCTGTTTAGACTTGGCTTCCTCTTGTTGTTTAGCAGGGTTCCAATGTTGTTTAGTATCGGGTGTTCCCTAGTGGGAATCCCACCTATTCCCTTGAGAGGCCTCTTGGGAGAGCTTGTAATGTATTTCTCCACATCTAGGCTTGAGGCCAGGCACCATTATTCAGTCCCAAAATTATTTCTATAGCAGAATATTGCTAAGTTGTAGGGTGTTGCAGTGGAGGTTTCTTAACACCACTTTCAGATCTGTTTATCAGTAGAAGGTGCCTTCCTTCTCTTGAGATATCAGCTAGGAAGATTTATGAGCACATTTTAGATCTTGGCAGTAGGAAAAATTATTTCTCATCACCTACAGTATAGTCCCTTGCAAGAACTGCATCATTTTTCATAGAGTTGCTGCAGCAGGGTTAAGACCTCATGCTTCAATATTTTCTGCATAACATAAGTCATGGGATTTGGCTATTTTTGAGCTGATATGAAGCCTGGAGGTCTGTTTAACATATCAAAATGGATTTATTTCTTATCCCATCTTATATGTGAGGGACTAACATCATATTATAAGGGAACCAATCATTATTTCACCCAGTAAAAATTCATATATTTAGAAATGATGTTTTCAGGGTCTATTTGCTGCATTTTCCCCACTTGGGAATGTGTAGAAGTTATTCTTTTGCTACTGTTTCAATAATTTTATGGCTATGTGTTTTTGAACACATCATATGAGTATATTTGTCACTGAACATCCATTATTATGTTCATGAGTTGTTGTAGTTCCAACTTTATAATATCTTAAGATATTCTTATTGTTGTAGTTTTTCTCTATTTCGGGATATTATAGTGGTATCAGAGCATATTCTTGGGTCAGCCTATAAAAATCAGCCATGAAGCTATCAAGATAAGAATATATTAACAGGAATAATACTCCATTATGTGGAGAAAGAAAGGAAGATAGGCTTACAAAGCTTCTTCCAAAATCTATGCAGTGCATCAATGAAGATCTTAAGAAGATGAGAGGAGAGATGGAATCTCTTGAGGAGTTTGGATCTAGAGCCAGATCTATATTGACACATGATAGGTGTTAGCATGTAGCTACACCCTATTTTTATACATAGGAAAGAGATGAAAGAAGAGGAAATGCCAAGGAGGGAAACTCTTAGTAATCTTCAGCAAGAGTATGAATCTCAAACTGAAAATTTTAGAGATCATATTAATTTCAAATATTTTTTCAAGATCAAGGTGAGGAGGATCAAGTTGCATGACATGGATGGATTTTCTCTATCTACCTTTGATGGATCCCCAACTTGTTCAGCCAAAGCTTGGGTGGAGGAGTTGTATACTTATTTGCAGCAGCACCAAGTTTCTCAAGATGAAGCCATTAGAGTTGCAGTGCTGCACTTTGAAGGTAAGGCCTATGCTTGGTGGATGTTTGAGTCATTTTCATTGGAAAATTTTAATACTTCTTCCTTTGAAAAGTTCACTAAGAGATTGGTAGAAAGGGTTGATAAAAACCATGATACAATCAAACCAATGAAACTTTTTCATAAGTTGGGAGGATCTACAAACTCAAAACCACTTCAGAAACCTATTGGAGGAGCTCACATCTTGCATAATACCTTGCTAAAGGAAAGATCCTTGTTTCATAACCTTGGACAAGAGGGCATGAAGGTTCCTTTTTTAAAAAAGGATCCTCTTACTGAGCAGTTACCTCCTATTCATATTGAAGATGAAGAGAAGGATGGGGGTTACAACGCTATCACTTCTAGAGCATATCTAGTGCCTCATGTACAGGAAGGAGGAGCACATGCTCCAACCGGAGTATTTCTTGTGTCATTGCAAGAAGTTTCCCAGGATCTCACGTATGGAAGGCAAAGTAAAATCAATAAGCAGCATGATTGTGAGATGATATTGATGGAAGGAGGAGGTATGGAGGAAGGACATCATCATTTGATGAGGAGCACACACCCCTATCTATTTCAGAGAGCTGGTGCAAGGAGGAGGAAGACTGGTTTGTGCTGTTAGGGAAAGGGTAAGGTTTCCCAACCATATGAACAGTCTTCTCTTACCATTGATGTCTCACTATATGAAGGCATTCCACCGGCGAGGCCATCAGATATGAAGTTGGTAAGAGAAATATTTCCATTTGATTCATCGCTCTTTGATTTTGGATAGGTGAAGAGTTTGGAGGGAGACTTTGGCATGGGAGATGTCAAAGTAGTAGGCAGCGACATGAGGAGAGCTTCACATGCAAGATCACCAACGTTGTCTCTTAGGAGGATTGATCCATATTGAAGGTCTCAACTCTTGGTAGAGTACTCCAAGGATCTTGGTGCTTGCATGATTCTTGATGACCCTGATGGAGATGATAGATATGTGGTGGATGATATGGTCATCTATTCTTATGGCATAGTTTTCTTAACGAGAACCTCTAAGCTCAAGGAGCAACTGCTACATGCAACACATGAGGACTTCTTCTCCATGCATTTTGATGCATATCTTTCCTTGGTAGAGGAGTTCATTTGGGAGGGTGTCCAGCATGACATATTTTAGAATATGGAGAGAGTCATAGCCCAAATTATGATAGAGTGAAGGTCACAGCCACTTCCCTACTCTTTGGAGGTGAGGGAGAATTTCCAGTTGAGCCATTTCAGCTCAAGACCTCAAGTACATGATGGAGAATGTACAATTTAACTTTATGTTTTGTACTTCTTTTCTTTATATGAGTAGCATATTGTACCAATGAGGATTATTCCTTATTACATATTGTATAATGATGTACTTGAAGCCATTTGTAGCATTTAGATTGGCTATCTCATTGGTGGTTTGTGGGGAAAGCCACATGATTTTTGGTGTGCACCATTGACACCACTTTGTACTTTCATGTTTATATCTTGTAAGATGATTGTGGAAGCAAACAAGTGGCTGGAAAAGAACTTGTTTTTGTTTGATTTGATGTAGGAAAAGGATGCACTGCACTGCTTCCTTGCGTGGGACCTTGATCCACTTTCTGGTTGTCATATGACAACTTGTTTCTACTGGTTTTTTCTTCCATGTATTTTTGATATTTCTATGTTCACGGGGAGATTTGTTTGGAAAGTGGGATATGAGTTGAAGATGCCCATTGGGAGTATGATTCTCCCTAATTTTCATGATGCATGTTTGAGGAGCAGTAATGGGTAGCCCATTATTGCCAAATTACATCTCTCTTCTTCATTTGGGAGGAGCCATTTGGAGAACTTGAGTTTTTGGAGGAGGCACTCCATGGTTTATTTGTTTGATGGGGTAGCTTGGGACACTCTTGGAGGTCATGATATTTTAGCCCAATATTAGAATCAGCCCCATACTTATCATAAATGGAGAGAGAAACCACTTGGTTGGTAGGATCCAATCTCTCCATGCAGCCCCAACATATTGTGTGAACTGGGGGTTGAGGATCTTTTTGAGCTAACTAGGTTGGATCATTTCGTTTGGATGATAGCATGGGTGTGGAAGTCACTCACTGGGAATAATATTCCCCATGTTAATCATCAATCCTACCTTGAGAAGTCCATTGGACAATGAGGAGGTTCCACTTACATCTTCCACCTTTTTATGATGTAAGCCATATGGTTTTGCATGCTTGGGAGGAAACATTGGAGGATAGATTTGTAGCAGATCATTGTGAGCAGTGGTGGGGAATTTTGATGAGGAGGCCACAAGAAGAGAAGGGGAGGATTTTTCTCTCCTTATAGAGTTTCTTGAGGACAAGCAACATCTTGTAGGGGAGGACTGTAATATTCCAAAATTTTAGCCTTCAAGCTAAATGGAATATTAGAGTTGTTTTATCACTATGTAGGTGAATATATGGGTAGGGAGGCCCATTAACCTCTTCAAAAGGAGAAATAAAACTCCTAATTTGAAAGGAGTAAGAATAAGCAGCTTATTTCAGTACCCTTGGGTGTGAAAAGAGATGGGATCATGTTGATTCAGTCAACTTTGACAAAGTCAACAAAAGCTATCTAGATACATTGAACTTCCTTGATGGACATCGCAGTTTTGGTGGAGGACAACTTGCATGGGCTTGATGGCACATGTGGATGGGACCCAGTGTGGAAAGGTTCAATTGCTATATATGGAGAGGATGGGAGCTTTTGTTATACATGCTTTAGATTTGATCATTTGATCTTGGTCTGTTTGGACTTGGCTTCATCTTGCTATTTAGCAGGGTTACAGTGATGTTTAACACCAGGTGTTCCCGAGCAGGAATCCCACCTCTTCCCTTGAGAGGCCTCTTGGGAGAGATTTTCATGTATTTCTCCAGATATATGCTTGAGGCCAAGCACCATTCTTCAGTCTGAGTGTTATTTTTGTAGCAGAATATTGTTGAGTTGCAGGGTGTTGCAGTGGAGGTTTGTTAACACCACTTCCGGGTCTGTTTCTCAGTAGAAGGTGTCTTCCTTCTCTTAAGAGATCATATAGGAATATTTCTGAGCACATTTCAGATCTTGACAGTAGGCCAAAGTGTTTCTCATCTCTTACATCATAGTCCCTTGCAGGAACTGCGCCATTTTGCATAGGGTTGCTGCAGCAGGGTTAAGACCCTTGTTTCTAAGCTAGTTTCCTAGAGAAAAGGCCAACCCTTCTCCCAGAAATCTAGAGGAAGGGATTCTAATCCATATTTGTATTATTCAGCTATATTTTTGTAATTTTGTAGTAATACTGCATTTTCTGAGCTAAATATTCAGATCTACTCTTTTTGTATTCATGCTTTCAAGAAACCCTTGCCGGGTTACCTTTATAATGCAATAAGGAGGCCAAATCTTCATTTTCTTGGAATATTGTTCAATAAAGTTCTAGATCCATGTTAATTTATCATTATACTCTAGAAACCCTCATAAAATAATGATTTACATTCTTCAGTCTTTTCTGCATAACATAAGTCATGAGATTTGGCTATTTTTACGCTGATATGAAGCCGAGAGGTCTGTTGAACATATCAAAAGGGATTTATTGCTGATAATATTTTGTATGTGAGGGAATAACATCATATTCCAAGGGAACCAATCATTATTTCACCCAGTAAAAATGTACATATTCAGAAATGACATTTTCAGGGTCTATTTGCTGCATTTTCCAGACTTGGGAATGTGTAGAAGTTCTTTTTTTTTCTGTTGTTTCACTCATTTGATGGCTATGTTTTTTTGAACACATAATATGACTATATTTTTCACTGAACATCCATTATTATTTTCATGAGTTTCTGTAGCTCCAACTTTATAATATCTTAAGATATTATTATTGTTGTAGATTTTCGCTATTTTGGGATATTACAAAAAACTGCAGAGGAAAAATTTTCTTGAACATTTCAGTGGCACGACTCTATATTTGGTAGTATTTTTCATCAAGGGATCTAAGTTCATGATGATGTGGAAAATAGTAGATGAGAGGTCAAAATAGATTACCAAAACCCACGGAGGCAAAAAAAATGACGAAATGAGATGTCCCCAACTCGACACGAATGCAGATGAGTCCCATGTCTAAGAGTGACATACTGCCAACATAACTAAAAAATGGTTCCATTTTCCCCCAGCATTTCTGGCAAGTACCCCAATTATTTTTTTAAACAAGTTTGAAGGGGATAGCATATGCTTGCAATGTAAGTTTGTCCTTTAGACAAATCCAACGAGCCATAGGAAGGAGGAACTTGAGTAACATCATGGTGATTATTTTCGATGTCATAAGGGTTTAACAAGTCTGACAAAGGGAGAACTTGGCATATTTTCATGTTTAGAGAGTTTGAAAATAAGAAGAAAAGAAAGCTTCAGCATGTCCCTTTTCATAAATAGTCTCTCATATCCAAAAAGGTAGAAAATAATATCTGAAAGAACCTCATAGTCGCAATAGGCTAAGGTATTCCTTTTTCGTAAATAATATATCCCAGCCCAAAAAAGGGGTAAACGTATACTCGGTAGATATCGTTTCCCAGCCATTTAACGAGTTCAAAACGACAAGAGTCTCAGAAATATTTTCATTTTTAGAGAGTTAGAAAAAAGCTAAAAGATGACTCCAGTAGTGAATTTTTTGTGTTTTTACCGAGTCTGAAAAGGTATAAAATACAACTCATTACTTCATCGCTATCTCATTAAAAAACTTTCGCTGCACAATAGACACAAGTAAAACCCACTTCTTGAAATAAAATAATGAAATATTTGAAAAATGTGCCTTAAAACCTAATTAGGGCTTTGAAAAGTTATAAAATGCTAAAAATAGTAAAAACATTCACTTTTCACTTTTACCTCTTGTGGAGCAATAGTTACCCATTTTATAATATGATTTTGCGGTGATGATAGAGAGCAATCTCGCAGACCAATCTCAAATCTATCAGTTCCAGTTATGTTGTGTAACCAGCTCCAAAAAGAGAAGAAAAAGAGATATCAACGCCTTAGAAATGAGCAACTTCAAGGGGGAAACCTCCAATACATTACATAAATGAACAATTCTTGGATGATATCATTCACAAAACCTCCTTTCTATATATAGGAGTCCATGGGGCCATAATGTAATCCTAGTGGGCGACAATGTAATCCTAGCCGACCTAACAATAATAATTTAAGGGCACAATAATAACAAAATGGGGGTTACAAGGGTACAATAATAACAATAAGGGGTTTACAGTAACCATAATAAGGGACTATACTAGTGATATAGGGACCTAACATGCCCCTCTCCTTCAAAAAAAGTTTTGTCCTCAACGCTTGGGTAGCTCCCGGTGATTCTGTATAAAATTCTCATCCTCCCATGTAGAATCTTCAGTGGGTAAGTTCTTCCACTTGATGAGATACTCTGAAATTGATCGATTCCATAGCTGTCGAGTTCTTGTTTCCATGACTGCTTCAGGTTCCAATATGATTTTTCCTTCCTCATCAAGTTCTAGAAATATTGTTTGAACTGGAAGATTTTTACCTATAACCTTCTTTAAGCATGAAACATGGAAAAATGGATGTAATCGCGAAGAAGCAGGAAGCTCCAATTTGTATGCCATAGTAGCAATCTTTTGCAACACCTTGTAAGGACCATAGTACTTTGGTGATAATTTATTATCCTTCTTAGATTGCTTGAGGGACATTTGTTTGTATGGTTGTAGCTGTAAAAATACCCAATCTCCTACATCAAAACTTCTTTCGCTGCGATGTTGATCTGCCTGTTGTTTCATTCGATTTTGTGCCAAAGTCAAGTTATCCTTTAAGAGTTGGAGAAATTCTTGCTGATGCTCGATGTGATATTCCACTACTTGAACCTTCGAATTTTCTCTTAAATATGATGTGATGGATGGTGGATGATATCCATAAAGTGCCATAAATGGGGTCATTTTTGCTGCAGTATGGAAGGAAGTGTTATACCACCATTCAGCGAGAGGTAACCACTTGACCCATTGTGTTTGTTTATCAGATACAAAACAACGAAGATATCCTTCCAAACATTTATTTACTATCTCAGTTTGACAATCAAATTGAGGATGATAAGATGAGCTATGAGCTAATTGAGTACCCAAACAAGAAAATAAATCCGTCCAAAAATTTCCAGTAAAAATGGGATCTCTGTCGCTCACAATAACCCTTGGGCTTCCATGTAGCTTTTGAATTCTTTCCATAAATGTAGTAGCAACTATACTTGCTTTAAATGGATGAGATAATGCACAAAAGTGTGCATACTTGGTAAGTCTATCAACTACCACCATGATGACATTCTTTCCTTCGGAGTTAGGTGAACCTATGATAAAATCCATTGAAATCTCCTCCCAACGTTGACTTGGAATGGATAAAGGATGTAGAAGTCCCGGGGTCTTAATTGTCTCAACTTTATTCTGCTGGAAAACCAAACATTCCGTCACAAACTTTTGAATATCATATTTAAGGCCATCCCAAAAAAATTATTTCTTCACCCTTTGGTAAGTTTTTAAAAATCTCGAGTGTCCTCCTAAAGGAGAAGTGTGCAATTCCAGCAGAATATTTTGTTTTAGTTGGGAATTCTTACAAAGATATAAACGATATTTGTACCATAAGGAATCATTTTTCCAACTAAATGTATCAGATGTACTAGGATCTTGCTGCAACTTTTGAATGAGTGTCCATACATCTTTTTCCTTCTTCCATTCATCTCTTGCTTCGGTTATCCAATCTGGTTGGATAATAGAAATGGCACAAAACAATGCTTCCACCTCTTCATTCTTTCTTGAGAGTGCATCTGCAACAACATTTAGCTTCCCTTTTTTGTAGATTATTTCAAAGTCATAACCCAACATCTTTGTGACCCTTTTTTGCTGCTCTTCTGAAGATAGTCTTTGTTCCAAAAAGTGTTTAAGACTATCATGATCAGTTTTTACCTTGAAGTGTCTTCCCATTAGGTAAGTTCACCATTTCTTTAGTGCATGCGGTATTGCTAACATTTCCTTCTCATAAATAGGTTTCTGTAAATACTTTCCTTTGATTGGACGACTTTCAAAAGCAATGGGTCTTCCTTCCTGCATTAAAACGACACCAATTCCATTTCCTGAGGCATCACATTCCACAATAAAGGTTTTTGTGAAGTCTGGCGTAGCTAAGACCGGTGCTAGGCACATTGCCTCTTTAAGATGTTCAAAGGCCTTAGTTGCTTCAGGAGTCCATGAAAATGCATCTTTCTTCAATAATGTTGTTAGATGTGTTGCTATTCTCCCATAATTCTTAACAAACTTGCGATAATACCCTGTTAACCCAAGAAATCCTCGCAACTTCTTTATGGTTGTGGGGACTTTCCATTCCTTAATGGCTTTAATTTTGTTAGGGTCTACTTTAACACCCTCGTGAGATACAATATGACCCAGCTATTCCACCTCTTGTACTCCAAAGAAACATTTGGATGTTTTTGCATATAATTGTTTCTCCTGCAATAGTATGAGCACCCTGTCAACATGTTCAACATGATCCTTCCAAGACCTGCTGTAGATTAGTATATCATCAAAAAATACTAGCACAAATTTTCAAGGAAGGGTTTGAAAATGGAATTCATCAACCCTTGAAATGTAGAAGGTGCATTGGTAAGGCCAAAAGGCATGACCAAAAATTCATAATGACCCTCATGATTTCGAAATGTTGTTTTTGGAATATCTTCAGTCTTCATTCTAATTTGATGATATCCTAAACGAAGATCAAACTTGGTAAAATAAATTGCTCCATGTAATTCATCCAATAATTCATCAATCACAGGAATGGGAAATTTATCTTTAATGGTGAGCTTATTGAGCTCCCTATAATCCAGACACATTTTCCATGATCCATCCTTCTTGTGTACCAATACTACAAGAGCAGAGAAAGAACTTTGACTAGGTTGAATTATACCCGCCTCTAACATTTCTGCAATCATACGTTCACTTTCACTCTTTTGGACGTAAGGATATCTATAAGGCCTGATGTTTGGAGGAACACTTCCTGGAATCAAATGAATAGCATGATCATGATCATGAATAGGTGGGAGTCCTTTGGGAGTTTCAAAAACCTTGGAATGATTGTCCAATACTTGTTGGAGATCTGCAGGAATAGATGATTTTGATGTTGGAACTTCTAGTGAGCATAATTGTGCAATTACGCCTCGTTGTTATTTATTTAGAAGCTTTTTCATGACATTAGAGCTTATTATCCTTCCTGGCTTCCCTGCAATACCTCGTAATTCAACTTCCTTTGCTTCTAAAAATTTTTTCAAGAAAAGTTCTTGAAAATTAAAAGCTACCGTCCCCAAAGATTGTAACCATTGTACTCCTAGTACAACATCAGCACCTCCCATAGGAATGGAAAGCATTGGACTAGTCAATACATATTCCTCCATGGTTAGCTTGATATTATGGCATTTCCCAGAGTAATTTATGGTTCCTCCATTTGCAACCATCACTTGGAATTCTGGTGCTGGGTATAGGAAACAATTTAATTCCTTGGCTACCTTACAATGAATAAAATTATGGGTGCTACCTGAATCAATCAACACTATTACCTTTTTCTTCCTAATCTGTTCTGCTATCTTGAGAGTTTGAGGAGTGGTAATTCCTGCCAGTGTATTACATGATATGGTCGGATTCATTTCTTCCTCTTCTATGGCTGGTTCCTGGTGTATATCCTCTTCTTGTTCATTTTCTTCTTCTTCTTCTTCACAATCTATGTAAAATAATTTCTTTTCAGCACACTTATGACCTTTAGTGTATTTTCTATCACAAATGTAGTAAATCCCTTTTGCTCTTTTTTCTTCCAATTTTTGTGGTGTCAACCTTGTAGGTTGTGGAAATCTAGGTGTAGCAACACTTCCTTCTTTATAGAATTGAGTGGTAGGCTTCCTTGTTGCCATAATTTTACATTCAACTTTTCTTGCCAACCTGAATGCCTTCTCCAATGAATCGGGTTCCAAAACATGAACTTCATGTTGGATGTTATCCTTTAGAGTACCTATGAAGAGATCAATCCTGTGTTCCTCTGGAATATCAGTTACCCTTATATTCAATTTTTGGAAGTCCTCAATGTGCTGCCCCACTAAACCCTTTAGTTTGAGATTTATCAATTGGCTAAAGAAGGTGTTGCTCTTTGTATCCTCATAATGTGCTATCATTTCCTCCATAAAAATTGACCAAGTGATAATTTTTTTACGAGAGCAAAGCCATCAATACCATACAAATGTATTTTTTTCTAAATGTGAAGTTGAAATGTGTACCTTTTGTGTGTTTTTCACGTTATGGAGATCAAAATATTGCTCCATCTGTAGTATCCATGTTACAAGATCCTTTCCATCAGACTTCCTCAT
Organism: Pinus albicaulis; assembly: GCA_034641835.2. Classification (NCBI taxonomy): domain Eukaryota; kingdom Viridiplantae; phylum Streptophyta; class Pinopsida; order Pinales; family Pinaceae; genus Pinus; species Pinus albicaulis. The sequence goes on along the minus strand of CM076581.1, from coordinate 181,998,770 downwards.
ATCCATCTTTGGAATATGGTGGTTCTTCCCGCCAACATTAGAGTTTATGAAATCAAAATTAACATTTATTTTGTTCTCATCATGAGGCTCTTCTACTATCTTTTCACCATTAGGAAACCTTTCTTGTATCAACTTTGTCAAACCTTCCATGTCTGCTTTTAGAAAATTCTTCATGTTTTCCATTTTCTCATCGATCTTAGCTTCCATGTCATCCATCTTAGATTCCATGCCAGCCTCCATGCCATCCATCTTAGCTTCCACGCCATCCATCTTAGCTTTCACGCCATCCATCTTAGCTTCCACGCCTTTCTTCAAAACTTCCATTTCATTTTTTGTTTCTCTTTGCGAGAGTGAAATTTGTTGCACTTGCTCTTGTAATTTTGATATATCATGTTGGAATTCTTCGTCTTCATGAGTCATAGTAGATCTTTCCAAAGGCTTAATGGGTGTTGAATTATTTTTAGGGGCCATTTTATAATCCAATACTGATATCTATTCTACAATATGCCCTTGCAATCAATTAAACTTGATTCTTCAAACAAGACTTATGCAATTCGGAAAAACAAAATACACACCTTTTACTTGCTTGTGAAGAGCTCAATATTGAAATTGTATTGTCTCTGTGATTGCGGCTCTTCAATATTCGAAATTCAGCACTGAAGTAGCCCTCTGAATTCTATTTTGAATGCCACAGGTCAGACTTGATTTGGATTCTCCAAGACAAAGTTATGTCCAATATCCCACAATGACCTAATTATGGACTGGTTCAGTATAGCGAACTTGTACGACTCTCCACATATCACTGTTTTTTCCTTCGCCTCTGAAATTGATAGCTAAGAAACCAAGGTCCGTGTAATTGTGACCAATTTTTATGGCACTCTAATCCGATGCTCAGAGAGAGGTTTATTGAAATTTTCCCACGATCACCTTTTTTAGATGAAATTCAGGAGCCTGAAAAAGCACTACCTTCCACAGATCATATCTCCAAAAATATTGCGAACCAAGCTATGAAATTTTTTGACGAGTTTCCTTAGGATTTCAGCTTCACACCATAACAATTTCAGCTTCTGAACCTTCGTAGAAAAAAATGTATAGCGAAAATTCCACGATGACCTGTTTGGAGCAGCGAAACCCTAGAATCCAAACCTCTGATACCAAATGTTGTGTAACGAGCTCCAAAAAGAGAAGAAAAAGAGATATCAACACCTTATAAATGAGCCATTTCGAGGGGGAAGCCTCCAATACATTACATAAATGAAAAATTCTTGGATTATATCATTCAAAAAACCTCCTTTCTATATATAGGAGTCCATGGGGCCATAATGTAATCCTAGTGGGCCACAATGTAATCCTAGCTGACTTAACAATAATAATTTAAGGGCACAATAATAACAAAATGGGGGTTACAAGGGTACAATAATAACAATAAGGGGTTTACAGCAACCATAATAAGGGACTATACTAGTGATATAGGGACCTAACAAGTTAAGAGCTGATATCCTTCCCCACATTTTAAGTCCTCTTGCATTACCTGCAACCTTCAGTTTTAATTTCTGAGGGGGAAACTGTGAAAAATAGGGCACGGTAGTCGGCATGAGTTTTGGGCACGGAATCGCGCCAACCATCCGATTTTCTGAATGAGGGTGCATCAACAGTCGCGCCAACTGCGCAATGTTTTCTAAATTCATAATGCAAGTTTTATGAGCCTAGATTTCACAAATTTTAGCTTTAAATTCAGCTAATATCGTGCATATGAACATGTATGTAGGTGTAAAGTGGAAAAATGGTGATCAAGTGGAAGGAACGGGAACACATCGAAGAGGATGAGATTGCCATGGGAAATGAGAGAAGCATGGAAGCTCTCAAAGAATGTGGAATGAAAAATTTCTTCATGACACCACGTCTCAGAGCTCAACCGATGCTTCTGTAATACTTGATCAGTATCTGGGATGAGGATCAAGAAAAATTCATTCTTTGAGATCAGGAGCTTGAGATTGATGTTTAAGATGTATATTTCATAACAATACTATCCCAGAGGGGGTTAGCACCAATCTTGACTAACACCCAGACCACCATGGAGTGCATGGGCATGGTAATTGACAGGGTATGTTCAAGGGCATGGAAAGCATCAAAAATTGGGAAGGTGGACATCAAAACTATCTCGGGTCTAACACTGAAGGTAGTGCTACACATGATCACATGAGCTGTGGGATCACAAGCACTGCACCAATCAATAAAAATACATCTACTTCTTGCTGTAGACTACTTGACAGCGACCATCGACAACTAGGTATAGACCGTGACAATCAATATAAAATGTCAATTGAAAAAGTGAAAGAAGACCAAATTGAAGAAATTTTGTTATGGTTCTATCCTGGTATCATTCTTCCTAGAACGAATACCAATATTTCAGTGTCAAGAGATGATAGTCCTGACACCACCAGCATTGGAACCACGGATGGCCCAATGGGTAGCTCTGATGCCAAGGTCAAGGGGGCGGTCAGCAGATGTCCAGGAGACTGGATTTTTTTGATTGGCTCCACTGATAGTTGATTTTTGTGGAGGAATGGCCCTACTCTGGCACAGATTTCTCCGGTGATCCGGACCTCCCACACCCGGAAGGAGAGGATTGGGATGAAGCACTTGGTAAGACTCATTTTTTTTATTCATGAATATTATTATTTTTTTTTTAGTATGTATGTTCTGACACTTTATCCATGCATTTGAAGATGTAGGCCCAGAGAAACCTACAGTGATGTCTCCGATAGTGAGGCTAATGCCTCACAATTTTGACGTTTCCCCGCAAGGTGAGGAGGAGAAGATCATGCACAACTTGGAGGGAATCACCTGTGGGGTCCCAGATTATGCATGATTCGACGATGTTCCTCATGTGTATCAGAGACATACCATAGGGGTGTCAAATCAAGTTCACCACTTCATGAGGTGGCTTGTTCGAGTAGTGACATGCTATCATGATCATCATGCTGATTAGACACCTAGACTTTATTTCTGCATATTTTTGAGAGACATGATGTCTCAGGATGGAACAAAAACACACATATTTTTTGAAACTTATGGTGCACACTGATACAAACCTTCGATATATATATGTGTGTGTGTGTGTGTGTGTGTGTGTGTGTGTGTGTGTGGGTGTGTGTGTACATCTATTTTCCTATTTGATATGAGTCTTCCATGTGATGATGATTTTACAGATAACGCAAATGTCTATCCAACTCAATGTTATCCACTGTATCAGTTAATGCATTCATTTTTCTAGGAATATGTTGATATGTGATTAATCAAAATGTATTTCCAGCAAATGAACATGTAAATACAATCTTAAAATGTAAGGGTTTCTAACTAAATAATTCCCATTAAGTTGAAGAACAACAAGATGTGAGTTTATATTTACAACCAATGCACTAATGCCAAGGGTAATTACCTTGGTTAACAGTTCAATGTCAACACTATATTCAACGACATTGTTTGTAGTTCATCCTAGACAGATACTTTGCAGGTCTATCAACTCAATAGCATGATCATAAATCACCCAAGTTGCCGAAGACAAGTTTTGGGTACCGTGGGAAGCACCATTCGTGAAACTAACATAAGGGGTAAAAGACATCTACAGAATAAGCAACGACCCAATAAGCAAGAAAATGTTCGCAAAATGTTTGCAAAACACACCAAGCCAAAAAATGTACAAAAATGAAAAGAACACCTATGTATACAAAACATGCACGAATGACTCATGCATAATATTTTTCAAGATACAACTCATTTCTGAGCTGATCTAAAGGATGACCTTCATAATTAATGAGCTCATAGGCCCCATTATTCAAAACCCGTTTAATGATGTAAAGCCCATGCCACATGGGTTGAAATTTTCCTGCCCCCAGCTTATCATGACCTTGGTCATACAGGAGGAGGAGGTCTCCTTCCACAAAGGAGAAAGGGGAAACTGAGTGGTCAAAATGGGCTTTGACCCACTTTTTTTGTGCCTCAATGACCAAAGTAGCAAAGCAGAAAGTTTCATCCAGCATTTCTAAGTAGAGAAGATGCTCTTGTTCAGGTGAAGTGTTGGGCAGTAATTGAACAACCAATTTGAGTGAAGGTATTTTAGATTGAATCGGAAGGGTAGCTTCCAGACCGTAAACAAGCTGAGAAGGAGTGAATCCAGTTGCATCCTTCACTGAGGTTTGGTATGCCCAAAGAGCCGAAAATAACATGAGATGCCAGTTATATTTGTGGATCCCAATCATAAATTGAAGCATAGTGACAAGAACTTTATTCACAGCTTCAACATGGCCATTGGTCTTAGGATAATACAGCGTTGAGCTGTCGTGATGCAAACCCAACTTAGAAGTCAGCTCTGCCACCATATAATGCTGAAAATATGAACCATGATCGGTAATGATGGCTTGAGGGACACCAAACCTAGAAATGATGTGATTGAATATTAATTGAGTTGTTTTCTTACCACCAGACACAAGTGTAGGCATTGCTTCATCCCATTTGGTGAAGTAGTCAATGACTACAATAATATAAGCATGCTCCCCGGCCAAGTGAGGGTTACATGTCATAAATTCAATGCCCCACTTCGCAAAGGATCCAACGGTAATGACAGGGTGGATATGTGTAGGAGGTGCATGCATATTCCACTGATAGTTCTGGCAATCATGACATTTTCGAACAGCAACAATGCAGTCCTTGAATATAGAGGGCTAGATATACCTCGTAATATTCCTTTTTCGGGAATTTCTGCAATATAGTTCTCAAGGATGTTGTATAAGGAAGGAAGTGTAAAAATAAGTTAAACTAGGACTGGGATCCCTCTATTTACCCTTCATAGATTACTCTCCTAGAGTATTAGCTCAAATAAATAAGCCTAGGGGGCTTATATAGATCTCCCCAAAGCTAGATCTCTCAACAAATGTTCAATGAGAGAGCTTACAGCAATACGTGAACACAATCATAAAACTATGCAATTATGAATACAACATAAGATGAAATATAATACAACCATCATGTTATTAAGATATCAGCTACAATATACAGAAATATCTTGAGGGACAAGCCACTCAAGCTATCAAAACAACCTCCAATGATCAAACTATGAAATACACATGAGTTGCTGCACTGCAAAAAATGCCGGAGGCGAGTGACAACGATGTCTATAATAGATTAGTTGCTGCTATAGATGCATACACATGAAATATGGCTAAAATATATAAATAAATTCCCATCAATAAAATAATGGGCTCCAATACAAGATTTCTAGCCAATCTAGGAGAGATTTCTAGAAATGTCGGAAAATGTACAATGTGACAATATGACTTGCCATTGAAACTAAATCAAAATATAAAATGAGGCTGAAGCAGATTATAAATAGTGATTCCCTCCTCTGATAGTGTATCTAACCAAAATACTGAGCCTTTTACTAAAAAACAACTCCTCCTGGTGAGCTCAAATAACCCTCCCAGCAACTGCTAGCCAAAATAACTTAGATCAAGTTGGAAACTGCGTTGTGAGGGAATATGGATGGTTGGCCTAATGCCAATGATATGGAAATAAGCCCGAGAGTCCTCCTCACTGATCCTTCAATGAATAGCTGAGCCCTCCACTAAAAAACAAGCCAAGGAACAAATCAAGAGATCCTCTGTTGCTGGACCCTGCAGCACAAAATTATCCTGCTCCAGGAGTAACGATGTGACTGAAGGAGCTAGGTTTGGAAAAATTCCAGAATGAGGAAATTCAGCTCTAGAACCTCTCCTTCCCTGAGGATGAGGTAGGGATTCCCGACCAGGAACACCCTAGTTCTATGCAACACTGCACCCTTGCTAAACAGCAAGAGGAGCGAAGTATCAATAGACTATGCAAAATAATAATCAAGCATGAAGAACAATGGCTCTCCTCCTCTCCTTATATATCAAGTGCTCGTCTCCACCATGGGTCCCATCCACATGTGCCTTCCAACTCATGCATGTGATCCTCATCTAAAACTACGTAGTCCATCAAGTAGATAAATTGTATCTAGATAGTGCATGTGGATTTGGTCAAAATGTCTATATCAAGCATGATCCAGTCCTGTTCACACCATGTGGTGCTTAATTTAGCTGCTTTACTCTTCCTATTTTCACATGAGGAGTGTTTATTCTTCATTCTTAGGGATTATGGGGCCTTCTTACCCATTTTATTTAATTAAATAAAATACTACTAACTATAATGTTTCTTTTAGCTTGAGGCTAAAAATTGGGAACATTACAGTCCTCCCCCTTCAAAATGTTTCTTGTCCTCAAGCAACTGCAAGGTAGAGAAAAATTTCCTCCTCCTCTTCTTGTGGCCTCCTCATCAATAGACCCCACCATAGCTCATCAATATGTGCAATGAATCTGTCCTCCATGTATCCCTCCAAGTGTGTAAAACCAAAGCATACATCATGAGATAATAGAAGATGCAAGTGGAAGTATCCTTGTTGTTCAATGGCCTCCTCAAGGTAGAACTAAAGGAAAGCATGGGAAGTATTATTCCTAATGAGTGACTCCTTCACCCATGCAATCATCCAAATGAAATTAGCCATCCTAGGTAGCTCATCAAAGCAATTCTCAACCCCGGATCTATGGAACATGTTGGGGCTGAATGGAGAGTTTAGATTTTCCCATCCAATTGGTTTCTCCCTCCATTTATGGTAAGTGTGAGGGGGTTGTTGATAGTGGGCTGAAATTTCATGGCCTCTACAATTTTCCCAAACCTCCCCACAAAATTAATTAACCATGAAGTGCCTCCTCTAATAATGAACTCTCTCCCAATAGCTCCTCCTACATGAAGAGAGAAGTGACATGACAATCATGGTGTGCCCATTATTTCTCTTGAAACATACAACACGTGAAAAGGGGAGAATCATACTCCCAATGGGAATCTTAAAATCCAAGCCCACTCTCCAAACAAAGCCTCCCATGATTATACAAACATCGGTAACATATGGAAGCAAAATATAATGAAAACAAGTTGCCACATGGCAATCGGAGAGTGAATCATAGTTCCATATGAGGAACCAGCGCAGTGCATCCCATGCCTCCCTCAAAATAAAATTTAACAAGTGATTTAATAGCCACCTATTTGCTGCCACAAACATCTCATAAGTTGAAAACATGTAAGTACCATTTGGTGCCAATGGTGCACACCAAGAAGTATGTGGCTTCCCCCACAAACCACCATTAAGGTAGCCAAAATCAATGCTACAAGTAGCTAAAAGTACATCATACAAAATTAAAGAAGGGATGATCCTCCTTGATACAATATGCTGCTCATATAAAGTAAAGAAGCACAAAATGTAATGTGAAATTATACCTTCTATACCATGTACTTGAGACCTTGAGCTGAAATGGCTCATCTGAATGCTCTCCCTCACCTCCAATGAGTAGGGAAGTGGTTGTGCCAACCTCTCAAAAATCATCTAGGCTATGCATCTGTCCATATGCTGATATAGATCATGTTGAATGCCCTCCCAAATGAACTCCTCTAGCAAAGAAAAATATCGCTCAAAGTGCATAGCTAGGAAGTCCTCATATGCTACATGAAATAATGTCTCCTCGAGACTAGAGGCTCTATTCAAGGAGATCGTGTCATCGGTATAGATGACCATATCATCAATCATGTACTTTCATCTCTCTCTGGGTCATCAAGAGTCATGCATGCATCTAGATCCTGGGAGTACTCTACCAAGAGTTGAGTCCTCCAATCTGGATCCATCCTCCTCATAGATAGTGTTGGTAATCTACAATGTGGTGCCACCCTCATGCCGCTGCCTGTTGCTTTGGCATCCCCCCTGCCAAATTAATCCTCCAATATGCTGCCATGCCTATCATGCAGCTGCTCATGCTCAAATAATGATGGTATCCTTTGGAAGTTGGCTTCCCATGAGAATTTGTCATCCATAAGGAATCTCCCAAGCTAGGTCAAAGTAAGCATGAGTGGCCTCCATCCACCCCTATGTATGAAAGAGTCCTCCCTCAAAGGAAGCATCCTCTTCCCCATAAAATCTATGGAGCAATCATCCTGCATCATGAATATGCCATCCTCCATCCCTGCAGCAAACTTTGTCAGTGCAAATAACTGGTGAGAGTGGGTGATAACGAAAATGAGAGAGTGTCTCTCTCCTCCTTGGGTCCATCCCAAACTCTCTGTGCTGTGTTGGAATCATCTAATGCCTTCACCTCTCTAGAATACAAGAGTGGTAAACCAAGTGACAAGATGCCTCTCCTCAACCCTAGATCATGTGGCCTTCCAGGTGGAATGCCTCCATATAGTGAGACATCAAGATCAGAAGTGGACTGTATGTATAAGAGGACTGATTTGTCCCTCCCTTCAATGCACTGTACAATCTCCTTCTCTTGTGTAAAGACATTTTGGAATAGATAAGGGTGTATCAACCCTTGTTGTTGATCCTTCTCTTCCTCCTCCATCTCACAATCCGTAAAAGTTGCTGCAAATGACTTCAGAATTGTGCAATGGTTCCCACATGTTAAAATACTTGGAATCCATTACATAGAAACAAGGAATTCTCCAATGGAATCAATGGCTCCCCTCTCATCTCCATGTGGTTATGGATCTTCCTCCAATGATACAGCACTATGGGTTCTTCTATGCACATTCTCTTCACTAATAAATGAGAATACCTCATCATCAAGGAGAGACCCTAGATCTCGGTGATCTCTTGAAGGAAGTACCTCCATGTCTTCACAAATGGAAGAGAGCCCTTCATATAATAGGGATCTTGCCATTCGGAAGCCATAATACATGTTTTCAACCCTCTCGGAAGCAACGAATGGAGATGGTTTTATGGTTCAACCTAATGCATGCAAAGTGTTTGAAGTTATGCTACATGCTGATTCACATAGATTTCCATCAAATTTATTCACCAAACCCTTAGTGAATCCATCATATGTTTTTACAGTTGCATGACAATGAGAGACAGAATTTTCAAACCAATAATCATGAGACATACCTTTGAGATGCATCGCTGCTCCTCCAATGGTCTCATCTTCTTCCTCCATTCTTCCTGTAGTGCAAGTGTGAAATGACTTGCGATGTGGATCTGCATGTGTGGTTGAATGATCACACCCATCATGATAATATCTTGGGCTTGCTTCATCTTCAAACCCTCTCAGAAAATCTTTCCAATTTTCCTTTTCTTTCTCCTCAAGGTCTTCAATGATACCCTTAAGGGTCTGGAAAAGAATAAGGGAAACCTCCCCTTCCATCATTCCTCTTTTATTCCTTTCTCTATACATATCCTCTTCTAAATGAGGAGCTTCTCCTTCTATTGGCATATAACCTTGAGCTGAACAGTTCCCTTCTCAGGAATATCAAAATTCTATTCCAGAGATTGACTACAGGGGCATTTACTGGATATGTCACCTTTGAAAAAAAGGATGAGATCCAAAGGCTACCTGGCCATCTGTAGACTCTTTATATAGGTATTGAAATATTCCCCTTCAGGGATTCAGAACTTTGGCTTGAAGCCACAGGCTGAGCCAAAGATCATGCTCTGATACCACTGTAATATTCCTTTTTCGGGAATTTCTGCAATATGGTCCTCAAGGACGCTGTATAAGGAAGGCAGTGTAAAAATAAGTTAAAATGGGACTTGGATCCCTCTTTTTACCCTTCATACATTAATCTCCTAGAATATTAGCTGAAATAAATAAGCCTAGAGGGCTTATACAGATCTCCCCAAAGCTAGATCTCTCAACAAATGCTCAATGAGAGAGCTTACAGCAATACCTGAACATAATCATGAAAATCTGGAATTATGAATACAACATAAGATGAAATATAATATAGCCATAATATTATTAAGATATCATCTACAATATATAGAAATATCTTGAGGGAAAAGCCACTCAAGCTATCAGAACAACCTCCAATGGTCAAACTATGAAATACACATGAGTTGCTGCACTGCACAAAATGCCGGAGGCCAGTGACAATGTTGTCTATAATAGATTAGCTGCTGATATAGATTAATACACATGAAATATGGCTGAAATATATAGATAAATTCCAAACAATATAAGAATGGGCTCCAGTACAGATTTCTAGCCAATCTAAGAGAGATTGCTAGAAATGCCGAAAAATGTACAATGTGACAATCTGACTTGTCACTGAAACTAAATAAAAATATAAAATGAGGCTGAATCAGATCATAAATAGTGATTCCCTCCTCTGATAGTGTATCTAAGCAAAAGGCTGATCCTTTTACTCAGAAAAAACTCCTCCTGATGAGCTCAAATAACCCTCCCAACAACTGCTAGCCAAAATAATGCAGATCAAGATAGTAACTGCGATGTGAGGGAAGCTAGATGGTTTTCCTGATGCCAATGATATGGAAATAAGCTTGGAAGTCCTCCTCAATTATCCTCCCATGAATAGCTGAGCCATCCACTAAAAAAAAAGCCAAGGAACAACTTAAGGGATCCTCTGTTGCTGGACCCTGCAACAAACAATTATCCTACTATAGGAATAACGCTGTGACTAATAGAGCTAGCTTTGGTAAAATGCCTAAATGAGGAAATGAAGCTCTATAATGTCTCCTTCCTTCAGGATGAGGCAGCGATTCCTGACCGAGAACACCCTGGTGCTATGCAGCACTGCACCCTTGCTAAACAACAAGAGGAGCGAAGTCTCAACAGGCTAAGAAAAATAATAATCAATCATGAAGAAAAATGGCTCTCCTCCTCTCCTTATATAGAAAGTGCTCCTCTCCACCATGGGTCCCATCCACATGTTCCTTCCAACTCATGCATGTGATCCTCATCTAAAATTTTGCAGTCCATCAAGTAGATACATTGTATCTAGACAGTGCATGTGGACTTGGTCAAAATTTCTAGATCAAGCATGATCAAGTCTTGTTAACACCATTTGGTGCTTAATTTAGCTGCTTTATTATTCCTCTTTTCACATGAGGAGTGTTTATTATTCCTTATTAAGGATTATGTGGCCTTATTACCCATTTTGTTTAATTAAATAAAATACTACTAACTATAATGTTCCTTTTACCTTGACGCTAAAAATTGGGAACATTACATACCCAGTACGAAAAATATTCTGAGCAGTGGCATAACCAGACATGTGACCACCACAAGCTCTACTGTGGCAATCATTCAGAGCTTCCTCGGCCTCCTTGAGGGTCAAACACTGATGGAGAATAGAATCAACTCGAACGCCGTAGAGTGTATCTCCAACTATACGATAAGGTTGCGATTGATGATGGATGCGTCGGCGAGCATCTTTAGTCAACTCAGAGATGAATTTAGAAGTCTAGAGATATATGATGATATCACCGTCCCAAGGATCGAGAGTGCTAATCAGAAAAAGCGTATCCTCTGGAATGCATTCTTCAGAACCAAACATAGCTGAGTTAGAGGGAAGCGATCAGATCAAATCAGCAAAGACTAATGACTTCTTCAACTTGGCAGTAGTAAATTCCAAATCGAACTCTTGGAGGATAATCCAATTTCAGTATTTCCCCCCCAGCAATTTTTGAGACAATATATAAGTCATGGGATTGCATTCAGAGATCACAGTCACAGTACACAACATGATATAATGACGAGAACATTGAAATTATTGAACTGTAGCTAATGCTAAATTCTCGACATGTGTATAATGATTTTCGGTGTCAAGAAGGTTACGAGAGAGGTAATAGATAACATGCTCATCACCATGATCATCGTCTTGTACCAAAACCATGGAAATCATGCTGAAAGAGGCGGCTAAATAGAGGGAAAAATTTTGATGATAGTTTGGAGGAAATAATAGAGGAGCGTTGACAAGCAACGTCTTAAGTGCGTCAAAATAATTCTGACAAATATCATCCCAAAGGAATGGGACGACCTACTTTAGGAGTTGCATGAATATTTTAGCCACTTTGCCATAGTTAGGTATAAAAATTCATAAAAAATTAGCCTTCCCTTGCAGACTCTGTAGCTGATGTAACAAATATGGAGAGGGGAGGTGAATGATAGCCTCAAATTTGAGCGGATCAAGGTGAATCCTGTCTTTGGACACAATAAACCCTAAGAGCCTACCAGAATCACTTGTGTGGATTTAACCAAATGTTGTAGCATCTAAAATGAAGAAATATCTAACGAAGATGGTCAAGATGGTCCTTACACTTAGCTGAATGAGTCAGGAGGTCATTTAGATAAGGTTGAATGATGTGCTTAATATCGTGAAAATATCATGAAAAGCATAGGACATCGTGCGCTGAAATGTGGCCCCAACATTCTCTAAGCCAAAAGGAAGCTTCTTATATGCTAAAGTACCCCAGGGACAGATGAAGGAAGTCTTATGTTGATCGGTCAGGAGAATGTTAATCTGGTTGTAGCTAGAAAAGCTATCCATCAGGGAAAAAATCTCACTCTGATCATAGTCGTCAATGATTTGATCGATAAAGGGAGTAGGATAATTATCCTTAGGATAGGCCATGCACCACTTTAATAGGATTGATTCTGGGCATCTCTCAATAGGACCATTCAAAGACGTCGCAGAACTCGTGGAAAAGGCTAGTGTAAACCTGAACTTTATTGGAAGAAGAGGTGACCCTGAGATGGATGTTGTCGAAAATTCCCGGTTTGATGGAAATTTCTATAGGCAACGTTTTTGTAATATTACCCAAGTTACCTTCCATAAGAAATTAATGTCTCTGAATAGGCGTTTGAAGTGGAGGAGAAGGAACCTGAGATGAAAACCTCTCAAGACACATAGACATGGCCCCGAGGTCGGGCATGAACGAGGAACGATGATGACTATCATTCCATGGAAAATCCTTGAGAGACATAGTTTCCATGATGGCTTCATTGGAGGGAAATATCTCTTTCGAGGGTGTTATCCAGGTAAATCCTCTCTGTGGACAGAGACGATCCCTCTAGCCCTATATTGGGTCTAGAGACAAGGAGACGTGCTAGAGTGTAGTTTCCTAGTTATTCAAATGGAAAGAAGAAACGGTAGAATGGCCTAGCTGGGGTCTAATACTATCGTTGCAATTGTAGTGGTGATGAAGGCCTCTCGCTCCTGCCTTGACAAGTCACAATCCTTTCGTGATCATGCTCGGACACCTCGACACATATCAGAAAGCAAGAGAAGCATACAACATGATAATTCCATCCAAAAATATGAGTCAATCAGAGAGGACTAAGAATATTTGCATTCGATAAATATACAACACAAAAATGGGAACCAGACAATAGTCACGTATATATATTAAGTAGAAATAAGAGATACAACCAAGCTCTGACATTGCATTCTCCTCCAACGAGGTTTAGCCGAAGCACGTCTCAATTCTCGTTGAGGAATTTAGAAGGGATGAGGGGGTGAGCTCAAGCTCTCCCAATGGATTTCCTCCTTTCTCTACCTTCTCAATGATTCAATTATTCAACTATAGTATCAATTCTCCAAGTTCAGCTATTTAGCTGGTCAGCTCTTTTGCTATAATGTGTTTAGCTCGTTGATGCAAAGAGAGGTGGCTTCTTTTATAGAGGAAAAGGAGGAGGTTGGGATCCCTACAAAGGTGGGAGGGAGTCCTATCCTTTAGGATAGTTCCAAGGGATGTGGAAACTACTAACTAAAGGAGGGAGTCCGTGGTTGTTCATTTCAACCACTCTTAATGACTCATCCTCGAGGTGGTTGGAATGGAACCTCCAACTCTATTTTTAAAAAACATTCCAAAAATAGCTTGGCGCGGGTGTCTAACTAGGACAGAGCACCATGTGGCATGGGGCCCAGTTTTAATATTCCACATCGGTGCGAGGGTAGAACTGGCTACTGGCCCCAAGGCAAAAATAAGGGTTTTTGAAGCTCTGCTCAAGGAATTGTTAACAAAAGGAATATTATTCTCATACAAAGGGATTCAATGATGGTCTTTGCAAGGCATGACACTTCTTATAAGTCACAGAAATGTCCCTCCAATGTGCAGGATGGGGATTGTAGTGACAGTGACAAAAGTTTGTGTAACAGATACCCCCTAAAGCATGAGGTCTGAGGGAGAGGGAGGGGTGAAATGCTTTATTAGAACGCATTCGAACCAAACACCGCTCTCAGAAAACCTAGAAGTACAAATACAACTAATGTCCCTAATATATGAACATGTGGTATGGGCGCAACCATCCATAATAGAGTATATAAGAACTAAGATCCGAGGTATGGATGTAACCATCCAGTAAATAAGGATCAACAAATAGACTCAGCTATGGTCGCAACCATCCAATCAAAAGAGTCATGAAATAAGTAATGATAATCCACAAAAACCAACAGCCTAGATTTCATCAGACAAAACCCAAGGTCTTGTGCTCCATCTCGACCTGAAGAAGTACAATTCCAAGCAAGCGAATATATGAGCTGAAGTTGAACATGCATGAAAATTGTCTGATTACCAACCAATGATGAAAGTTGTTAATAGACGCGAGAGAGACCAACAATAATGACAATGGCCCTCAAGGTATGAAAGATACAATCCATGAGATGTGAACAGTGATCTAGCATCGAACATCTATAGAATCACTCGATCAAAGGCCAATGATTTGAAACTTGTGTTGAATGCAAAAAACTTGCCATTAAGGCATGCAGGCTCCAAGGTACCAGAAGGGAGTCTCTCGATAAAATTCCTAGATAATGAGCTGAAGTCGACAGGAAGTGACTTGGTCGAAGGAGGGCCATAATTTTTCCCACGTCATCGACACGAGACAGAGGAACATGATGATTTGTGAATCAAGACAACCAAAGAATCAGAGGGAGGTTGAAAACTGCAGAGGCAAACTTCTCTTGAACATATCAGCAATACGACACTGGATTTGGAGGTATTTGACATTAAGGGATCTAAGGTCATGATGATGTGGAAAAGAGAAAATGAGAGGTTAAAAGAGAATACTCAAACCCATGGAGGCAAAAATGACGAAATGAGATGTCCCCAACCCGACACGAATGCAGAAAAGTGCCACGTTCAAGAGTGACATATTGCCAACATAACTAAAAAACTGGTTCCATTTTCCCCCACCATTTCTAGCGAGTACCCAAAATATTTTTGAAAAAAATATTGAAGGGGATAGAATATGCTTACAATGTAAGTTTGTCCTTTGGAAAAATCCAACCTAGTACATTTTACGAGCCCTAGGAGGGAGGAACTCGAGTAACGTCATGACGATGAAGTCAGATGTCATCAGGGTTTTAACGAGTCTGACAAAGGGAGAACTTAGTATCTTTTCATATTTAGAAAGTTTGAAAAGAAGGAAGAAAAGAAAAATCCATCATGGCCCTTTTTGTAAATAGTCTCTCGGGTCCAAAAAGGTAGAGAAAAAAGTCTGAAATAACCTCTTAGTCATGATCAGCTAAGGTATCCCCTTTTCATAAATAATGTATCCCAACCCGAAAAATGGGTAAACGTATACTGGGTAGATATCATTTCCCAGCCATTTAACGAGTTCAAAATGACAAGAGTCTCTGAAATATTTTCAATTTTAGAGAGTCAAAAAGAGCTGAAATATGACTCCAGTAGTGAATTTTTCATGTTTTTACCGAGTCTGAAAAAAAAGTATAAAATACAACTCGTTACTTCATCACAACTGTGCGAAAACCTGTTGTTGCACAAGATACACATGTAAAACTCATTTCTGGAAAATAAAATAATAAAATAGTCGAAAAATATGTCTTAAAACCTAATTAAGGTTTTGAAAAGCTATAAAATGCCAAAAATGGTAAAAAATAATTACTTTTCACTTTCACCTCTTGTGGAGAAATAGTGACCCATTTTACCATGCGATTTTGCGGCGACAGTAGCAGGCGATCTAGTAGACCAATTTTGAATCTGTCAGTTCTAGGTAAGATCTGACACTCTTCTCCATATTTTAAGCTATCTTTCATCTCCTGAAATTCCCATTTTGAATTCCAGAGGATGAGTTTGTCAAAACTAGGGTTGGGCATTTGGCGCAGGTTTCGGGCATAGAGTCGCGCCAACTGCTCAATTTTTACACTAGGACCGTGCCAACCGCGTGAACCATTTCATGCTCAAAATTCCAATAAATAAACCCAATTTTTTGCAAATTCCAATCCTTAATTAGGATAATAGTTTCCATGTAAAAATGTATGCAGGTACAAAGTGGCAGAATGGTGATCAAGTGGAAATAACGGGAACACAATGAAGAGGACGAGCTTGCCATGTGAAATGAGAGATGCATGGAAGCTCTCAGAGACTGTGGACTAAATTTTTTTTTCTTAACAACATGTATCTGCATTCATCCAGAGCTGCTACAGTATTTGATCAACATATGGAACGAGAATAAAAAAAAAGTTCATCCTTCGGGATCAGGAACTCAAGATCAATGTTTTTGATGTCTACTTCATAACAGGATTGTCGACGAGGGGGGAAACACCCATCATGATTGGCACCCATCCCACTATGGAGAGCATGGACATGGTAATAGACACGGTATGTCTAGGGGCTTGGAAAGGAGCAGGGAGTGGGAAATTTGATGTCCAAATGATCCCAGATTTGATACGAAAAGTAGTGCTACATACCATCACACGAACTGGGGGATCGCAGGCATCGCACAAAGCGATAAAGACACAATTATTTCTTGTTTTAGACTGCTTGACGCTGACCATCTACAACTGAGAAGAGGCTGTGACCATGAACATAAAATGCTAGCTAAAAAAATGAATGAAGGGAAAATTGAAGCACTTTGGGTATGGGTCAATATTGGTATCATTCTTCCTAGAACGACTAACAATTTTTTAGCGTCAGGAGGTCATAGTCCCAACACCACTAGCTATGGAGCCAAAAATGGCCTGATGGGTAGCTATGATGCCTAGGGCAGGGGGCAGTCAACAGATGTCCTAGAGACTGGAGTTCTTTGATTGGCTCTGTCGACTGTTGATTGTCATGGAGGACTAGCCCTACTCTAGTACAGATTTCACTGCTCATCTGGACCTCCCACTCCTAGAGGTAGAGGACTGGGATGAAGATTTGGGTAAGATTAGTTTTTAATTTTCATGAGTATTATGATTTTTTTTTTGAATTATGCATGTTCTAACACTTAATCCATTTATATGCAGGTTTTGGCCTAGAGAGTCCTACAGGCATGTCTCCAATAGTGAGGCGAATCCCTCGCGATTTCGATCCTCATCGTGAGGGCAGCGAGGAAGAGGAGATAGTGCACAACTTGGAATGGATTACCTATGGGGTCCCAGACTATGCTCATTTCAATGATGTTCCTCGCACATATAAGAGGAATACTGTAGGGGTGCCAAGTCGTATCCACTACTTGCTGAGATGATTGGTACAGGCAGTGACATGCTATCATGAGCACCATGTTGATTAGACAGCTAGGTTTTACTCCTGCATGTTTTTGAGAGACATGGTGTCTCCAGATGTAACAGAAGCACACATATTTTTTGAAAATTATGATGCACACTGATGCAAACATTCAATATATATATATATATATATATATATATATATATATATATATATATATATATATATACATCTATATTCCTATATGGGTCTTTTACATGTGATGATGCATTTACAAATTACGCAAATGCATATCTAATACAATGTTAGCCACTATATCAGTTAATGCATTCATTCATCTACGAATGTGTTTATATGTAATGAAATAAAAATTTCTTTCTAGCAAACGAACACATAAATACAATCTCAAAATACATGGGTTTATGACCGAATAATGACCATTGAGATGGAGAACTACAAGCTACAAATCTAGATTTTCAAGAAAAGCGCATATGTCGAGGTTAATTGCCTCGGTTAATAGTTCAACAACATCACTATATTCAACGACATTGTTTGTAGTCTGTCCTAGAAAAATAAATTGCAGATCTATCAAATCACCAGTAGGATCATAGATTACCCAAGCTGCCGAAGACAAATTCCTGGTACTACAGGAAGCACCATCCATGAAACCGACATAAGGGGAAATAAACATCTGCATAATAAGCAAGACTCAATGTAATATTCCTACTTTAGCAAGCAGCTAAGGGGAATATTAAAATTTTGATTCTTGCACTTAGTGGTTGGATAAATGGGTAAGGAGGCCCATACTTAATAAAAACATGAATAAAACCCATCGTAATGTGAAAGGGGATCATCACAGTAGCTGTATTTTACACTTGTGTGTATGAACAGGGGAAAATGGATGAGGACAAAGTCAAGTTTGACTAAGTCAACATGCATGCATGAAGAAGAGGAACCAGTTCCAGTGTGAAGAAGGATCAGCATAGAAAAACATTTGAGAGCTGGATTGAAGGCACTTGAGTGTGAAAAGGGATAAAGTGGATTGAAGAGGTCAACCCTGACGTAATCAAACAACACAGTATGGAGGAGTGACCTTGATGAAGGTACAACGTAATTTTTGAGGGAGATTTCTCATGTGGAGTTGGAAAGCCTAATGAGTGGGACCCAAGGTGGGGAGGTTCACAAAGTTTATAAGGAAGAGGATGGCAGCCATTTGGGGTTAGCTTGGATATTATTCTGTTTGGTCTTCTTAGACTGTTTGGCATCCTCTTGCTGTTTATCAGAGTTGTAGTGCTATGTACCACAAGGATCTCCTATTTAGGAATCCTTCTCCTTCCTTGAGAAGCCTCTTTGAGGAGTATTGTACTTCAGTTTTCCACACTCAGACTTGTGGCCAAGCACCCTCCTTCAGCCACAACATTGTTTCTGCAGAGTATAGTGCTGTGTTGTAGGGTGTTGTAGTGGAAAGTCCCCAACACCACTTTCTCAACTTATCTTTCTAAGGAGGGAGCTTCCCTTTCTTTGCAAGATCTACTAAGGAGATTTCTGAGAATTTTTTACATCTTAGCATGCGGCCAAAGTATTCTCCATCATTGACTTCATATTCCTTTGTAGGATTTGTGTTATTTTCTACAGTGTTGCAGTAGCAGGGTTTGAACCCTTGCTTGAGAGCTTATTTCTTGGAGGAAGGGCCAACCCTTCTCCTGGAAAGCTTTGTACATCATCCTCCTTCTATTTATTGTATATTTAAGCTATTTATATTAAAATCTATAGTGTAACTATGTTTTCCAGATCTATATCTGTAGATCTGCTATTATGTACTTGTGCTCTCATGAAACCCTTGTCGGGTTATCTCTTTGATGTATAAAAGGAGCTATATCTCCATTTTCCTCCATGTTCTGGTATAATAAAATTTATATCTATTATTTCATCATATTTTATCTGAAACCCTTGGAAAATAACACTATATATGCTTCAGTATCTTCTTGTTAAGTTAAGTCATGTGGTTTGGGCCTTTTTGAGCTATACCGGGACCGGGAGATCTGTTTAACTTAGTAAAACAATTTTTTTCCTGATTTGTTTCTGGGTGGGAGTCCCAAATAGCATGTGTTAAAGGATACAACCATTATTTTCCCCTGTTATTACACTTTCTAAGGGAAATAACGTTTTTAAGGGTAAAAATGTTGTTTTTACCCAACTTTTGGATCCTACGATGGAGTAAAAGTTGTTGCTATGACACCAAATGATGATAGTGTGTTTCTTGACACATTCCATGAGTGAATAGAGGGCTTCTACTCCAAAATTGTGTTTACATATTGCTGCAGTCCCATTATTGGGCATTTTTCCATCCATTCTAGGTGTGAGAGGCTTGTTTACCTCACCTTATTTTCTTGGTTTCTGATTTCCTCTTGGATTTGGGTCTTAGATTATCAGATCTAAGGATCCAATGGGTAATATTTTTTTCTGTAGCACACATTCTTGAAAAATGCATTTTTCAGGCATGTCTTGCTAGCAATCCCAATTTGGGGATATTACAGTGGTATCAAAGCATAGTCTTGGCTCAGCCTGTGAGTTCTAGCCATCAGAGGTAGAAAGATTAGAATGATGGAGAGGATGAGTTTACTCTCATAAATTTTGAGATCCAGAAATAACCTCTCCCATGAGGTTAAGCTGATGAAGGAGAAGAGATGCCAAGAAAATCCTAGAGAGTTTTAAGAACAAGAAGGACCATGCACTTCCTATTCTCATGAAGAAGAAGACACAGGGCATGGAAGACACTTAGAACATCAGATTCTAAGTGAATACCTTGTTGAGTACAAGACTCAACCTAGAGCCTTCAAGGAGACTCTAGCCTTCCCATAGTTCATTCAACTGGAGGAAGAAAGGAGACCTTGCAGCACCAGAAGAATGAAGGGTAATAAGTTTCTACTGTCTACTTTTTATGGATCATCTTCAGCAAGGACTTGGAAAAGAAGACTTGCAACATTCTTCCTACTACATCCAATGGTAGAAAGAGAAGCATTAGAGATTGCAGTGCTTCACATGAAGGGAAAAGCAAGAACTTGGTGGTTCAACCACATAAGTCATGCAAGTGTATCTACTGTTGTAGATTTCACTCAAAGGGTGATCAAGAGAATTGATGAAGAACAATCAAAGAGGGAGGAGCCCTCACCATCTCTTGAGGAGACTTATATCACCGCTATCACAACCATGGAGGATAAACCTTCAACATCAGCAGTTGAGGGAGCCAATACAGTGGAATAAATAACTCTTGCAGCCATGTAAGGTGTTCCCAAAGTCCAACAAGGTATGATTTCATTTCCACTTTCTATTATTGCAGCAAATATTTCAGAAGATTGTGGAAATATGTTGTTGTATGACCCGGGATCATTGCTTACTGCTAATCTAAAGTAGAAAGGTTTCACTGCACTGTCAAAGTGCAACAATGAAGAGATAAGGACCCATTCCTCATGGGAACATTCAGATGCCAGTTTCATTCAGGAAGCCATGGAGGGAGAGATGTCAAAGGGTAGACATCTTGAGATGAGAAACTCTTTCTCCTCTCTAGATGAAAGTTTCTCAATGAGCATGCCACAGCTGAAAGAGAGACTTCTACTTGCAATAGATCCAAGGAATCTTTGGTTTTGGGAGGCCATGCATGAGGAGGAGGTCTCATCAAGAGATCCCATTGGAGGTGCACTTCAACATTTCATGAAGTGCAAGGTTCTTCAAAGGATGGAGGAGCAGGGTGTCCTACCATGGGAGGATACCAATAATTTTCAGAATGAGATCCATCACCCACATTGGGATGAGTGTATGGAAATATGGAGCAAAAGGTTTCCAAACCCATTGGAGATCTATGATATAGGCCAACAAGAGGCATGGCTGCACTGGTTTTTTTTGGGTGAGTTTGGTTAGTACCCAAAAATTTCTATTTCTTTATCTCATGCCTTGAGTCTCAATGATAGGATGCATAAGAATACGGCATGGTTGTTGTGGCTGTTAAGAAGAGATTTTGGGCATCATATGTCGAATCTTATGTCCATGTATTTACATTTGTTTGAGATATGTCTCATGTGCTCACATGTATTTATGTTTGAGATGTATTTTATGTATGTACATTGTTTTGGGAGGGGAAATAACTTCCCCATGATGTATGAGGAAGCTGGTTTGTACTTTTTTGATGAGACAACTCACATTTCCATCATTGTATTATTGCTCCATGATCTGCATTTTGATAATGCAAGGAGGCAGCAAGAGTCCTTGCTGCTATGCAGGGGAAATTTTAAGGATGGAAAATTATTTTGAACTTTAAAAAATTGGCAAATCTCACTAGTACCTAATATGAAAACTATAAAATGATTATTGATGTATTTGCAAAATTCTTGAAATTTAGAATGATTTTATATTTACTCTCTATATAATTTTGGCGATTTTTAACATGAAATAATTTTATATTGTAAATTTTGCGCGAATCATTTTTATAAAAAAATGGAAATTGGTGAATCTTTTTTTTGGAAAAAACATGGAAAATTAGCCCACCTACGAATATTATCCCCTAAAATTTTCCATGTTTCTATGGCTATTATTGAGAGAGTATGGTCTGAAATTTCTCCATACTTATCATGATGTTTTAGAAGGAATGTATGGCACATTGTCTTGTTATTTTGATCATGTACAACTGATATATATTGTTGTTTACCACCACATAGTAGATGATCACTCATGCACTGCTAGTACTTTGTTGGAGGACAACTTGCCACATGACATTATGAAGCAGTAGTTGGGAAAACTGCGCTGTATCCCTTGAATAGACCATTGGCATCATGAAACCATCAACATTTTTCTTATTTGGATGCCAAATGGAGATGAGGTGCCATTCATTTTGGATGGGATGAATTGGGCCAACATGATTCATGACATGGGAGATAGGATATTTAGAGATCGATTCCTCTTCTTTCCATTTGAGGGCAACCTATTTGCAGCCCAATATCAATATGCAATTCACACTTGCCATGAGTTGAGAGGAAGACAACATGGGGTAGGCCATCTTGCCTATCATGTTTAGCCATTCAGCCAACCTTCTTTGCAAGAGCCTAAGGTGGAGGAGATATTTCATGAGTTGCCATGTTGGAGGGTGACTCATCTTGTATGGATGATAGCTTGGGGATGGAGGTTTTACATCCAGGAATGTTAGTTCCCAAACACATTTCAGACTCCATGCCTTGGGAGGGAATTTTTCAGTTCTATCCTTGCAGTTGCTTGAGGACAAGAAACATTTGGGAGGGGAGGATTGTAATATTCCTACTTTAGCAAGCAACTAAGGGGAATATTGAAATTTTTATTTTTACACTTAGTGGTTGGATAAATGGGTAAGGAGGCCCATGCTTAATAAAAAAATGAATAAAAGCCATCATAATGTGAAAGTGAATAATCATAGTAGCTGGATTTTACAATTGTGTGTGTGAACAGGGGCAAATGGATGAGAACAAAGTCAAGTTTGACTAAGTCAACATTCATGCATGAAGAAGAGGAACTAGTTCTAGTGTGAAAAAGGATCAACATAGAAAAAAATTTGAGATTTGGATTGAAGGCACTTGAGTGTGAAAAGGGATAAAGCATATTGAAGAGGTCAACCTTGACTAATCAAACATCACAGTATGGAGGAGTGACCTTGATGAAGGTACAACGTAATTTTGGAGGGAGATTGCTCATGTGGAATTGGAAACCCTAATGGGTGGGACCCAAGGTGAGGAGGTTCAAAAATTTTATAAGGAGGAGAATGGAAGCCATTTGGGGTTAGCCTGAATATTATTTAGTTTGGTATGCTTAGACTATTTGGCATCCTCTTGCTATTTAACAGAGCTGCAGTGCTTTTTAGCACAAGGATCTCCTATTCAAGAATCCTTCTCCTTCCTTGAGAAGCCTCTTGGAGGAGTAGTGTACTTTAGTTTTCCACACTCAGGATTTCGGCCAAGCATCGTCCTTTAGCGACAAAATTATTTTTGTAGAGTATAGTGCTGTGTTGCAGTGTGTTGTAGTGGAAAGTCACCAACACCACTTTCTCAGATTATCTTTCTAAGGAGGGAGCTTCCCTTTCTTTGCAAGATCTGCTAAGGAGTTTTCTGAGAATTTTGTACATCTTGGCATCTGGCCAAAGTATTCTCCATCATTGATTGTGTAGTCCTTGGAAATATCTACATTATTTTCTATAGTGTTGCAGTAGCAGGGTTTGAACCCTTGCTTGAGAGCTTATTCCTTGGAGGAAGGGCCAACCCTTCTCTCGGAAAGCTTTGTACATCATCCTCCTTATATTTATTATATATTTTAGTTATTTATATTTAGAGATATAGTGTAACTGTGTTTTCCAGATCTAGATCTGCAGATCTGCTATTATGTACTTGTGTTCTCACAAAACCCTTGTCGGGTTATCCCTTTGATGTATAAGGAGCTATATCTCCATTTTCCTCAATGTTCTAATATAATAAACTCAAAATATGTTATTGCATCATATTTTATCTAAAACCCTCATAAAATCACGCTGTATATGCTTCAGTAGCTTCTTGTTAAGTTAAGTCATGGGGTTTGGGCCATTTTGAGTTGTACTGGGACCGGGAGATTTGTTTAACTTAGTAAAACATTTTTTTATTATTATTTTTGGGTGGGAGTCCCATATAGCATAATTTAGAGGATAAAACCATTATTTTCCCTTGTTATTACGTTGTCTATTGGAAATAACATTTTAAGGTTCGAAATGCTGATTTTCCCCAACTTTTGGATCGTAAAATGGAGTACAAGTTGTTGTTGTGACACCAACTAATGATAATGTGTTTCTTGACACCTTTAATGAGTGAATAGAGGGCTATTTCTCCAGAATTGTGATAACATATTACTGCAGTCCTATTATTGGGCATTTTTCCATCCATTCTAGGTGTGAGAGGCTTGTTTACCTCACCTAGTTTGCTTGGTTTCTAATTTCATCTTGCATTTTGGACTTAGATTATTGGATCTAAGGAATGAAATGTATAATCTTGTTTTCTATAGCATACATTCCTGAAAAATGCATTTTCCAGGCATGTCTTGCTAGCAATCTGTAATATCCCAAAACTGGAATTTTCTACAACAATAAGAATACCTTAAGGTATTCCAAAGTTGGAGAAAATAAAGTAATAAAATCATGCAATTTGTTTTAACATATATCTATCATAATAACAATCACACCAACAAAATATGCTTTTATACAGTTCACCAAGTGGGGAAAAGTAGCTATTTTTTCCTCAAAAACACTATTTTCTGAATATTGAGTTAAAACAATGAAAAATAATGGTTGTTTCCATTAGAATGGAAAATTTAGGACAGTCATACAGAATATTTTCAGAAATAAATTCCTTTAGCCTAGATAAACATGCCTCCCATGCTCAAGACAGCTAAAAATTGCCAAAACCCCAAGACTGCAAAATGTCGGAGTAGCTGCACAAGTGACTGTGCAGTCTAAAGAGAGGTTAAATTATAAAATAGAGAAATTTTACTGAAAATATTATTATAATACTAAATTATGTACAAAAACAGGGATCTAATCTCTTTTACATAGATCCAAGAAGACCTGACAAGGGTTTCTTGTCAGAAAAGATGTACAAGAAAAAGATGTTGCAAATCTGTGGCTGAATAACACTACATGGATGTAGCTCTAAATGATAATGGCTGAACATACAAATAAATTGTTGTATACTCCTTTTCTATTTATCCCAAACAAAGTCTGATCCTTCTCTTGGGAAACTAGCTCCTCAAAATGGGATTTTCACCCCTTCCACTGCACACCTTAAGAAATAACACATTTTTCCGAAGGGAATATTTTTTTTATGAAGGTAGGTGCTTGGCCCAAAACTAGGTAGTGGAAAATTTATATCAGAAACCTCCTCTTAGATTTCTCAAGCAAGATCTCCAAGAAAGAG
Organism: Pinus albicaulis; assembly: GCA_034641835.2. Taxonomy (NCBI): domain Eukaryota; kingdom Viridiplantae; phylum Streptophyta; class Pinopsida; order Pinales; family Pinaceae; genus Pinus; species Pinus albicaulis. Next base: position 181,973,507 of record CM076581.1, on the reverse strand, counting down.
TAGGGAATCCCCACTCGGGTAAACCCTTGCACTAAGCAGTGTAGAAACTTAGCTAAAAAACTAAGTATGCCAAAATTCTAAGCAGAAATCATGAAAATATAATCTCTAATATTTTCATATTCTTTCCATATCCTTAATTATATAATTCATGAGATTCCTCACCAAGGGTCCCACCCACTATGAGGTTGCTTCCATGCAAAGGCTCGTCCACAAAAACTATGTTTTCCAACAAGATGGTGCATTGTATCTAGATAGTTTGGTTGACTTGGTCAACCTTGAATGATTCTTCATGCCCTGTCCCTTTTCACACTCAAGGTGCCTTCATTTTATCTAGCCAGATTGATCTCTATTCACATTAAGCTAGTTTTATGTAGGATCCACTTCTTTGAGAATAAATCATGTTGACTTGGTCAAACTTGACCTTGTGCACATAGTTTAGACCTTTTTCACACATGTATATGCTTGAAATGGTTATTACATGATCCTTTTCCATAGTAGGACGGATTTTTATTCATACTTGAACAAATTATGAGCCTCCTTTCCCATTTATTCACCAATCTAAGTTTCAAGAGAAAAATTAATATTCCCATTAGCTGAAGCTAATTTAGGAATATTACAGTCTCCCCCTCCCAAATGTTCCTTGTCCTCAAGAAACTGCAAGGGTCCTGCAAAATATCCCCTCTTACTCTTGTAGCCCTTCCATCTAATAGTCCCCTCCATTGCTTCAGAATTTCTGAGAAAATTCCATCTCCCAATGGCTCCTCCCAAGTGTACAAGTTGGCTTTTGGTGAATAAACCCAATGGCTCTCATCATGAAAGAATGGAAGGTTGTTATGGAAACCTTCTTGCTGATCCATGGCCTTCTCAATAAAGAAATGATGACAACCATGGGGAATTCCATCATCATTGGAGGTCTCCCTCCTCCATGATATCATCCAAATAAAATGAATCACCCTCCAACTTGGTAATTCATAGAAAAGCTCCCCCCAATTGATCATGAGAGGCATGCCCCAAGTTCTCCAACCAAACATATGGTCCACATCATAAAGAAACAAGTGGTATGCAATGGTGGCCATATAGTTTCCCATTCTCCCCTTGGAACATGTAGTGCAGAAAAAGTAAGGACTCTCTTCCCCCAAATACACACCCCACAAATGTGTCTCTCCTCCAACCATGTTCCCAAAAAATTAAGAACATATTCAGCATGTGGGATCATAAGTAAGATCATGCTAGCTACCATATACAATAAGGGAGAAGGAAAATGGTCCCTCATGTGCAACCAGAGCAGTTTTCCTCTTAACTGCCATAGGATATTATATGACAAGTGTTCACCCCAACACTTGTTTGCTGCCCCATCCTTCTTGAATTCTTGGAGAAGGTGTATGATAGTTGGTGTTTATGAATCACACCATGAGGAGTACATCATCCCTCCAAGACCTCCCAAATAATGGCCAACATCACTATTGTTCATGGCCCAAAGTGGCTCATGAAGCTCATCAGAAAAGGTGCCCCCTCTTGAAGCCAAGACCTGCACATGAGTGTTAAGAAAATGCAAGTATATAATGGATACATCATGAGATTCAACAATACAATGTTTATCATACACTTGTTTAAAATCAGCAAGGTAGCTCATGGATGAGCTCCCTCTCACACTCAAGGAATAAGGAGGTGATAATGATAATTCTTCCCAAGAGCTATGTTCCTCTTCGACCAACAAATGATCCATGCACTTACTCATATTAGAGTGCATCTCCTCTTTGAAATCTTCCCACATGGATCCATCTAATATAGTATGACATGTTTTAATGAAACTAGTGGGATTTGAAAGCAAGGCCTCATAAGTTGTATCAAGTAGTTCATCCTTGAGCTTGGAATCTTTAGTTAAGTAGATCTGATTATGAACATAAATGATTCCATTAACTACCTCATACTCTTCATCAATTTCTTTCCCATCAAGAACCTTACATGTCAATAGGTCCTTAGAATAGTCCATCAAGAGTTGGGACTCCCAATAAGGGTCTAGGCTTCCCAACATTGACAATGCTGTAGAAGTATGAAATGATACATTTGTCACATGATGGCTCTCCTCTTTGACATGCTTGATTTCAAAGTCACATGTTGGAGTGTTCCCAACTTTCCTTTTTTTCCCTTCTTGCAGCTGATCTTTCTCAAGACAAGATTGAAGTTTGGGAGAGTCACCATTCCTTTGAAAGGTTATCTTTCTCAAAAACTTCCACCTTTTTTCTCCTGCATTAAAAATGAAATTATATTTTTTTTTATGTTTAGAAACCTTTATTATATATTGGAGTATTTTTTTCTGCCCCAAAGCTATGGATTAGTCCTTTGATACTATGCTCATATCAGCACAAATTTCTGAATCTATTCCCTCCAATGCAAATAGATGAATGGAAGAAAACAAGGTCAATTTCAGAAATTTTCCTAGCCTCCCATCAATGGTTTGCAGCGCTGTAGTGGCTCCTTCCAAATTTCTCTCTTCAAAAAAATATGTTGCTGCTGCATATAGTTGAGAGGACACTTTAGTTTCCCTCCAATCAGGAGGTCTTCCTACTGAAATTCCTCCTTGCAAAGAGGCATCAAGGCATAGAGTAGGATGTGAATGTAGGTGGACAGATTTTCCCCTACCTTTGTTGCATGGGTCCTCTTGCCTTATTTGTTTTTTAAAACTCTAAAATAGAGAAGGGTTCATTCTCTTCATCTTATGATGCCATTCCTCCTCTTTTCCTACTCCTATCTTCAAGATCCCATCACTTGGTAGTGAAAGTACATGCTGCTCATGTGTTTTGCCAAGAACTCTATGTGTGAGACCTTGTGGAACTCCTTGCAAGAGTGAAATAGTTTCTTTTCTTCGAGAAAGTGCTCCATCATCTTCTCCATGAGGTTTTTGAGGTTACCTTGTCATGACTACGTTATTCTCCCCTGCTTTCCCTTTCTCCTCTTCAATAGTTGAAGTTTCCTGATCTTCAACAAGAGACCTCAAATCTTGGTCTTCTTTTGAAGAAGGGATATTCATGTCTTTCCTTTGAGAAGAAATACCTTCATCCAAAGGAAATATTGCCCTTGGAAAAGCATCAAGCAAGCTCATCTCCTCTTCATTGGTTTTTATAAATGGAGTTGGATAGACAGACCCTCCCAACTCATCCAAAAGTTTTGTTTAATGTGGTTTGATAGTTGCAATAGAATATTTTTCAAATGAAGTATCATCAAACCTCTCTACTAATATTTCAATGAAATTTGCATAATTATATGTATTTGCATTCTTTAAGGAAAATGATTCAAAAGAACACAAAGCATAGGCCTTACCCTCAAAATGCAGCGCTGCTACTTTGATGGCCTCAAATTCTGAAACTTGATGTTGCTGCACAAAGGTGTCTAGCTCCTTCACCCAAGCCCTAGTCGGACATAGAGGCGATCCATCAAAAGTGGATAGAAAGAATCTAACCTCACCGTGATTCTTGCTCCTTGCGCTCTTTTCCTCCTTCATTTGGAAAAACCCTTGGAAGTTCAAGTGATCTTTGAATCCCTCGGATTGATCTTCATATTCCTGCAAATAATCACCTAGAGTATCTTTCTTTGGCACATCTCCTTGCTTCCTCTTCATGAATAAATGGCTGATAGAACGTGGTAGATATGATGATATGGCTGAGTTCTCATATCCATAATATGAGGATTTAGAATCTTCCTCTTGTATAGATCTTACTGAGGGATTTTTATATTTCTCCCTCCTCATTTCTTTGATGCCCTTGCTTCCACCTTGCAGATTTGGAAAAATAAATTTTGAGAACCTCCTTTATCTAGAAAAAAAGGGTTTGCTCTAATTTCTTCTAAAAATATCTTCCTCGCCACGAGAATACTCCATAATTCTTGGGCTCACAGGCTGAGCCAAGACTGTTGCTCTGATACCACTCTAATATCCCAAAACTGAAATTTTCTACAACAATAAGAATACCTTAAGGTATTCAAAATTTGGAGAAAAAAAATTAATCAACTCATGTTATGTTTTTTAACACATAGCTATCATAATAACAATCACAACAACAAACTATGCCTTTATACAGTTCACCAAGTGGGGAAAAGAGCGATTTTTGCCTCAAAAATGCTATTTTCTAAATATTGAGTTAAAATAGTGGAAAATAATGGTTGTTTCAGCTATAATGTAAAATATAGGACATGCATGAAAAAAATTTTAAGAAAAAAATTCCTTTAGCCTAGTTAAATAGGCCTCCCATGCTCAAGACAACTAAAAATTGCCAAAACCCCAAGACTGCAAAATGCTAGAGCAGCTGCACAAGTGACTGTGTAGTATAAAGAGAGGTTAACTAAGAAAATAGAGAAATATGACTGATAATATTATTATAATACTAAATTATGTACAAAAACATATATCTAATCTCTTTTACACAGATCCAAGAAGACCCGGCAAGGGTTTCTTGTCAGAAAAGATGTACAAGAAAAAGATGTTGCAAATCTGTGGATGAATAACACTGTATGGATATAGCTCTACATAATAATGGCTGAAAATTAAAATAAATGGCTGTATAATCCTTTTCTAGTTCTCCCAAAGAAAGGTTGATCCTTCTCTTAGGAAACTAGCTCCTAAAAATGGGATTTTCACCCCTTCCACTGAACACCTTAAGAAATAATGCAGTTTTCTAAAGGGAATAAATTTTTTCTGAAGGTAGGTGCTTGGCCCAACACCAGGTAGAGGAAAATTTAGATCAAAAACCTCCTCTTATATTTCTCAAGCAATATCTCCAAGAAAGAGTAGGGAATCCCCACCAGGGTAAACCCTTACACTAAGCAGTGCAACAACTTAGCTAAAAGGATAAGTATGATGGATGTCTATTAAAAACTCATGAAAATATAATCTCTAATATTTCCATATGCTTTCCATATCCTTCATTATATAATCGATGAGCTTCCTCACCAAGGGTCCCACCCACTCTAAGGTTGCTTCCATGCAAAGGCTCCTCCACAAAAACGGTGCTATCCAACAAGATGGTGCAATGTATCTAGAAAATTTGGTTTACTTGGTAAACCTTGAATGATTCTTCATGCCTTGTCCCTTTTCACACTCAAGGTGCCTTCATTTTATCTAGCTGGATTGATCTCTATTCACATTAAGATGGTTTTATGTAGGACCCACTTCTTTGGGAATAAATCATGTTGCCTTGCTCAAAATTGACCTTGCCCACATAGTTTAGACCTTTTTCACACATGTGGATGCTTGAACTAGTTATTACATGATCCCTTTTCACACTAGGAGGGATTTTTATTCATACTTGAGCAAATTATGAGCCTCCTTGCCCATTTATTCACCAATATAAGTTTCAACAGAAAAATTAACATTCCCATTAGCGGAAGGTAATTTAGGAATATTACATAATCCCAATTTGGGGATATTACACTCAATAAGGAGGAAAATGCTCGCAAAGCATACCAAAGAAAAACATGTACAAAAATGAAAAAAACACATATGTACAGAAATCATGGATGAATGAATCACACATAATACCTTTTGAGGTACAACCCATTTATGGGGTGTTCCAGAGGATGACCTCCATAATCAATGAGCTCATAGGCCCCATTCTGCAACACACATTTGATTATGTAGGGCCCATGCCCCCAAATTAGCATGAGCTTGGTCGTACAGGAGGATGAGGTCTCCTTCACTGAAGGAACGAGGTGAAACTGATTGATCAAAATGAGCTTTGATCCACTTCTTTTGTGCCTCGATGACTAAAGTAGCCAAGGAGTTTCATCTAGCCTCTCTAAGTAGAGGAGACACTCTTCTTGTGGTGAAGTTTTTGGTATTAATTCAATAGCTAACTTGAGTGAAGGTATGTCACACTCAATTGAGAGAGTAGCTTCTAGACCATAAACCAATTGAAAAGGAGTAAATCTAGTTGCACTCTTAACGGAAGTTCGGTATGCCCCTAGAGCCGAAAATAACATGAGATGCCAGTTGGGTTTGTAGATCCCAATCATTCCTTGAAGCATAGTGAAAATAATTTTATTCACGGCTTCAACCTGGCCATTAGCCTGAATGTAGTATGGCGTTGAGCTGTCGTGATGTAGACCCAACTTAGAAGTGAACTCTGCCACCATGTAATGACGAAAATAGGAACCATGATTGGTAACGATGGCTTGAGGGATGTCAAACTGAGCAATAATATGATTGAATATGAATTGAGCAGTTGTCTTACCGTTAGCGACAATTGTAGGCATTGCTTCGGCCCATTCGGTAAAGTAGTCAAGGACTACGATAATATAAGCATGCCCCCCAGCTGAGTGAGGGTTACACGTCATAAAATTGATGCCCCATTTTTCAAATGGTCCAACGGTAATGATAGGATGAAGAGGTATAGGAGGCACACGCATCTTGCGTTGATAGATCTGGCACGCATGACATTTCTGAACTGCTACAATGCAGTCTTTCAAAATAGAAGGCCAGAAATAACCAACACGAAGGATCTTCTGTGCGGTGGCATAACCAGACATGTGACCTCCAGAACCACCACTATGACAATCATTCAGGGCTTTCTCATCTTCCTCGAGGGTTAAACATCGACAGAGTATGGAATCCACTCCAATGCGATAGATCATATCTCCTACTATACGATAAGGTTGCGAATGATGCTGAATACCTCTGTGGTCATGTTTCGTCAACTCAGATCTAAAATTGGAGGTCTGGAGATAGATGATGATATCACCGTACCAAGGATCTAGGGTGCTAATCAAGAAAAGTGTTTCGTCTGGAAGATGTTCCTCAGAATGAGACGGAGCATAGTCAAAAGGAAGGGAATAGATCAAATCAAGGAAAACTAATTATTTCTTTGACTTGGCAATAGTAAATTCCAAATTGAACTCTTGGAGGATGACAATCCACTTCGAGTATTTGCCCCCCAGCAATTGTTGAGACAATATATAGTTCATGGGGTTACAATCAGAAATCATAGTTACAGTGCACAAAATAATATAATGAACAAAATTCTAAACTTCTTGAACTGCATCCAACACCAACTTCTCGACATGTGCATAGCGTGTCTCAGGATTGAGAAGGTTATGAGATAAGTAATAAACAACATGCTTGTTACCATCATCATCATCTTGTGCCAGAACCATGGCAATCGCACTGAAAGCGGTGGCTAAATAGAGGCAAAAATCATGATGATAGTTGGGAGGATGCAGTAGGCGAGCGTTGACAAGAAACATTTTCAGTGTTAAAAGGATTTCTGAGCAATCTCATCCCAACAGAAAGGGATGCCCTGTTTCAATAATCGTGTGAATCCTTTAGCCACTTCAACATAGTTTGGTATGAAACGATGGAGAAATTTTTCTTTCCCTTGAAAACTCTGTAATTGATGTAATGAGGAGTGAGAGGGGAGATTAACAATAGCCTCAACCTTGAGCGGATCAAGGGGAATTCCATTTTTAGACACAATAAACCCTAACAGTTGACTAGAATCAATGCAAAAGACACACTTGTGTGGATTAAGCTGAATGTTGTAGCGTCGAAAACGAAGAAAAATATGACGAAGGTGGTCAGGGTCATCCCTCTACTTAGCTGAATGAGCCAAAATTTCATCCAGATAAGGTTGAACGATGTGACGAATATCATAAAAACCATAGGACATCGCTCGTTGAAATGTAGCACCAACATTATTTAAGCCAAAAGGGAGTTTCTTATATGTGAAAGTACCGCAAGGAAAGATGAAATCAGTCTTATGCTGATTAGTCAGGAGAATGTTAATCTGATTATAACCAAAAAAACTGTCCATGAGGGAAAAAATCTCACTCCCAACATAGTTGTCAATGATGTGATCGATAAAGGGAGTAGGATAATTATCCTTAGGACAAGCCCGATTTATATCGCTGTAATGAACACAGACCCTAATAGTTCCCTGCTTCTTATATACGGGAACAATATTAGAGACCCATTCTATCAAGGGAATCATATAAATGAAACCAGCTCTAAGAATTTATTCAACTTCACTTTTTATGGCAGCAACTTTTTTAGGGTGCACTGGACGAAGACGCTGGTGAACAAGTTTTGAACCAGGGTAAGTAGGAATTTTGTACACCACTATACTAGGATCAATTCCGAGCATTTCTTCATAGGACCATGCAAAGATATCACAGAATTCATCGAAAAGGCTAGTATAAAATTGAACATCATCTGAGGAGCAAGTAACCCCAACATGGATGTTCTCGACGATTCTTGGTTTCACAAAAATGTCAATAGGCATCGTCTATGTAATATTGCTCAAGTTATCTTCCATAAATACTTCATGTGTCAACATAGGTGTTTCAAGCGGAGGAGAGGGAACTTGAGATGCAAAACGCTCAAGACATGTAGACATAGCCCCGAGGCCAGGCATGAACGAGGAACGATGATGACCATTGTCCCACGGTAGATATTCAAGGGACATAGTTTCCATGATGGCTTCATTGGATGAAAACACTTCTCTCAAAGGATCAGATGAATCTAAATAACCAAGCCAAGGGGATTGAGAATAAACGTCAAGAGACATGCTGAAAGGAGCGTGACCTGAGGGTGGAGGATATGATGCTGCAACGAGTTCACAATAAACAATCTAAATGGGACTCAAAGGCATCGAATCTTGAAAAGAAATGATCTGTTTAGGTGAAGGGATAATCCATGGGTCATCAAACTGAGAGATCATATTAACTTGAACAGTATTTGGTGGTGGAAGGGGAAAAGCACCCATGAGTGTAGGATATTTGAAGAGACTCGGCGCAATGGTCTCGTAGGGAGTAGAGATCTTATCCACATATGGAACATTGTTCTCGGAAGAAGAGGTGAATAATGTCAATTGATCGATAGTAACAATCTTTCCCTCATGTGGAAATTTCAGAACACGAACGAGGGTGGAAGAAACGCATAGCATAGCGTGGTCCAACTGTTATCGAGTAGAAGATTGTAATTGAGCTTGGCATCAATGACTTCTACTTCAACATTGACCATTCTCCCTTTCAAAGTAATCAGAAAACTAGCAAGAAAACCTAAAGGTTTTGATTCCCTTCCATCAAATGCTTCAAGGGCATTTGGAGACGAATTCAGAGCCGAAGAGCCAATGGCCTTCCAGCATGTAGATGACATAACACAGGTGGATGCACCTTCATCCATAACTACTCGATGGATGTCAAGACCATTAACAACAAATTGTATAATGAGCGCAATCTGGTGTAGAAGTTGTGGAATGAAATTATATAAATCGAAAGCGAGAGGGCTAGTATCGACAGGATCAACACCGCCGATCGTGGATAATAAAGATTTCTATTGAGACGGGAAACTCTGAAGCACTTCTAACACAGACATCGCAGATGGTGCCTAAGCCAAATCCTCAATAATACTGTAATTTTGAGCAGCACGGGCGTTTGGATTATAAGAAGACTTGCGGCGTACACCTTTGGAAGGTGGCCGTACAACGGGTTCAACATTGGGTCTTTCAATCTCAAGAGATCCAGAGACAGGTGGAGGAGGAGGACCATCATCGATCTCTTTCCTCGCTGCCTGCCATGAGCCAACATAATATTTCAATCGAGTAGCAATAGAAATAGATGTAGAACCGTTCATGATGAACACCTGAGAGCCAAATGGGGTAGATGGCTAAGGTTGCTCGACCATCTGAGTCTGCTGAGATAGAAAAAGTTCTTTAAGAAAAACTAGAGTTCCCTGAGTGCCTTTGAGAAGCTTACTAACTTCAGCCTGTCTAGGACAGTCCTTGGTGTAGTGCTCTTTGTTACAAATCAAACAAGGATACTTCGGCTTGTGTTGTGACCCATCATCAGCACGCGACTTGGAAAAATTTGGTTTCGGGTATCGACTTTGGCCTTACCTTTATCCTTCTTTTTCCCCTTAGAATTTTTATTCGTAGGATTGACCTAAATAGCATTGACCTCCAAGATTTTACAAGGATTCGGGGTGGAATCATGAGCAATATCATTGAAAGAATTAGAAATTTTCTTCCCAGGATTTGAAGGAGAAGACTTACGAGAAGTTTGAGACATAGAACCAATAATACCGTTGAAGGATGGAGTCGCCAGTGCTTTAGAAGTTCCAGGTCGAGGGGTATTAGGAAAAATATCATACAATGTGCCAGATTGAGAGTACACAAGATCAAGGTACTGGGCACGAGAAATGGCCTGTTCCTTGGTTATACATGCCCCCATGACTATGTCTTTCGCAATCTGATTGACAAAGGAGGTACTAAACCAATCAGTGAGAAGTTGATCAGGAATATCGAACTTATTCAAGTGACGATGACATCTCCATTCATCAATATGGTCGGAGATATGAGTAGCTTAGTCTTGTTTCAGGGATGTAAGGAGATGTGTCCTGATTTCATACCGAACCAGTAATTGAAAATGAGTAAGGAATGCCATCGCAAGAGAGTTGAAATCTTGAAAGATATCGCAAGATATCTCAATGTAAAAATTTGCAGTGGCACCTGTAAGAGTCCATTGGAAAATATGAAGGTGAATGGAATCATCAACCCAAGATTTAGAAGAACACCATAAGTGGTAAGTCATAAAGTGTGATTGGCGGTCTTCTCCGGACTTGCCCTCAAACTTAGGACAATCACCTAGAATATTAGTCAGAACCGGAGGCCAATACGGGTTATGAATAATTGAATCATTCGTTAACTTTAACACATCTGGGAGCTCCAACGTAGCGAGAAAAGGTTATTGAGGATTAAAATGCATTGGAGGTCTCTAATAAGGACCTATGTTCACATTCCACCCAGCCTAAGAAAAATTTTGCCCCCATATGTTCTATCTCGGAGGATTATAACCATAAGGATTATAAGCTGAATAATTCTGTTGATACTAGGGTTGAGGACCAGGATACTCGGGTTGCTATTTTTGTATAAAATGTGGGCCCTGAGACAGATACGTTTGCCCCCAAGAGCATAATATGGTCTTGGTTGATATGAAAGTTGACCAAATAAAACAAAAGGTTGTTCTCGATGAACCAAATGTTGACCTTGTAGAGGTTGACCTTGTGGACCAGAAGGTTGTCCTTGAGGACCAAAGGGTTGTCCCTTCTGGGTTGAAGGTTGTGCCTGTAAGGGTTTTCCTTGTAAGCTCGAAGGTTGCCCCTGTAATGAAGGTCCTTCATGAGTACCGGCCTGATGAGGATCAACGGGAGGAAAATAAACAAGATAACCATGCTCATCATAATGAAGCATAAATGAATAAACAGGGTTACCAACAACATCATAGTGATGAAAAAGAGGATTTCCAGGAATTTGGGATTGCTGAGAACCCTGAGAGCTCTGCTGCTAAATAACCAACAGATAATATTCAAAATTAAGGCCACCAAGAATCACGGGGTAGTGGAAACAACACTAGAAGCAGGCATGGCCCTTATGGAGGGAGCATAACGTCGATGAATATCTAGCATATGCTTGTCAAACACATAGGTAGAAGCCATAGGTGTAGTGGAAGCATGTGAGGTTTCTACAACACAGGGTTGTGATCTGCCCGGGCCAGGATTAATGAGCCATGTGGGATTGAGAAAAATGGACCTGTGAGTGTGAAAAGATCTAGATGGATGAGATGTAACAACCAATGTAGACGAAGCCACACATAGAGTAGGTTGAACTGGGACAGGCGTGATAGTAACTGATGGATCTGATGCTAAAGGTGACAATCCTAATGAAGGGAGGACTGAACTATGAGGAGGAATTACTGTGCTCGATTGTGCTATGGAAGCAACAACAGCCATAATCTGACTCAACGACCTATATCTGAGTGGAAGTGACACCAATTGTGGAGAATATTGGATAGAGACATGAGGGAGATCTTCTGGAAAAAGGTGATATTCTCCTGAGGAAACGGGAATTTCATCACTGCCAAAAGGAATGGATGAGTCCATGTCTAACTCCGCTGTAAGATCTTTGAAAATACTACGGGGGCTAGGAGGTATAGCAACAGCTAAAAACGATGAACCCGATGTAAGAGGAGGAAACTCTCCTTCTTCTCCAAAACCAGACTAAGCACCCGAAGGAGGCCAATTGAACTCGACTGGATCATCAGCAAGAGACCGGGTGTCAAGAGGAAAGATAGACGAGAGAATAGACTGCTAAAATTCGATAGACCTAGTGGATTGAGGGGTTTCAAAAGAAACGTCAGGAACATAACTACCACTAGGAGGCAGTGAGGACGATGAAACTGGTGTTTCCACCACTGTGATTGTACTTTAAAACAAAAAGAAAAAAGAGGGCCAATCGAAGGCTCCAAGACCAAGAAACTAAGGAAAACAAAAAACAAGCCAAGTAATCTAAGTTTTAATGGGTGTGTGTTCATGGGTAATTAGTTTTATGACACTCAAACCAAGCTCCACTATTTCATGTTTTTAGAGTCGAGAAACAGGAAAAATATGACTCTAGTAACTTTCAATTTTAAACGAGCATGAAAGAACAAGTGCTCGATGATCTCTTCTCTTTTTAAGGAGTCATGAAAATATTGAAATCAATAGTCAGGTAGTCTAAGCAAGAGGGTATACCAGCTTTCCGTGAACTTCCATATACACCTTGGTGATCAAATGAAAGAAAAAATGACTAAAGACTTAAGGTATGTGCAGGTAGTCTCCCTGAATGCTATTTTCGGTGTATCATGGTTACAAGGTGACAGACTTGGCTTCCTATGGATAAAAGGATTGCAACCTAGAGGGGTCTCCCTTTATATACTCGATGGTACGGGGAGCACAAGTCCATACTAGCACTGTCTAGAGCCTGATGGCGAACAACAAACACTAGGTTTTAAGACGTTGAAACACTTCTCTAGCTTAGACCACTAAATGTTGCATTGGGTTCCAATGTTTCCTTAGGTTAATTAAATAGATTTTAAAGTTGATCTTAGATTATGTCTCAGTTCCAAGGCCTTAGCAAATTTGGATTTCAATTTCCTTAAATGAAAACTACATGTAGAAGGACACCATTTTCCATTCAATGAAAGCTATTTACAAGAAGGATAAAGATCTTTCAAAGGATAGAAAAAAATGAGAACATGTAAATACAACTAGTAATGCATCTAATGCAATCGAATGAAAATGAAATACCCTTTCCTAGACTATCCAATGCTAGTTATGCAAAATAATTCTTCATTCCTATGCAAAGAAAAGAATGCACAATTTTTTGATTTTTTCAATGAAATAAAGTAGGCAATGCACTAATAACATGAAAAAACAAATAAACATAAAACACTAGCCTGAGAATTGTGAACGCAAGAGTTGAAATGAAATGACTCAAAAAAGCGGAACAAACACAAAAAACACCCAAACTAATGTTCAAATCAGAGAAAAGTTTCTAAAATGAACCAAAACAAGCAATATAATCTGTGTTCTGAGCACCGGGAGGAAGAACCAAAACAAAAAGTGAAATGATCATCCAACCAAATCAAATACCCAAAAGGATCAACGAAACTTAGCACAGTCACATAGGGAATGAGATCGATGACAATCAAAAGACTTGATCTCCCACCAGAAGGCTTGGTGCACAAAAATAGTCAGAAAACCTAAGGCTTTAAGCTACACCAATAAGAAATAGACAAACGACTGAGGAAAATAGGCCTATAGTAGTCAAAGATAGTCTCAAAAGCTCAATTGTGGATAAAACAACCCAAAATCAAGCACAACTAACCCAAAAACCCATTATAGAGGTCAAACCCAAAAACCTACAGGGATTGGCGTGACTGTAAGGCGGTATTCCATGCCAAACAGGGGATGGTGTGAGTGCTAAAAATGCAACCTGCACCAATTGGCACGACTGTCCAAATGAAAAGCGCGCCAAGCCAACTAACCATGGGAAAAGGGAAAAACTCAAATGAGAAGAGGTCAAACTTGACACTCTGGGGCTGAACAAGAGATTTAAACATAGATAAGAAAACCAGAAAAGATAGACAAGCAAATCAATAACCGAAAAACTACCCAACAAGGTAAAACAACAAACTCACACTGATCCCAAGGGAGTCACCAATTTGTTGTCCAGGTAAATCCTCTCTGCAGACAAAGACGATCCCTCTAGCCCTAGAGTGCATCTAGAAACAAGGATACATGTTAGATTGTAGGTTCCTAGTTATTCAAATGGAAAGAAGACACAGTAGAATGTCCTACCTGGGGTCCAATGTTGTTGTTGCGATTGTAGTGGTGATGAAGGCCTCTCACTCCTACCTCGGCAAGTCACAATCCTTTTGCGATCATTCTCGGACACTTGCACATAGATCAGAAATAAAGATAAGCATACAACATGATAACTCCATCCAAAACTACTAGTCAGTCAGAGAGGAGTAAGCATATTTGCATTCAATAAAGATATAACGCAAAAATGGGAACCAGACAATAGTCAGGTATTTATGTTAAGTAGAAATAAGAGATACAACCGAACTCTAACGTTGCGGTCTCCTCCAGCAGGGTTTAGCTGAAGCACGTCTCAATGCTCGTTGGGGAATTCAGACGAAATGAGGGGGTGAGCTCAAACTCTCTTAGTGGAGTTCCTCCTTGTTCTACCTTCTCAATGATTCAATTATTCATCTATAGTATCAATTCTCCAAGTTCAGCTATTCATCTCGTCAGCTCTTTTGCTATAATGTGTTCATCACGTTGATGCAAAGAGAGGTGGCTTCTTTTATAGAGGAAAAGGAGGAGGTTGGGATCCGTACAAATGTGGGAGGGAGTCATATCCTTTAGGAGAGTTCCAAGGGAGGTGGAAACTGCTAACTAAAGGAGGGAGTCCATGGTTGTTCAGTTCAACCACTCCCATTGACTCATCCTTGAGGTGGTTGGAATGGAACCTCCACCTCTATTTTTAAAAAACATTCCCAAAATAGCTCAACGCAGGTGTCTAACTGGGACAAAGAATTAGGTGGCGCGGGGACCAATGCTAATATTTCACAACGGCGCAAGGGTAGAAATGGCTACTCATGCCAAGGAAAAAATAGAGGTTTTTGAAGCTTTGCTCAGGGAATTTTTAGCAGAAGGAATATTATTCTCATGCAAAGAGATTCAATGATGGTATTTTCAATGCATGACACTTTTTATAAGTCACAAAAATGACCCTCTAATGTGTGGGATGGGGATCACAAGGATAGTGAAAAAAGGTTGTCTAACAAAGGGATGAAACGAATCCAAATGGCTGAGCTAGGGGTATTGAGAATAAGTTTCGAGAGATATGCTCAAAGGAGGATGATCAGTGTTGGGATTAAACAAGATGATGAGCTTAGTGAAAAGAGTCACCTTCACTAAGTGGGCCCATAGGCTATATTTGGCGCAAGTCTATTTTTAGACATGTCGATCATATTTTAGAAGTTGGAGGATGCTATTTGTGGATGGTTGATCAAGTTGGAAAATTAGATGAAATTCTATTTTTAGAATATTGGGCAAAGTCTATTTATAGATCGTCAATCTAAAAATAGATGCATGTCGATTATTATTAGATCTTAATAATAATCAGACTCTAAACATCAAATTATTCTCTTGGAGCACTTCAGTTTAGTACACAGATGTGACATAGCAGCTGAAAAAAGGAATTATGCTATTCTTGAGGGTTTACTGGAGCTATTGCATGGAGGACTCAGTTAGAACTCAAGTGGCAGAGTTATGACACAGTTGGAAAAGGAATTTATGGAGTTGTATTTAGTTTAACTCAGTTAGACTCAGTTGAGCTAGTTATATCTAGTCTAACTGATTGATACACTAGTGAGAGTGAAGTGAATTAATTAGTTAATTAATTCACAAATAATAACTCATTAATCAACTGAAGAATACATCAATTAACTACAGTGCATGGCAGTTTCAATGGAGACGAGTGGAGAGATAGGTGAAAGGGCAAGATAGTCTATCTCTTATGACTATTAGTGATGCATTGATTGCATCCAACACATAGTGGAGATGCCAATGAGGATTGCACAATCAATCCAAGAGTAATTCGAATTCATTCAGAGCTACTCTTCAACAAAGATTGGGCAGTGGAGGCATGCTAGCAGGTGGCATATATCGGTGCATGGATTTACAAGATTAGGCCTATATAGTGTATGACGATTGTGCTGTACTAAGAGCTTGTGATAAGCTTTGTATGCTTGTATGAGATTGTCATATGATCTCCATGTTCCATAATATATAGTTGGGGTTTTCAGCTTTAGGCTTTCCTGGTTAAAAACTGTGTTATGTGCGATTGATAATTTTTGTTTATGCTTCACATGTGTGTGCAATTAATTGTTTCCACAAAAGATCAACAAGTGGAATTGATTCTGTATTTTGCATAAAGTTAAATAGTGTGAAATTAGGTGAATCAAGGATATATGCATGCTTAGTGCATATAATTTCTACATGGTATCAGAGCATTGTTGATTGAAGATTGCAATTGTGAAGTGATTTTGTGCTGGTCGACAATTCGAATTTTCTACAGAAGATTCTTGGTGCAGAAATTGAGTATACATTGAAATGTCTTTCAATAGGTTGAGATTGGAGTATGCCCTTGATGGGAGCTTAAATTACATAGCCTAGAAGGACAGGATGGAGGCAGTGCTGGAGGATAATGGTCTGAAGGATTTCATCGATAGCGATGTGCCTAAGCTGGGATCTAGCGATGCTTCATTACTTGATGCATGGAAAAAGAAGACTGCAAAGATGAGGAGAATTATATTGGAAGGTGTGAAGGACTATATTGTGTCCAGCCTTCATTGGAAATATAATCCATTCTTAATGTGGAAGGCTTTGACAAACTTTTTCCAAAGCAGAAGTGACCAGAGGAAGTTGGCACTTAAAGACAAGCTCAGAAAATAAAAAGGAGAAAGGCGACAGTATTCCAAAATACCTCACGAATTTTTTCCACTACAAGAATGCGCTGGGAAGTGTGGGGGTTACTATTGATGAGGAAGACTTGGTGAGCTTGGCTCTCTTTGGGCTTCCGAAGAGTTGGCATAGCTTTGAAGACTCTGTTAATGGATGGGAGAAAATGCTAGGATGGGAGCAACTTTAGTTGGATCTTGTGTAGGAGGAGATAAGGCGGGGTGCCAGGGATGGATATTCATTGAATAATGAAGATGAAGAGAATTTTTCTTTGGATGTTAAAGCAAGGAAAGGGAATGGGAATAAAAATCCTTCTAAATCTGGTGCGAAAGGAAAGAAACAGGACTTGTCCAAAGTGAAGTGTTTTCACTATCACGAGCATGGATATTTCACCACTAACTATCCATATAAGAAGAAGAATAAGTAGGCTGCTAGATCTGTAGTTGGAAAGGCCTTAGCCTCGCAATTTGAGCTAGATTTTTCCTCGATCGCATGCTTGGTTTCAAGCTGCATGGGATCGGTGTGGTATCTTGATAGTGGTGCGTCTTTCCATATGACAGGAGACAAAGAGTTGTTCAGTGACTTGGAGGAGAAGGACCTCTAGATGCATATAAATATGGGAGACGATGGTCGGTATAGTGCGGCTGGCATTGGGACCATTACCTTTGAGAGGGAGTCCAGTAATCCATTCTTGTTGAAGAATGTCATGCATGTTGCAGGTCTGAAGAAGAACTTTGTCTCAGTCGCAATGCTGGAAGATAGGGGTTATGATGTTCTTTTCAGTGAGGGAAAATCTTTCCTTCGACATAAAACGACGGGTCAAACCAAGAAGATAGAGGTTTGAATTAAGAATCTCTACAAGCTAGAGGTAGATGGTTGTGCTGCAATGGTGGGAAAAGCAGAAGAAGTGGTGAGCCGCGATGAGGGCGAATTATGGCACAGGAGATTGGGCCATCTTCACCATGGCGCTTTGAATATTTTGCAGCAAATTTCTACTGGACTTCCTAAGGGTACTATTGCATAATCAGATTAGTGGAAAGGATGTACAATGGGTAAGTTTGTGAAGACCACTTTTCATGAGAAGTAGAACCGTGTTTCGGTGATCCTGGAGAGAATTCACACAGACGTGTGTGGACCATTCTCATTTGATTCAATAGAAAAACATAGGTATTATGTGATATTTGTTGATGAATTTTCTCGTAGATGCTAGATCTTCTTCATGAAGAAGAAGAGTGAAACTCTCTCAAAGTTCTGCGAGTTCAAGGCATTGGTGGAGAAGGAGTTGGGGAAGCAGGTGAGAGCTCTAAGGAGCGATAATGGTGCTGAATACATCTCTGGTGAATTAAAAGACTTCTGTAGCAAAGAAGGAATTTGAAGAGAACTCATAGGGCCTCATAACCCACAACAGAATGGGGTCATAGAGAGAAAGAACAGAACGATCATGGGTGCTGCACGAGCGATGCTGTATGATCAGGGCCTACCGATGCACTTGTGGGAAAAATCATGCAACACTGCGATTTATGTGAAAAACCATTCTCCTCATACAGTACTTGGGATGACTACACCCAAGGAAGATTTTACTGGTAAGAAGCTTGATATTTCTCATTTGAATATTTTTGGCTCACTTGTTTACGTTCATGTGATGAAGGATGCCAGGAAGAAGTTGGAGCTGACTACAGAAGTTGGGATATTTGTGGGGTACACAGAAACAACCCATAACTATTGTGTGTATTTTCCAAACAACCGAGGACTATTATGCGATGAGATATAAAATTCAATGAGGAGAAAGCCATGAAGTTGTCGCTTGAGAGGGAGCTACACTTGCATGCGGAAGAGGAACTTCTTGTTCCCAAAGATGAGCCTCTGGATTTGGATCAACCACAGAAGAGATTCATGGAGTGGAGGAGTCCACTCATGTAGAACCAAACATCAGACAAGGCAGGAAGCATACCACAAAATTGAGAGACTAAAGGTGGATGTGGCACAGAATGTAGGAGTTCCAACATCACAACGCAGACAGAGACAGTCACCTGACTGATATAATGGATACATGGTTCTTATGAGAAACTGTATTGTGACAGAGCCATCTTATTTTCAAGAAGAAGTGTAGGAGCCCACATGGGTAGATTCCATGGTGGAGGAGTATGACTCCATTTTCAGAAACAATGCTTGGGATATTGTTCCAAGGCTGGTGGGGAAATCAGTTGTAGGATCAAGATGATTTGCAAGGTAAAGCAAGCTACTGATGGGAGCGTCAAGAAGTATAAGGCAATATTTGTTGCGTGGGGCTTCTCACAAATTGAGGGGATTGACTATGAAGAAACCTTTGCACCTGTTGCATGGTATTCTTCCATACAGACCATCCTTGCTCTCTCAGTGCAGATGGGTTGGCACATTCATAATATGGATGTGAATACTGCATTCCTTAATGGGATCATTGAGGAAGAGGTGTAAATTGAGAATCCTGAAGGATTTGAGATCTTCAGCAGTGATTCACATGTGTGTAGGCTCAAAAAAGCGTTATATGGGCTGAAACAAGCACCCCGTGCTTGGGACACTAAGATCGACAACTATTGCACTAGACTTGGCTTCACCAAGAGTGAGGTGGATGCAAACCTGTACCAGATTGTGGTTGAGGGTAAGATTTTGATCATTGTACTTTATGCTGATCATTTAATACTAATAGGTGATGAGCAGTTGATACACTCATGCAAGGAAGATCTTGCAAAGGAGTTTGAGATGAAGGATTTAGGCCTCCTTCATTATTTCCTTGGATTGGAAATATGGCAGCGGGAAGGTGAACTATTTGTGTCTCCAGGCAAGTATGCCCGAGAGATAGTAGAGAAGTTTCACATGCAAGGCTACAAACCTATCGACACTCCTCTTCCAGGAAATTGGAAGAAAGAGGATGCTACACTGACAGAGGTAGTAGATGCCATTGTTTATCGACAGTTGGTGGGTTCTCTCATGTATTTAGTCAATACAAGATTGGACATATGCTATGCGGTGAACCAGCTTTCACAAGCGATGGTTAAGCCTACCAAGCCCTTTTGGAAGGCAGGCAAGCATGTCCTGAGATATCTCAGGGGCGCATTTGAGTATGGTTTATGGTACAGATAGATGGATGAGGTGAAGTTGCATGGCTTCACGGATGCAGATTGGGTAGGAATCCCAACAGATAGAAAGAGCACATCAGCAGGGATTTTTAGCATCGGCTCTATGACAGTTTCTTGGTACAGCAGGAAACAAAGATCCGTGGCACTCAGTTTAGCGGAAGCAGAATAAATTATAGAAATTTTAGCTGCATGTGAGGCTATCTAGATGAGGAAGATTCTGGTTGGTTTGTTTGGTTCACATTTAGATCCCATGGTGATTCATTGTGATAATCAGAGTTGCATTAAACTCTCGGTTAATCCTGTGTTTCATGATATATCTACAAATATTGATATCCGGTATCATCATATCATTGATTGTGTGCAACGGAAGATCATGTTGCTTCAGTACATTCCTACAGAGGATCAGGATGCAGATATTCTGATGAAGGTGCTCACCACGAGAAAATTTGAATACCATAGAGGCAGGATCAGGATGAAGTATAATCCCTATCTTGTTGAGAGGGACTGTTGAGATTCAACAAGATGATTAGCTTAGTGAAAAGAGTCGCCTTCACTAAGTGGGCCCGTAGGTTATTTTTGGCGCAAGTCTATTTTTAGACATGTCGATCATATTTTAGAAGTTGCAGGATGCTATTTGTGGATGGTTGATCAAGTTGGAAAAATAGATGAAATTCTATTTTTAGAATATTGGGTGAATTCTATTTATAGATCGTCAATCTAAAAATAGATGCATGTAGATGATTATTAGCTATTAATAATAATCAGACTCTAAACAACAACTTATTCTCTTGGAGCACTTCAGTTCAGTGCACAAATGTGGCATAGTAGCTGACAAAAGGAATTACACTATTCCTGAGGGTTTACTGGAGCTTTGGCATGGAGGAATCAGTTAGAACTCAAGTGGCAGAGTTATGACACAGTTGGATGAAGTAGTTATGGAGTTGTATTTAGTTTAACTCAGTTAGAATCAATTGAGCTAGTTGTATCTAGTCTAACTAATTGATACACTAGTGAGAGTGGAGTGAATTAAATAGTTAATAAATTCACAAAAAATAACTCTTTAATAAAATAAAGAATACATCAGTTAACTATAGTGCATGGCAGTTTCAGTGGAGACCAGTGGAGAGATAGGTGAAAGGGAAAGATAGACTATCTGTTGTGACGGTTAGTGATGCATTGATTGCATCCAACACACAGTGGAGATGCCAATGAGGATTGCGCAGTCAATCCAAGAGTAGTTCGAATTCATTCAGAGCTATTCTTCAACAAATATTGCGCAGTGGAGGCAGGCTAGTAGGTGGCATAGATCGGTGCATGGATTTGCAATATTAGGCCTGTATAGTGTATGACGATTGTACTATACTAAGAGATTTTGATAAGCTTTGTATGCTTGTATGAGATTTTCATATGATCTCTATGTTACATAATATGTAGTTGGGGTTTTCAGCTTCAAGCTTTCCCGGTTAAAAACTGTGTTATGTGCGATTGATAATTTTTGTTTATGCTTCACATGTGTGTGCAATTAATTGTTTCCACAAAAGATTAAAAAGTGGAATTTATTTTGTATTTTGCATAAAGTTAAATAGTGTGAGATCAGGTGAATTAAGGAAATATGCATGCTTAGTGCATATAATTTCTACAATCATAAGGCAGAGGATTCGAAGCCGCAAGAAGTTCACAATAGTCAATCTAAATTGGACTTAATAGTATTGAATCTTCAAAAGAATCGATCTCTTCAGGTGAAAGGATGATCCATGGGTCATCAGACCGAGAGATCATATTGATATGAATAGTTTTGGGTGGATGAAGGGGAAAAATACGCATGATTGCAGGGTATTTGAAGAGACCCGACCCTATGCTCTCGTAGGGAGTAGGGATTGTATCCACATACAGAATGTTGTTCTCGGAAGAAGAAGTAAAGAACAACAATTTATCAACAGTAAAAATCTTTCCTTCATGTGGGAATTTCAGGACATGAAAGAGAGTGGATGGAATTCACAGCATGGCTTGAGTCCAACTGTGATTGAGGAGAAGATTGTAATTGAGCTTGGCGTCAACTACTTCTACCTCGACATTGACTATCTTCCCTTTCAAGGTAATCGGTAAACTAGCGAGAACACCTAAAGGTTTTGATTCCCTTTCATCAAATGATTCAAGGGAATTTGGTGATGAGTTCAAAGCTGGAGAACCAATGGCTTTCCAACAAGAAGATGACATGATGCATGTAGACTCACCTTCGTCCAAAATTGCTTGATTGATATTGAGACCATTAATAACAACTTGTATAATGAGCGCAATTTGGTGCGGGACCCATGGAACAAAATTCTCTAAATGGAAAGTGAGAAGGCTAGTATCAGTAGCACCAACCCCGCCAATCACAGATAACAAAGCTTTCCATTGAGATGGAAAAATCTAAAGTACTTCTAATGCAAACATTGCATATGGCACCTGAGCCAAATCCTCAACAATGTTGTAATGTTGAGCGGCACGAGTGTTTGGATTATAAGAAGACTTGTGGAGTAAACCTTTGGAAGGTGGTCATACAATGGGCTCAGTACTAGGCCTTTCAATCCAAAGAGGGAAAAAATTAGGTGGAGGATGAGGAACAACAACGATCTCCTTCCCTGCCGCCTAACGCAATCTGGTATAATATTTCGATCGAGTAGAAATAGAAACATATGTTGAACTGTTCATCATGAAAACTTGAGAGCCAAATGGGGCAAAGGACTAAGGTTTCTCTACCATATAGGTCTACTGAGATGGGAAAGGTTCTTTAAGAATAGTTGTAGTTCCCTAGGTTCCTTTTAGAAATCATCTCACTTTGGACCGTCAAGGAAATTCCTTGGTGTAGTGCTCTTCGTCACAAATCAAACAAGGGTACTTCGGCTTGCACTATGAACCATCATCAGCATGAGGTTTTGAAGAATCTAGTTTCGGGGTATTGGCTTTGGCCTTACCTTTACTGTTATTTTTCCCCTTGGATTTTTTGTCCACCGGATTAGCCTGAATGACATTGACTTCTGAGGTTTTACCAGGATTCAGAGTGGGTTGAGAAGCAACATCATTGGACGAATTATAATTTTGCTTCCCCTGATTTGAAGCAGAAGACTTCTGAGAAGTCTGAGACATGGAACCAATAATATTGTCGATGGATGGGGTCGTTGGTGCTTTAGAAGATCTAGGTCGAGGGGAATTAGGCAAGATATCGTATAATGTGGTAGACTAAGAGTACAGAAGATCAAGGTGCTAGGAAGGAGAAATGGCATGTTCCTCAGTTACACATGCTCCCATAGCTATGCCTTTCACGATCCGATTGAAAAAGGAGGTAGTGAACCAATCAGTCAAAAGATGATCAGGAATCTCAAACTTGATCAAGTGAGGATGACACCTCCATCCATGAATATGATCCAAGATTTGAGTAGCTTGATCCTCTTTCAAGGATGTGGGGAGGTGTGTCCCGGTCTCATAGAGAACCTGTTAGAGTCGGTCCTTACAGCCCTCCGTCAGAGATCATTTCGCTTTTTTCATATCATTTTTAGGTGTCTCGCTCACTTCACTTCATTGCATTTCGCTAGGGGCATGCCATTGACTGACGAGAGGGTTTGGTCGTCTCGTATTTCCTCATGCTTGTACCTGCTGGGCTAATTAAAACTCCTCAGAAATCATCGAAGTTCAGGTCACATCATTCATGGTCATAAATGATTATTTTCATCAATAAGAGTCTTTTGGTTTTAGAAGTCTAGGGTTCAGTCTTTTGATGTATTTAATAAATGCTCGCAGGCCATGAGGATGGTTTTGAAAAGGTTCTTAATTCAAAATTTGATCATTAAACACATCTGAGGACATTTTTTTGTTCAAAACTCTGTTTTGAACAAGAAATTGTCAAATTCATTCTTTGTAATAATCATGTATTTTTTTTTTCCACCATAAAAAACTTCAATGCAGCCTCTGATCTTTGCCGAAGTCCAAACGCCAACATCCCTGCAAAAAAATCAAATCATTTCATTAGTTCAAACTCAGAAATTCAGTGAAAAATCCAAAGGATAGAGTTTCATTAAATGATAAAGTGCCAAATGAGAAACATTACAAAGTGGGTTGTGGAGGAAGAAAAATTTAAATCCAACTCTTGCAAGACATTTCTCCAAGTTATATAAACCATTTGAATCAAGTTACATTTTTAAATTCTCACAGCAAAGCCGAAGTTGGAGGTTGTAGACAAATTTCATTGTTGAAGGGCCAGAATTGCGCTAATAGTCATGGCGCGGCGCATACAAAGGAGCGCACGGCGCACTGAGCAAAAATTGGCAGTGGAAATTTACATGTGCGCGACGCACCAGACCAACGCGGTGCGGGTTTGCGCGCGGCGTGTTGAGCTCTCCAGCTCCAAACTCATCAGCAGTCAGTGATTTTTCAAATTCAAATCATATTTTTTCCTCCAAGTAAGTGTGTCAAAGCTCGCTCAATGATTTTTGGATATGCTGTGGTGGTTTAAAGGCGGAGAAAACAAATGTTTGAACGGTCAAAAAATTAACCCTATGTCTACATCCAAAATTGCTCCATAGGGTTTTGAAAGAAGTGTTGGTGATATTGTTGGTGTTTCAAACTTGTTTCAAACAACATGTATGCTCTTGTTATGGAATGTCATCATTTCCACTGTTATATTTACCACAGTCCCATTTTCAGTGTTCCCATATCCCTTTATACTCTTGACCCCCATGTGAGATCCCAAACCCTACTTATTACCTCT
This sequence comes from Pinus albicaulis, assembly GCA_034641835.2. Classification (NCBI taxonomy): domain Eukaryota; kingdom Viridiplantae; phylum Streptophyta; class Pinopsida; order Pinales; family Pinaceae; genus Pinus; species Pinus albicaulis. The sequence continues at coordinate 181,948,810 of CM076581.1, read as the reverse complement.
TTCCCTTCCATTGATTAAAATTCGAGTTTTCATAAGGATCAATGGTTGTTTTCATGTTTTTTATTACACTTTGTCCATTTGAATAACTCTTATATCTATCACTTGGCAAGTCCCCATTAATATTACCCATTCCCATACTATTTGTAAAGGTATATAATCCCAACATTTTCCAAAGCAGTGAGTAAATAGTTTGTCTTTTCCAAAGTCACTTGACAGTCCATTGTGTCACTTGACAGTCCGTTGTGTTACTTGACAATCCATTGTGTTCATTGTAACATTTCCCATAGTCCCCATTCCATGTTAGAAACAATTGTCATATTTGATAGTGAAAGGCAAAGCATCTAGTCATCATTTTCAGACATACTCCTAACGCTTGTTTTCGCCATATCTATATCAGCATATATTTTTCATACATCTTTATTTCAGCGCCATGTCAGAGATGGATTCAGTTTATGAGCAGGGGTATGACAGTGATTCCACAGCAGAGGTTAATGTGCCAAGGAGGTCTCACAAAAGTGGAAAAAGTGGCAGGCATGTCAGGGAGGAGCCCACTTCTTTGACCCAACTGCAGGCTTGCCCGCTTGCAATGGAGTGTTTTCAGCGTCAGTCATGTTTCCATTATTGTGAGATGATTTCCCAAACTCAGCATCATCATGAGTTAGCTCACGTATTTTTTCTACATTTGCATGATGGCCATGTGAACCTTGCTGGAGTAAACTTCATTTTGTCACCAGAGACCATTGCTTAGGCCACCGGGATACCAAACATAGGAGAGGAATGGAACAAACGACAACAACTAGAGAAATCCTATTATGAGCCATATATCAGACCTGGATATATGAGGCAGCTGAGCAGGGTATTTTAATTCTGATTTCTGAAGGATGAGTATGCACCATTGATGAGACTGATCATTTGATATTTCAGTTGCGAGGGCAGATTATCGCATCTCTATGCGTACCATATCCGTTTGTTAATGCATTTCACGAGGGTACGTATGATGAGCATTCCATACTTCATGTACCGTAACATAGAGTGGATGACATTTCTTGTACAGAAGAATACCCCAGCACAGCAGCATAACAGTATATATCATTACGCGCTGATCAAAATCATGGTGGTACATCAGCTCACACAACAAGGCATCGCATGGGATGAGTTCATCTCCCGTGACTTCTTTGCAGCGCCACAGCTACCTCCCTAGGTAGTTCATGATGAGGGAGAGCCTTCACACCAGTTTGATATTCTTGAGACTGAGCATATCAGTGCTCCAGTGTATGTGACATATCAGCGAGGCCACAGAGCCTTATTTGCAGCTACACGACGAGTACTATCTCCACCTTGGGTGGAAGGGGTCTCGTTGACTTCATCAGCAACGCGAGTACTATCTCCACCCGGGGTGGAAGGGGTCTCGCCTTCGACATCAGCACAGGTACAGGTTCAGGACAGAGGCAAGAGGCCTATGCACGATGAGGGCCCTTCACGAGGCCGTGACACTGATTTTATACTCATCGATGTTGATGCGAGCTCTCCTAGCTCGAAACTGAGGGAGGTCATCCAGGAGAAGAAAGCTGAGATTAGTACTTTGACAGAGAATTTGTAGAGATAACAGTGGGTGATAAAGTACTTGGAGCAGCGGAACAAATAGCTGGAGGATCAGCACACATTTGTAGAGCTGCGGCGAATCCGTGAGGATCGACAATTGGCTCGGAAGAGACCTCGTGACATGACACCAATTGAGCGAGAGACCGAAATCATGCATGTTAACATTCATTTGGAGAAGTTGTTGGCAAAGGAAAATAGGGACAAAGACATGCTCCTTCATATGAAGAATCATTATTGGGTCCGCATGCACGTCTGCAGAGCAAAAATGAAGATCTTGAAGAGAAGGTTGAGCAGAGCACTGAAACGGAAAAAGAGGTCTGATCCACTCCAGATTTTGGCCGAGGCTTCATTGGCTCAACATGAGGCATGATGGGGGATCTTCGCTCTGAATTTCAGCAAATTTGGAGAATTTTTTGTCATTTTTGAAAATTTTGGTCTCAAAACAGGTTTTTCCGCCCAACGCGTAGCGCGTCCCGACGCGTGCTTATGATTGGGACACTTTCTGGAGGAAACATTTGTACTTTTGGATTTTTCATGGTAAGTTATGCATGCTCAAAAATCTCTGAAGCATTTCATCAAGTTCTGGATGATCAAAGGGGCCAAAAACACCATGAAAATCACCTTTCTGCCACCTTTTGCACCAGCAGGAAGTAATTTTGGTAGAATGAAGTTTTGGAGGGGAAAATGAGCTCCAAATTGAAAAATTCCACTTAGGTTAGATATCCAACATCCAGGGCTTTCCAACGAGCTATCATGAACTCAGTTTGGACTCCGAGAAGTGCCCCAAAAATAGGATGAAAGTAGCGCGACGCACAGAGCTTTGGCGCGCGACGCATAGAGATTTTGGGCATGTTTTTAACCTTCCAGCTCAGAAATTCGGCTAGTTTGGACTAGTTTCACCTCTTGATGTAATTTTTGGTTTTTCTTGATGTAATTTGATGTACATGATGTAACTTGGGCACTTATTTACTTGTTCTAGATGATTCATTCACAAAAAAGTGAAAATCAAGTGAATGGATCAGTTTCCTAGCTTATAGAGGCAAGTTGTTTGGGTGCCTAGATTTTAGCTCCTTGTTTAGAATTGGTTCAAAATGCTCCTAGAAGCATGAGATCGACCCCTAGAGGCATGGGAAGGGGTTAGACTTGTCTATTTATTGTATTTTATGAGACACTTTCAGGGTTGGACTCTTGGGAAAAGTTTGGCACACTATTGTACATATTTTCTGCATTTTGGATAAGGAAAGATCAGAGGTTTTGCAGCACCTGTTGGGATTCTTGTGGCTTTCAGTTTTGATGGTGTGTTCTCTCAGTTATTTGTAAGTTATTTAATGTTTAATGTATGCCATTCCCTTCTTTTTCTTCTGAAACTAAATGAATGAGTAAATGAGGTAGAATCCATTGATTCCAGTGCTCTCCCTTTAAATTTTTTTAGTTTTATATGTTTTCGTCAGTTTGGAGAGGATCCTTGTTCTCCCTTGCCCTCTTCAGCTCCTTTTCATTCTGATCCATCCATACACATAATCAAAAAGAATCTAGACTACTGCCTACCTTTCCCCAACTCGAATTCTGCAAAGATCTGGCCTCATCCCCAAGCCCAAAATTGTTTTTCCCATTTTTCCAACGAAAACCCAGAAATTTAAAAAAAACCTTCCTATATATTTACTAGCCTAAAATAAATAACCATTATAAGTCATCTCAGCCCCTTTGAAGACCTTTTGCCGAGATAGACCCGGAGAGAGCCCTCTCATGTCCTCATAGGGCTAGCTACGAGGCTGAGCGTGGTTTGATGTTGCCTTGAGTTTTACCTTATTTCAGCCTAAGGTATATTTGAGCGCTAACAGAACCGATAACTGAAAATGTGTAAGGAATTCCATGGTAAGAGAGTCAAAGTCTTGAAAAATGCCACGAGATAGCTCAATGTACCACTTTGCAGCGGCACCAGTAAGAGTCCGTTTGAAAAGACGGAGTCGAATGGAATTGTCAACCCAAGAGTTAGAATAACACCATAAATGGTAATTCATAAAATGCACTTGGGGGTCTTCTTTGGACTTTCCCTCAAACTTAGGACAATCACCAGGAATATTAGTCGGAATCGGAGGCCAATACGTGTTATGAAGAATTGGATCTTTTGTTAAATTTGACACATTAGGCAATTCCAACGTAGCAAGAAATGGTAATTGAGGATTAAAAGGCATTGGAGGTCTCTGATAAGGACCCCTGTTAACATTCCACCCATCCTGCAAGAAATATTGCCCCCATATGTTTTGTCCCGGAGGATTCTGACCATAGGGGTTATATTCTTGATAATTCTGCTGATACTAGGGTTGAGGACCAGGATACTAATTTTGAGCATACCATTGAGGTCCTTGCTAAGCAACGTATGGATTTTGTTGTGGAATGTAAGCATGGAATTGATGTTGATTATACATCAACTGAGATTGATTTTGAGGGTAATAAGTGAAACCTTGGGTGCACTATACACTGGCTAATATTGACCTAGGAGGTAATAAGTGCCTTGGGGTTGGGCAGGTGGAACCTGTTGAGCAATTTTAGTGGGCTACTAAATAGGTGGACCTTGCTGAGTCAGATAAATAGGTTGAACCAGCTGCTGAGCAGGCTGAACAGGCTGCTGAACAGATTGAACTGGTTGTTGAACAGGTTGAATCAGCTGCTGAGCTAGTTGAGCAACTTGAAGAAGTTGCTGAGGTTGGGTAGGCTACCTCTATGGAGTAGGTTGGCCTAGATATTGAGGGCCATTGGGTTGCCTTCATGGAAGAGGTTGGCCCAATGGTTGAGATGGACCAGGTTTCCCCTAATAACTAGGTTGACCGGGAGCAAGACCATAGGGTTTTACTTGCTACACAAATTTTTTGCCATACTGAACACATGGTTGTTGTTGTTGTGCAAGAGGTTGTCCCTATGGTGGATACATTTTCCCCCTTGCAACATACGAAGTTCCTGGGTGAGGATGACCTGAAGGACCATAGGGTTGTCCTTGTTGGACCGAAGGTTGACCTTGTGGACCGTAAGGTTGTCCTCGAGGACCAAAGGGTTGTCCCTACTGGTCTAAAGGTTTTCCCTGTAAGGTTTTTCCTTGTAAGCCTGAGGGTTGTCCCTATAACAAAGGTCCTTGATGAGTGATAGTCTGGTAAGGATTTTCTAGAGGAAAATAGATAACATGATTGGGATCGATAGGAAATGAATAGATAGGGTTACTGATAGCATGATAGTGATGGGGAGGATTGAAAAGAGCTTGGGGCTGATGTGAAACCTGAGAGTTCTGTTGCTGAACAACCAAAAAAATACTCTTCAAAAGTAAGGCCGCAAGGAATCATAGAGATAGTCGAATTCATATTAGAAACAGATGGGGCCTCAAGAGAGTGAGCATCCAGAGAAGGAGAATATCATTGATGAATTTCCAACATCTTATCATCAAAAGAATAGGTGGAAACCATAGGGGTAGTCGTAGCCAAACCAGCAGGTGCAGTCTCCTGAGCATGAGCTTGTGATCTGCTCGGAACCTGATTGACAGGCCACGTGGGATTGAGAAATGTATACCTGTGAGTGTGAAAAGATTTCGATGACTAAGTTGTAACAACCAGCATAGATGAAGCCACACAGAGAGTAGGTTGGACTGGGACAGGCATAACCATGACTAATGAAATCAGTGTCAAAGGTGACAATCCCAACGAAGGGAGGACCGAACCCCTTGGGGGAGTAGATGTACTGGTTTGTGCTATGGATGAAACACCAGACATAGTATGACTCAAAGTCTGATAACCGGGTGGAAGTGACACCAATTGAGGAGAATATTGAACAGAAACATGTGGGATATCTTCTGGTAAAGGTTGATATTATTCTGTAGAAATAGGTATTACTTCACTGCTAACAGGACTCGAAGAATCCATATCTGATGAAGTTGTAAGATTTTCAAAGAGACAACGAGGACTAGGAGGTATAACAGCATAAATAAATGGTGATCCTGATGTAAGAGGAGGAAATTCTTCCTCATCCCCAAAACTAGACCAAGCACTTGGAGGAGCCAAATTGAAGTCAATTGACTCTTCAGGGGGAGATTGGGTAGCTAGAGGCAAGACAGTCAGGAGAATAGGTTGTGAAAACTCAGCAAACCTAGTGTACTGGGGGGTTTCATAAGAAACGTCAGGAAGAAGATGACGAAACTAGTGGTTTCGCCACTGTGACAATATTTCAAAATAGGAAGGAAAAATGAGATAGCCAAATGAAGGCTTCAAGATCAAAATCTAAGGAAAAACAAAAAAAGGCCAAGTAACAAAATTTTAATGGGCATGTGATCGTGGGTAATTAATTTTACGACATTGAAGCCAGAATTTGTTGTTTCATGTTTTAAGAGTCAAGAAACAGATAAAATATGACTCTAGAAACTTTCAATTTTAAGCGAGTGTGAAAGGACAAGTGCTCGATGATCTCTTCTCCTTTTAAAGAGTCACAAAAAGATCGAAATGACTACTCCGGTAATCTAAGTAAGAGGGTGTACCAAGTTTCCATGAACTCCCATATACACCTTGGTGATCAAATGAAAGATAAATGACCAAGGACTTAACGTACGTGCAGGTAGTCTCCTCGAATGTTGTGTTCGGTGTATCACAGTTATAGGGCAGCAAACTCAACTTCCTATGGATAAAGGATTTGAACCTATATGGGTCTCCCTTTATATACTCAATGGTATGGGGAGCACAAGTCCATACTAGTTCTGTCTAAATCCATAAGGGGAATGAAAACTGCTAGGTTTAAAGATGCTAGAACACGTCTCTAGCCTATACCACTACGATGTTCGAGTTAGGTTCCAATGTTTCCTTAGGTTAATTGAACTGATTTTATAGTTGATCTTGAATTAGTATTTCATTTTCAAGGTCTTATCGAATTCCAATCTCGAATTCCCTAAATGAAAACTATATGAAAATGAACACCATTTTCCATTCAATGAACACTAATTAAGAGAATGATAGAGATCTTTCAAACAATAGAAAACAATGAAATCACATGAACAAACCTGCTAATGCATCTAAAACAATCAAGCGAAAAATGAAAAACTCTTTCCTTGTCTATCAGGCACTAGTTATGCAAAAGAGATTTTATTTTTCATCCAAATGAAAGAACACATCTTTTTTATTTTTTCAATGAAATGAAGCACACAATGCACTAATTACACAAAAAAAACAAATACTAGTTCAAGGATTGCGAATTTAAAGAGATAAACCAACTGATTCGATGAAAGAAATAAAAACAAAAAAATGCACTCAAACCAATGATGCACTCTTCCAAACAAACATAAAACTTTTGAAATGATCCAAACGAGAAATGTAATCTATGCTCGAAGTGGCGAGAAGAAGAATCAAACGAAACTCAAAATGATCATTCAATAAAAAAAACACTCTAAGGATCAGGAAAAACTCAAATGAAATTGATCAAAGGATGATATTGACAAGAATAAAAAACTCAACTTCCAATCAGAAGGCTCACTGAGGTAAGACACTCAGAAACCCTAAGGCCATAAACTACACTGATAAGAAAATGGACAAACAACTGAGAAGAGCAAGCCTATGACAATCAAAACAATCCCAAAAAGAAATTGAAAATTATAAAACCAGCTCAAAGTCAAGCACAATTGACCAAAAACTCAAAAGGGAGGTCAAACCAAACACTACAGGATTCGGCGTGACTATAAGGTGGTAATCCACACCAAAGAGGTGTTGGCACTATTGCAAAACAAGCAACATGTGCCAATTAGTGTGACTGTTCAATCAAAAAGCATGCCAAGCTGCATATCTATGGGAGAATGAGCAAACTAGAGAGCAGAGGTCAATATTGACACCCTTGAGCTGAATAAGAGGACTCTAGACAATCAAGCAAGCTAGAAAAGACAAAAAAGCAAGCAAACGACCGAAGTTGACTTGACAGGGGAAAAACGTCAAACTCACACTGATCCCCAGCAGAGTCGCCAATTTTTTATGAAGGTAAATCCTCTCTGCAGTTAGAGATGATCCCTCTAGCCCTAGAATGGGTCTAGTAACAAAGAGACAAGCTAGAGTGAAGGTTCCTAATTAATGAATTAATAGAACAAGGTAGATTGGCCTAACTAGAGTCCAACGTTGTTTTCGTGGATGTTGTGGTGGTGGCCTCTTAATTCCTATCTTGGCGGGTCACGATCCTTCCTTAACGATGCTTGGATACCTACACAAAGATCAGCAAACAAGAGCAGCATACGAAACAACAAACTCATTGATAACTACTATCCAGTCAAGGAGGGTTAAGAATATTTCATCAAATGAAACAAATTAACGCAAGATGGGAACCAAACAATAGTCATGCATATGTATTAATAGAAGAAAGAGTTACAACTGGAGCCTTGACGTCACAGCCTCCTTGAGTGGGGTTCAGTCGAAGTGCATCTCGATGAATGTCAGGGAATTCAGACGGGCTGCAGACATAGGCCTAAGCTCTCTCAATAAGGGTCTATTTCATTCTATCTTTTCCGAAAAAGTGCATAGGAATATATTCAGTGTCTCTTCTATAAGATGTTCAGTTCAGCTAGCTCATCAAAGAAGGATGGCTATATTTATAGAGGGAGAGGCAGAGGTTGGGATCCCTACAATAGTGGAAGGGAGGCCTTATCCCTTGGGAGGTTTCCTCAAAAGGGGGAAACAAGAGGCCAAAGGAGGAAGGCTATGGTTATTCAGTTGAACCTCTCCCTACGACTCACCCATGAAGTTGTTATGATGGAAAATTCACCTTTATTTTTAAAAAAAATTCCATAAACAGATTCGCACAGGAAGCTAACTGAGATATAGCGCCAGCTAGCATGGGGCCCAATTTTAATCTTCCTCATTGGCGCGAGGGAATAACGAGCTACCAGTGCCAAGGAAAATTCATGTGTTTCTGGTGGCCTCTTTAAGAAATGGTCAACAGAGGGAATGTTTTCTTCATGGCAAGGGATGTAGTGATGGTCTTCGTAAGGCATGACACTTTATTTTGGTCACAAAAATGAGTCTCCAATGTGCAGGACGGGGATTGCAGGGACAATGATATAAATGTTCCATTTGACGAAGATGGTGTTATAACATTTAATTATGAGGTTCTAGAATCTTTGAAACTTGAGACAGAGGCTAAAAAAGACACAGAGAAAATTCTAGAAAAAGAGGCAACTATCAACCAGGAAGAAGAAAATAATGATCATCAAGATATACCAAAAAAACAATAAGAAGCTCCTCAAAAGAGAAAAAAATAATGGATTCAAAAGAACTATCCATCAAATCAAATCATTGGTGACATAAATGAAGGTCGAGAGCTTCGTTCATCACAACAAGCCCACATTTCTTTTCTAGCAACCTTTGAGCCTAGAAATTTTGAGGAAGCCATCCAGAATGATCTTTTTGTAGCAGCTATGAATGAAGAATTAGATAAAATCGAGAAGAATAACACCCGGGAATTAGTTCCACGAACAAAATATAAAAATTTGATTGGGACTAAATCGGTGTTCAGGAACAAATTTAATGAAGATGGACAGGTTACCGAAAACAAAGAAAGATTGGTTTGCAAAGGCTATGCATAAGTGGAAGGAATTGATTTCGATGAAACATTTGCACGAGTTGCCAAAATGGAAGCCATCTGAATTTTTCTTGCTATAAATGTTCAAGAAAACCCAAATTCTACCAAATGGATGTTACGTCAACATTTCTGAATGGAAAATTAGAAGAAGAAGTTTACATCGAACAACCTGAAGGTTTTCTACTATCAGAAAAGGAAGACTATGTTTTCAGGTTAAAGAAGGTTCTATATGGTCTCAAGTAGGCTCCCAGAGCATGGTATGCTCGTCTTGATGGATATCTACGTCAACAAGGGTTCAAGAAAGGTACTGTTGATAGCAATATTTATGTACAAATAGATAAAGATAATTTAAAAATCATTGAGGTATATGTGGATGATATAATATTTGGTAGCAATGATGATCAACTAAGTAAGAAATTTTCTACAAATATGCAAAGTGAGTTCGAGATGTCTTTACTTGGTGCGATGACATACTTGCTAGGGCTTCAAATATCTCAGCAAGAGAAATGAATATTTATATGTCAAGACAAAATACATCAAGGAAATGCTCAAGAAATTCAAAATGGAAGATTGTAAACTCGTTCTTACTCCGATGGTAATAGGTTGCATATTGAGCATAGAAAACTCATCTAAGGATGTGGATCAGAGGTTTTATAGATATATGATTGGTATTCTTCTATATGTAATAGCCTCCCAATGAGATGTTATGCAAGGAGTTGGACAAGTAGCAAGATTCCAAGCAGCACCAAAAGAATCACATATTATTATTTTTAAAAGAATTCTTCGATATCTAAAGGGCAAGGAAGAATATGGCTTATGGTATTCCAACAGTAACAATCTCATTATTCAAGCCTTTACAGATGCAAATTGGGCAGGAAGCATTGATGATCGTAAGAGTACTAGTGGAGCAGTATTCTACCTAGGTGGTTGTCTTGTATCATGGTTGAGAAAAAAGAAAACCTCAATCTTGTTATCTACAGTGGAAGCAAAATACATTGCAGCAATAACATGTTGCACTCAAGCTGTTTGGATGAAACAAACTTTGCAAGATATTCAAGTTCAATTCAGTGAGCCTATTCCCATATTCTATGACAACACCAGTGCCATCAGCATCTCCAACAACCATGTCATGCATTAAAAAAAAACACATTCCGATCAAATATCATTTTGTTAGAGAACAAGTCGCTGAAAAGAATATCAAACTTGAGTATGTTGGTACAAAAGAAAAAATCGTTGATATCTTCACTAAACCTTTACCTCATGAAGCATTTGAATATCTTCGCCAGAGGCTTGGGATTCTCCCAAGTTCTCATTATATTTTCCTTATTCAAAATATAAAGGGGGAGTGGAAGTGTGTATAGTTCCACAAGATGGTTGTGTGTCAGGGGGAGTGGAAGTCTGTACAGGTCCACAGGATAATTGTGTGTCAAGGGGAGTTACCCTTTTCCATTGATTTCAAAGGGGGAGAGAATGTTGTAGGAAGAGGTGTCATGATCGCAGGGGGAGTACTTGTGTTGCCATCAATTCCAAAGGGGGATATTGTTGATCAGTAGTTGTCATTGATGTCAACAAAAGCAGAACTAGAGGCTACCCCAATATTGCATGGGAATTTTTACCTACCAGATTACTATATTTTGGGTCAAGAATTCTTTTTATGGTTTCCACTTGTCAAAATGTTTCCATTGATATATGGCACGCCACGTAATTCTTCACGGTTTGAAGTAAATTCATGTTTGAATTTTGTAACCCCAGTTAGTGGATTAAAACCCCATGGGGTTGTGGCATGGGTCACTAAAAAGTCAATAACTAATAATTTTTAAGCTCCTAAAAGTTCTCCCACGTTCACTTTTTGAAGCCCCTCTCAACCTAAGCATTTATATAAATTGTAATCCTCATATCCTCCTTATGTAGGGATTTCGCTACCTGAAATAGGTCATCGTTGAATTTGCGCTCTAAAATTTGTTCTATGAAGGTAAAAAAGCTAAAAATTTTATGAGGAAAAGCTTAAATCGTGAGGAAGCTCCTGTTAAAATTTCAGATAAGGATGCGCAATATTTTTGGAGATATCATCTGCGGAAGTCAATGTTTTGCAGGCTCCTAAACTTCATCTCAAAGAAGTGATCTTGGGAAAATCATCATAACTCTCTCTCTAAGTATCAGATTGTTAAGTCCCTATATTAATAGTGTAGTCCCTTATTATGTTAGTGTAACCCCACTTATTGTTATTTTTGTACCCCTGTAACCCCCATATTTTTATTATTGTGCCCTTACATTATTATTGTTAGGTCAACTAGGATTACATTGTGGCCCCACTAGGATTATATTGTGGCCCCATGGACTCCTATATATAGAAGGAGGTTTTGTTCATTTGTATCATCCAAGATTTGTTCATTTATGTAATGTATTGGAGGTTTCCCCCTCGAAGTGGCTTATTTCTAAGGCATTGATATCTATTTTCTTCTATTTCTGGAGCTGGTTACACAACATTTGGTATCAGAGGTTTGGATTCTAGGGTTTCGCTGCTCCAAACAGGTCATTGTGGAATTTTCGCTATAACATTTTTTCTACGAAGTTTCAGAAGCTGAAATTTTTAGGGTACGAAGTTGAAATCCTGAGGAAGACTGTCTAACAATTTCAGATCTTGGTTCACAATATTTTTAGAGATATCATCTGTGGAAGTTAGGTCTTTGTTCATGCTCCTAAACAGGTAATCGTGGCATTTGCGCTATAATTTTTTTTTACGAAGGTTCAGAATCTGAAATTAGTATGGTGCGAAGCTAAAATATTTAGGAAATTCGTCAAAAAATTTCAGAGCTTGGTTCAAAATATTTTTGCAGATATGATCTGTGGAAGATAGTGCTTTTTCAGGCTCCTGAATTTCATCTCAAATAGGTGATCGTTGGAAAATTTCAATAAATCTCTCTCTGGGCATCGGATTGGAGTGCCGTAAAAAGTGGTCACAAGTAAACAGACTGTAGTTTCTTGGCTATCAATTTCAAAGACAAAGGAAGAAACAGTGACACGTGGCAAGTCGTACAATTTCACTCTATTGAACCAGTCCAAAATTAGGTCATTGTGGGAGATTAGACACAACTTTGTCGACTCCGGGCATTCAAAAGAGAATTCAGAGGGCTATTTCATTACTGAATTTTAGATATTGACGAGTCACAATAACAGAGATAATCCAATTCCAATATCGAGCTCCTCAAAAGCAAGTAAAAGGTGTGTATTTTTTTTCCCGAATTGCATAAATCTTGTTTGAAAAATCACTTTGAAGTGATTCCAAGGGCCTATTGAGCATATATTTCAGTATTTCGTTCTGAAATACCTCCTAAAAAGAATTCAACACCCATTAAGCCCTCAGAAATCTATACTATGATGCATGAAGTGGAAGAATTGCAGTATGAGATATCAAAATTACAGTACCAAGTGCAACAGATTTCAATCTTACAAAGAGAAACCGAAGTTGACATAGATGGTTTAAAAGAAGAAATGGAGGCTAAGTTGGATGGTTTGAAGGATAAAATAATAGCTAATATGGATGATAAATTAGTGGAAGATGACATCGAGCATCAACAACAAGTTCTACAACTCTCAAAGGATAACCTAACTTTGGTGCAAAATCTAATGAAACAACATGAATATCAACATCACATCGAAAGAAGTTCTGAAGCAGTCACAAAAACAAGAACTCGACAAGTACGATTAATTTCAAAGTATCTCAGCAAGTGGAAGAACTTTCCTGTAGAAGATTCCACGTGGGAGGATGAGAATTTTATACAGAAGCATCAAGAAATAATCAAGCGTTGAGGACAACACTTGTTTGAAGGAGAGGGGCATGTTAATTCCCTATATTAATAGTTTAGTCCCTTATTATGTTACTGTAACCCCACTTATTGTTATTGTTGTACCCCTGTAACCCCCATATTGTTATTATTGTTCCCTTACATGATTATTGTTAGGTCGGATAGGATTACATTGTGGCCCCACTAGGATTATATTGTGGCCCCATGGACTCCTATATATAGAAGGAGGTTTTGTTCATTTGTATCATCCAAGATTTGTTCATTTATGTAATGTATTGGAGGTGTCCCCCTCGAAGTGGCTTATTTCTAAGGTGTTGATATCTAATTTTACAAATACTGATAATAATTGAAGATTAACTAGTGCTCTAATTGAAATGAATACTGATTCACCACCCCCCCCCTCTCAGTATTTCCAATAGATTTATCCTGATTTTGGGTCCTGGTATGGACTCAAAACGTCGAGCAAAAAAAAATATTGTGGATAAATCCTAGAGAACTTATTCTTCAAATTCAAATAACCACAGAAATTTACAAAAAAGAATTGTTGCCCTACACGGAGGGGAATTTTAGAATGAGATCTGTCTGCTCGAGAATCTAAGAATCAAGATTGAGAGAAGGATAGCAGAGTTTTTATTTATTTACACCTCTTCCCTTATCCTTTCTCTCGTCAAGATTTCTCCTGATGATGGGTCTTGGTATGTAATCGAAACGTCGAGAGAAAATGTTTATTATGGATAAATCTCTAGAAAATTATTCTTCAAATTAAAATCACAATAGAAATCTGTAGGACTCTTGAAATGAGATTTTTTTACTCGAAATTTACGAAGAATCAAGATTGAGAGAAGGATGGAAGACTTTTTATTTATTTACATCCCTTCCCTTATATTTTCTCTCATCAGTATTTCTCTTCATGATGGTTCTTGGTATGGACTCAAAACGTCGAGAAAAAAGGATTAATGTGGACAAATATCTAGGAACTTTCACCAAAAAAATTTACAAAAAAGAATTGTTTCCCTACACTGAGGGGACTCTTGGAATGAGAATTTTCTACTCGAAAAACTAGGAATCAAGATTGAGAGAAGGATGGAAATTTATTTATTTATTTACACCTCTTCCCTTATCCTTTCTCTCATTAATATTTCTCTTAACGATGGGTCCTCGTATGGACTCTAAACGTCGAGCAAAAATTATTATTATTGATAAATCTCTGGGAGCATGTTCTTCAAGTTCAAATTGCCACAGTAATTTCCAAACAAGAATTGTTTCCCTACACATAGGGGACTCTTTCAATGTGATTTGTCTACTCATAAAAATAAGAATCAAGATTGAGATAAGGATGGTGGACTTTTTATTTATTTACATCTCTTTCCTTATCCTTTCTCTCATTAAGAATTCTCCTGATGATGGGTCATGGTATGGACTCGAAACGTCGAGCAAAAATGATTATTGTGGATAAAACTTCAGGAACTTATTCTTCAAATTCAAATCACCATAGAAATCTCCAAACAATAATTGTTTCCCTACACAGAGGGGACTCTTGGAATGAGATATGTCTACTTGAAAAAATAAAAATCAAGATTGAGAGAAGGATGGAAAACATTTTATTTATTTATATCTCTTCCCTTATGCTTTCCCTCATCAATATTTCTCGTGACAATGACTCATGGTATGGACTCGAAACGTCGAGAAAAAAATATTATTGTGGATAAATCTTCGCTTCTTCAAATTCAAATCACCATAGAAATTCACAAATAATAATGTTTTTCTACATTTGCTAGCGAAATTTCTATTAAACTTGTTAATATACATTAATGTGTTAAACTGAAAATAGATAATTTAAAGTATGTAGGTAGATCTATAGGTATTTAAGTAGGAAAATTCTAAACAAAATTAAAGATAACTAATTAAGCTAATTACTTGGGCTATTTTTTTTGGGCTATTTGTATAAGAAATATATGTGATTTTTTACATGTTTTACAAATGATATTAAAATAATTTAATATCTATTTTCTATATATGAATATGGGTATAGGTATAAAGTGAGTACAAATAAAAAAAATATTTATATTATTGATATTTTTTATTTTCCACAATAAATGTATAGTTACTTCAATGTTTAACATAAATTTTATATATATAATTGAAATTTTTTAATAAAAAATATATAATTAATGTTGACCATTTTTATGATATAAAATAATTCTAATTAAAAATATATTCTAATTAAAATATTTTAATAGTGTGTTAAGATGTGTAATTATTTTCATGTTTAACATGTGCCTAAGAAGAAGACTACCAGTTATTCCCTGCTCATTTGTTTGAAACCTTGAACCACATATTTTAAACTTTTTCTTTCTTTCCTTCTATACCAAAAATTAGTTATCATGAAATAAATGTATTTCATAAGATTAGAAGATGAAAGAAAAAAGGATGAGACATAATGAATGTAAGAGAATGAGTGATGGAAGGAGAATAAATGGATTACGTGAGATGAATATTATATGTATAGTATAAAATTTTATTTTCCATATAATTGTTTATAAGGAAAGAATAAATTTGGTGTAATATGAATGTAAAATTTATTACATACTTATATTTTTTAAAAGTAATAATCTTTGTGACATTATACTTTCTTATATTTCTCTAGATATATTTTATTGTACATAATGATATATATATATATATATATATGTTCATGACAAAAATCACACATCTATTTCTACTTAGTAATCATATTTTTATGGTCACTAAGATGAGGCCATAATCCCATAATGAAATGCTATAATAAACCAGCTAATCTATACCTTACGAGTTAATCAATAAAAAATTATTGTCATCACTCTTAAACAATTATAAAATTTTAAATAATTTTTTAATATATATATATATATATATATATATATATATATATATATATATATCTTCGTCACTCTTAGATATTTCTATAATTTTTATTATTTTTAATTATAAATTATTTTTAAAAAAATACAGTATATAATTTTAGTAAATTTCGTGAAATATAATATTTATAATAAAATAAAAATAAAAATCCCTTTTCAATAAAGAAACTTTACTTTTTATTATTGAGAAAATTAATATTTAAATATTAATAACTTATGCTTCCCTCTATTATAACAAATTTTAACATTCATATAATTAATATGTGATATATTTTAATATTGACAAAAATAATGTGTCATATATTATGAAAATTAAAATAATTCAAATTCAAGTTATATTTAGCTATGCCTTTTCGTTTATGATTATTGATTATTGTACACGTTATGAAGTGGATTTATTCTCCGATGTCGTAAATGCATTCCTAAAATAATCAAAGTTCAACTTAACCCAAATATTTCTATATCATTAAATATATTATTCCAACTTCTAACATCTTTTTAAAAACTCACTTTTATCCACGAGGCCGATACATAATTGAGGTTGAGATTTTAATGTTTTTCGATCTGTCTTTTCACTCTACAGAAATCATAGATTCCGAACTCCTTATTCTTGTCGTGTCGATAAAAAAGCAGTATGATCCTACGACTATCTGGAACTTTTAACCAATCTTGTTCTAAAAGATAAACAGCACCTGCTAGTCATCTATCAGAATTTTCCCTCTGTGGCAATTACAGAGATTTTGTAATCTCATGCAATCGAAAAGCGGGATGATCCTGGAAGTTATTTGCCAAAAAATCAACAACAAAAAATGTTTTTTAAAACAAAACATGTTTCTTTTGGTTTAGTTTAAATTACTTGCATGCTTTTTAAAAGTAGTTTTTTTGCGTGACACTTTTTCAAACCCAATCACGAAGTTTTTTGCGTGACATTTTTGCTAACCTCAGTCACAATGATGGATTAATGTTGATGTTTTTTCAATCTTTTTTGCTAACTTCGGCAAATTGATCATGTCGGGACTAAACCCTAACGCTAATGGCATCAGATGCCAGGAAGTCCGTAGACAGTCTAGTCTCCTATAAATTCATGTTGTTCTCCTGCATTACAATCAAGGTATCTGAATATTTGCTTAGATCAGAATTACATTGATTAGAGATCATTCAGTTGATTTGCAAGAGCCTGCTGCTGCTACTGATACAAGTATATTCTCAGCATGGCTCTGCAGTCGACGACCTTTAAAAAAAGTGAGCAAATTCGCCATTTCACTCATCCACAGCACGCCCTAACCCTAACCCTAATACCCCTGACACATCCATTCACCTGCCATGGATGCAAGGAACAGGGAACCGGGGCTAGATACAGATGCAATGAATGCAACATCAACATCCATGAATTCTGTGCGAACGCTCCTCCTTCCATCTCCCATCCATGCCACAACCAACATCCCCTCATCTTCTACTACAAGCTTGGAACAGGATTCGCCAGGTCTAAGTGCGATGTCTGCGGCCATTCCTTCAAGGGATTCGCTTACCGCTGCAATGTCTGTAACTTCAACATCCATTCCTGCTGTGCTGAGCTTCCAAGAGAACTCAACTTCTATGGCCATCCCCAGCACGCCCTGAAGCTTTTCCATGGGCCTCCCTCCGCTAAGGGTTCGTCCTACACATGCGGAGGGTGTGGCAAAAAGGGATCGTCTTGGGTTTACCGCTGTGCTAAATGCGGTTATTTCCTCGACAAAGTCTGCGCCCAAACGGCCATCAATGGCTTTCAGGGTATCGGCGCTGTTCGCGCAAAACAGAGCAAGTTCAGAACGGCGGGGCGCCTTGCCACGCAAGCCGGTGAGTTCTTTGTGAGCAGTGTCGTTCAAGGCCTCGGAGAAGCGGTGGCAGGTGTTATTCTTGACGACGCTACCAGAGACTGCAATCCTCATCCTGATCACGACAACCATACTGATCATTAAACGCCAACCATACATACTTGAAGATTTGAATGCTAATTATGCGCTCATTTCGGATCTGTTTTATAGATTTTACTCTGTAGATATCATGATAAATGTTTTCGCTTCTTTCGTTTTTAGTGCTGGTGAGATTTTAGGTAATCGTTTCAGCTTTCCTATTAACAGCGCCTGAGTTTGAGAATATAGTCTCTGTAATTCCCTACTGTGTAATCTATATAACTTTTATTAACTGAGTATGAATGATATGCAATTATTGCCATGTGTATGATTGATATGAATGTGACCCCGCTCTTAGAATTCAGTGTTACAAATTATGCAAATTCAGCGTTATAAGTTAATTACACAAATTTTGATTACAATGAATTTAGGTATTAAATTTTTTTTTATCAAAGTTTTATTAATTATTACACAAACTTGATTGATTGACTACAATAAACTCAGTGAAGAGTATTTAAATTTCTTCGACGAGTAACTAGTATAAAATAATCTCATATACTCTGAATTCAATTTTTACCAAAATAAAACTTAACTTGAAATAGACTCTGACTCTTCAAATCTAATCAAATTTTACATATAAAAGTAATTACAATTTCTAACAATTATTGCGATATGATTGATATGAAAGTCACCACACTCCTGCAATTAAGAGTTACGAATTAGGCTTCATAATCAAAGTTCTCTGTCATCACCAACACACCAAGTTTAAATGGCCTTAGTCGAACCGTTAGTTTTACGAATTCTGCTTAATAATTGAAGTTCTCTGTAATCACCAACACACATTAAGTTTAAATGCGGTAGTCTAACTGTGGCAGCATGGTAACTTTTTATCTTTCACTGATTTTATTTATTTTTTTTTCTTATATTTTTCACTTAAATTTGTTCAAATTTTAGTAAAAAATTTTCAAATTTTAGTAAAATTGGTTAGAATTATAAATTTGAATAGTTAACTATATATTGATTTTTTAAATAGTAAATTTATACTTTCAAAAACTTGTTTTAAATAACAAAAAAAATCATAATTTATCAAAATTTATTTAGCTAAATTCCAAAAATATAAATAAATAAATAAAATAAAATTTAAAATAATTAGACTAAATAGTTTAAATGTTTTGACAACATGGTCTTTGCTTTGTATTTTTTTAATATCAAATCTATATCATTTTTTTTTTGGCATTTTTCATGGATACTTATCATTCTTTTTGAAATAAATTTTTCAAATTTGCATTATGTAGTTTGCATAATTTTTATGTTTTTAAAAATGTTGAATCTATTTATGTATTTAAAAATAACAGAAATGGAATTTTAAAGAACTAAACCCATTTATGCATTCAAAAACACATTTTAAATAATAAGAAGAATACATATTTCAACCAAAAATTATTTTGTCAAATTATGAGAAAAAGTCAAAATTTAGAATAATTAGACTAAATGGTTTAAATGTTTTGACAACATGGTTCTCTACTATCTAATCCATATCATCTCACTTTTTTTAGTTTTGGGTGTTTTCTAGACACCTATTACCTTTTTTTGAATTTTTTCATGAATTTGTGAATTTTATAAATTTGAATTATACAACCTACATAATTTTAATATTATAAAAAAAATTTAAAATATTGAATTTATTTATATATTAAAAAATATAGTTTAACCAAAAAGATTATTTTTTTTGAAATTTTTCATGAATTTGTGAATTTTATAAGTTTGAATTATACAACCTAGATAATTTTAATATTTTAAAAGCTTTTTAAAATGTTAAATTTATTTATATATTTAAAAATATAATTTAAAAAAAAACAAAACTTCTTTAAAAATAATAATATAATATAATATAGAATAGTTAATCAATATCATATTATTCATTTTAATAATTATTTTTAATAACCAAAGTTCTTTGAAATGATCTTCATGCACAAAGGTTTTAAATGTTTTATAATTTTTCTCTTTACTAAATAATTTTTTAAAATATAATTTCAAAATATGTATTACAATAAAACTGTAATTAAAATTTATTATTTATATTTATATTTTAAATAAAATTATTTTTAAAAATTAAAAATAAAAATGAAATGTTTCGAATACTCATTTAAACCATATATCATTTTCAAATTGTGGTCGGTAACAATAATAAACTTGATCTAAAGATCTAAATGCTTTTCAATATTTTGCCACAAGTCTCCAACTCACGACAGAATATTATAAAGCTTCCAACTCACGACAGAATATTATAAAGCTTTGCCTAATTGGAATTTGTTATGAGATGAATATTAAAAGGCTTTTCCGAATTGAAATTTGTTATGAGATGTCAGCAGACATCGCGATGGGAGAAATAATTTTTAATGATGTGATATTCAAATTAAAACGGATTAAAAGAAAATTAAAAACAAATTTAGAAATGTAGTAGAATTTCAAAAGTATTGTTAATTTTTTGCTGATTTGATTTTGAGGTGAAATTTAGAAATGTAGTAGAATTTCAAATGTATTGTTAATTTTATGCTGATTTGATTTTGAGGTGAAGATGACTTTATTTTCAAGTATTATTAAAAGAAATAAAAGTAATTAAATTTATAAGTATTTATTTTGGAATATAGTTTTATAAATTTAATTTAATTATTTAATTAAAAAAGTGGAAAGTGAGATTTAATTTTATAGTATATTCACAAATATTTTTAGTGATAGTTATTAATAAGAATTGAGATTTATTTAAAAGTTGTTATTATTTTTTTTCTTTTCAATTTAATTCAAAAGAATATCATAAAATTATATTAAAGTAAATTATGTAAAAAATATGTTGACTATGAAATGAAATACAATTTTGTGAGAAAATAGTATTGATGAGTTATAGTATTGATTATGTAACACGTTTTATGGTAATGTAACAAGTCTATATAAAAGTTAACTTGAATATATATATATATATATATATATATATATATATATATATATATATATATATATATATATATATATATATATATATATATATATATATATATATATATATATATATAAAATAAAGAGGTTATAATTTAGTTCATTTTTATGATTTTTATATAAGATAAGTGTTTATATATCTATCATAAATTAATACCTATCACTATTTACCAATTATTTAATTTATATAACTATACTAGCATGTTTTTAGATTTAACATCTTTTATTATTTATGTCATATTTTGTGATTCTTTCAAATTTATATTTGGTTCTGTCTTAGTTTATCCATAATCACATTTATGGTGTTACTCACATTATATTATATAGTGATCCTTTGGAGATTTAGGTGGGTTTTATAGAGAGAGAGAGAGTTGTATAATGGTTATTTAGGTTTTAGGTGAGTCTTTTGGAGTATAAATAGTTGATGATTTATTATATTTTTATTGTAAATATTTTTCATAAATTTATTTTTTTGCTATTAAAAGATTCGGAAATTGGGGCAGGTTTGTACTCACATGACATGGGTTAGGCTTATACTCACAAAACATTGGTCAATTTAATATATCACGACTATAACCCATAGGTGACCCACACACAGCCCTGGGTCATGGGTAAAATAGAGTGGATTTGAACCTTGGATCTCATACTTTAGATAATACTTCATATCATAGTCATTGTTAATTGGACCTTTTACAAAGAAGGACATAGGGTGGGCTTTGATCCACTTTTTTGTGCATGGGCCATGAGACCATTGTTAATATAGTATCTCTAATGCAACTATATGTTCAACCACTACTTCAAGGTTCCCCATGGCTTTAGGGTTAAGGAATCACAAGAATTGAACCTTGCCCAACGGTGAAAAACTCCTCATTCTCCACCATTAAATCCAACCCCTTTAAAAATATTATATTTATTTGATTACATATATTTAATTTTTTTTTTAATACTATATATATTTCCAACCTACATTATTGCTCGAGTAATTATTTACCTCTTGCATTCTCACATGGTTGACAATAATGGAGAGGAGGGAGGATGTTACATAAATATGTGGTTGAAGGTTTTCTAGAACTACTGTTGGGACACTTTCGACTATCGTTGGGATTTATTTTGGTCCTGACATCTATATTTTCATTTCAGTACTTTTCACATGATGGTGTTATTCTAGTGTGTTCAATATTTTTGGTTAGAATTTTCGGTTTAAGGTTGTAACTATGGGTGTTTGTTGTTATTCATTGGAGAACTTGTTGTTGGAGTTTTTCTTCTACTAGCGATATGCTTTTAGCGATGGTACGAAGGCTTATATATTGTGTGAACAAACCTTTATTAAAGGCCCACTGTCTATACATTATATTGTTAATCCCTGCCAGCACGCAAGGAACTATATTAATTGATAGGGTGTTTCTTAGTATTAGTCACCCAAAAATGAAGATTGTAAACCCAAAATTTTTAGCCAACTTTTATTTTGTCCTTTTTCACTGTCGTATCAAATATTCACACTCCTTTTTTGTGGCCAATGAATAGTTTTGAGGTCTTATTGGCCTCTTCCTGGGGTTGAGAGCAGCATACCAATTTAAAATCTTAGATTAAAAGAGCTTATTGTAAAAAAAATAAATTTCAAAAAAACCATGGTGGACTAATGCTAGCATTAGTCGATTGAAATTAAATGTTTTTGTCAATACTCCACAATTCATGACCTTAAACTTTTGAAATGTAAACCATTCACTTCTAAACTATCACCTACATTGTCATGCAAACTGTAGGGCTAAGGGGTTGAAGCTGAAGGTTATGCAGGACACTTGTAGATGTGTTTGCAATGAATAGGAAGTGATCAGTGAGCAGTGAAGAGGCAGCGAGAAACGAGTAGTGAACACAACAAAGAGCAGCGAACAAGGTTAACTTCTCAAATAGGGCAGTGAGTAGCAAACAATGTTAACTTGTCGATACGTAAAACAAGGCAATTCCAACAGAGTTGTTGGTTTGAGGGGTCCTGACCCGGGTTGAGATTTATCGTGCAACCAACAAAACCCTCTAACTACTGGCCCTTTCGGCAGTGATCTACTTGCACAGATCAAAGTCTCACCCGAAGCAGTATGGGGGGTTGTTGGAACCAGGTTTCTGCACCCTGAGGAATATTTTGATGTGGTGGCCCTAATCAAACTTAGTGGAGATAATATAAAAGGTTCATGCATGGATAGTCAATGGATCTAACCCTTCCATATATTATTAGGGAATACTTCAATATATTTTGCGCAGAGTAATTAAGTATACTTTAATCAGATCTATTCATCTAACATCAACTAATATTAGCACAGAGTGAAATTAACCATTAACAGAAGTAAATACATAATAAAAAAATAAATCAAAAGTAAATAACAGAAAATCAAGAAAACAAATCACATAAGAATCCAAGTTCACCAAAATCTCGTATTTATTAAGAGATCTTTCAATTCATTACAATCTGTCTTCTGTGCACACAAAAACAGAGTTTGCACATAGCTCAGGACTTAGGTCTCCACACACACAACGAGCAGGAGCCTTCCTACCCAGACAAACCCAGACTTAGATCAAAACATACATACATCATCTCATGAGATATCGTTATTCGACTCAATCCTTACATATTTATATTATCATAAATGCGCACAGACCATGGTCTCAAACCATGGTTTCAGACTCATGGTTTTTCTCCTTAAACCCATTACAATGATTAAGGTACTTTGACCCACCCCAAATCCACTTTGACTATTTGTGTGCAGCGCGTATAACAAAACCTAGAAAAAGCTAACCCAAAAAAGTAAACCCAAGGGACCTTGCTCCAACGAGCCCCCAACACAATCTCTTGACTTTTCCCAAGTCACCGCGGGGTGGTTTCCTTCATCTTCTCCTTCAATCCTTCGATAAAGCTCCGAAGTGGCAAGATGAATTCAACTCTCTGCATGGCGGCACTCTACGCTTCATTGAATAATTTTGTTGTTGTTGGCCCCTCAACTGCCAAATTGATGCTACGTTGTGTTTGATTAGAATTTTTAGGGTGTTATCAAGGTTCTACGAGAGCTACAAGGCTTCCTCAGCCCAAGGATGCATCCATGTCTCCAGAAGATGCTCTCAATGACATAGGTCTTCAATCTCTGTCTGAATGGCTCTACCTTCATGAATTTTGGTAAGCCTTTAAGCCATCACTAATGTTGGCGCTACCATCTTGATCTCTATAAATTAATTTTCCTTGATTCTGAGCTCATTTCTTAATTGTTGGACTATTGGGTTGTTTTGGACAGAAGTACAAACAACGATGGCTTCATCTAGAAGGGTACGACATTCTACCACTAATTTTGTGACACTGTTAACTGTGGTGGAATTTACCTCTGTTGTGCACTGTGCTTGAACCTCTAACAGTGTCTCTGTTTGGAGCTTCATCTACAACTCAACTATCTGTTGCTCAAACTCTGCCCAAACAGTCTAAATCTCTATTTGTGATACCTTTAGTGCAGAAACTAGGCTCTCTAACTTCATTTATGGCGTGGCTAATGCAGAGAAAGTTACCTCTAGCAGGTCACCACAAACTTGATCGATCATTTCTTCTAATGCGATGCAGAGATCCTCAGCTGTACGACGCCCTTCCTGTCCAGTTTGTTGCTTCTGCTGCAGTGCTACTCCTTGCTGCTAAGACTCTTTAGCAGCGTGGAAGGCACATGCCTCTCGGTACTGTAGCTCATCCATGATTATGCATTAGTACAAAATGGCTAGTTAGTTACTAAAACAACAACTAAAATTTACATATAAATGACTATTTTTCAGTCAATGACCAATAGTAGCTAATTTACAGTATCTCATAATGCGACCAACTTTTGGCCATTTTTAGCTTAGTCATTAATTTGTTATATCAATTTTGTTGTGTAGTTGTATAGTTGGTCATTAATTTGGTCATTGATTTGGTCATTAATTTGGTCATTAATTTAATCATAGATTTAATATTTGATTTGGTCATTAATTGTCACAATTAATGACCAAATATAAAACAAAATATATTACTATATGATCACCCCAAGAAAACCAATTAATGACCAAATAAATATGACCAAAATGTTGGTCGTGTTATAAGCTACTGTAAATGAGCTATTAATAGTCATATATATGCAAATTTTAGCCTTTGTTTGAAACCAATTAATGACTGAAGAAATATGAATCAATTTTAGTTGTGTTATAAGATACTGTAAATTAGCTACTAATAGTCATATATATGATAAATTTAGTCATCATTTGTAGTCACAAATTTATCATTTTCAATAGTCATTTATTCATTATATAAATGACTAATTTAGTAGTTTATAGTCATTTCATTTACTTTCATTAATAATCATTATAAATGACTAATTTAGTCGTATATTCATTTTATTTGTGTTCATCATTAATCAATCTAAACTACTATTTTAATAGTTTTAGATTGATTTTAAGTGTTCATTATTAATTATAATAAACTAATTAGTATGATTTTGCAACTAAATTTAAAAAAAAAATGTCATACAATTTACATGTTCATATAATATGAAAACGCAAAGTTACATATGTTAATTACAATACCAAGTAATGTCAAGTGAAAATATAAATAATTCCAACCACATAAATTATATTATATAAAATGTCAACTATTACAATATGAGTTTCCAACTTAATCTTGGTTGGAGTACAATTTACAAATAAAATATTGTTCACCACTTCAAAACATTATCATTATCTTTACAAGGAATTGCAGGTGAATTTATCATTAGTTTTTATGTGTGTGTATTATGCAAG
The DNA here is from genome assembly GCA_034641835.2 of Pinus albicaulis. NCBI lineage: Eukaryota > Viridiplantae > Streptophyta > Pinopsida > Pinales > Pinaceae > Pinus > Pinus albicaulis. The sequence continues at coordinate 181,923,235 of CM076581.1, read as the reverse complement.
ATATTGGCTCTACGGGTAACACTAGATGAGTACACTTATCTCTCTTTGTCACTCTAGTATTATTGTTCCCCTCTTTATTCAATCCTTGCTTCTTACCGTCAATACTGAGTCCATTTTCTACAAAAAGAAAAGAAAAAAGGTTACAATGCAGAGTATAAGGCATGAAAGTCAATGAACATTTGAATATAAACTAAAGTAGACTATAAAGGATTTATACGATATATACCTCAACATCAGCAATATTTTTAATGTCATTTATCCCCATAAAAGCAAGAAACTTGAACAAGTTTTCTTTAGTTGGGAAATAGTGCCCACTATGTGGCTAGATGACTTGTATAAACAAAGAAAATAAAATGTCACAAATAATCACAACAGAGCTAGCAATTTATACTAAGAATGTCTCATGCTCCACTTTTGTAGATGTATCATTTCCTCTAGTTATCTCTAAGAAGTAGTGACACTTCAACAATAAAATTGGTTAGTAAAAAATTAATGGGTGGAGAAAAGTATTGTTGATACAATATTACAAGAAGAAACTAAAAAAGAATAAGAAAAGACTTTGTAAATTGAGATAATAACTGGGAATATAGCTTCAATATAGTAATCTTCAATTATCAACATACTATTCCAAGGGAAAAGGAATCCAATTCCCATAAGCCAACAAATTATGTATGTCCCTTTTTTCCCTGTAATTAATTGAGAAATATTAGCACATGCAATCTCCATTTAGAATCTCTAAAATTATTCTATAAATATTCAAAGAAAACTTAATGTTACTCATTCATTTTTCTCTAATGCAGACAAAACTGAATGTGCTCACTTGTTTTTGAGTTAGAGAGTTATGTAATTCATTGTGTCCAAAATCATTGTATATTGTCGTGACTGTTTTTTTTTAATGATTAGGCAACAAGCCTATATTTGATCAAAAAACAAATTTTTCAGAATATATTCCATTTTTCTAATTCAAATATAGATTTCCTTCCAGTTTATGACGTTCAAACAAACTAGAATCATTTTCCTTTAACAAGTCACTGTTGTAATATACTACTAAATATACAACTATGTAATGAATTTATTAGTGGTGGAATACTAATAAATCACAAATACAGGCAAGAAATAACACCACTATTTCCTATACATGCCAAGTTTTTATCCTCTTGGTTGGAAATATTACTTCATGAAAACAACATATTTGACAAAGAGAAATTTTATAAAACTAACCAATGCCAGTGTATCCAACAACATTGACACTTCTATTGTCATGCCCTCAAAATGTGTGGAAATATCAAACAAGTGCAGTGCACTTCCCTGTAAGGTTAAAGTTTGGCAACGGAATATGTTATCCCTTAGTCTAATCAGGTTTTAACTCGCCTTTGATAACTTAGAGAGAATGGGAATCCAATATAGAACAATGACAGAAAGCTTTTATTCATTCACACTTACCTATATCCTAAACAAGCATTGAATTGTTATACAAATCCAAGAATGTCTCACATTCCACGAGGAAACAAAATTTCTAGATTTTGATTATAAACCTTGAGGCTTTCTCAAATTTGTAAACAAGTAACATCATAAATATTTTTCCTTAGTTCTCAAACCTTCTTTAGTGTGGAGCTTGAGAAAATATATGCATACATATATCACAATATAGCATTTTGTGGAGTATATTTACATGAAACCAATCATTCAAAATTTTATATTCTATCAAGATTGAGGCATATGTTAAATGCCCATTATTTGCATCTCTTCGCAATGGTGTCATTAATAATTTGAAGGTTCTTGGCTTGCTAGTATGATCTAATTATTTCTTTGTGAAAGATGTTTTTTCACTCCTATTTTTATTTTTATTTTATGTTTATGAACAATATATAGATACAATGGATGCTTCGAATGAACCACACTGGCTGGTTCGAAACCTGTCGACAAAAAAAAAAAAATTGGATGTGATTTTTAGCGAAAGATTTTTCTCACAATTGATGGATCACAGAAGTAAAATTCCTAATAATAAAAGAGGAAATTATTTTTCCATAAATAAATTTAAGTATTTGCATATGGTGTAAACTCAGTAGTTCTATTGGTGGTACTTAGGGTCAACCTAAACGGTTATTTCACATGCATCAAAATAAGTACAAAGTGATAATAGGAAGGACTCATGTAAAATTTTCTAATCGTATATGTTGAATCAGCAAATGTTAATGTTGTTGTGCTCAATTTCTTATTGGGGTACCTATCAACTGACAAAGTTTGTACAAATGTTTGAAATTATACTAAATAAGGTGGACCAGATGGACTAAAGAATGAAAGCACAAGGCAATACTTGACTGAGATTTATATGTGGTATATATATATATATATATATATATATATATATATATATATATATATATAGTCACGGGCCCAGTTCTTGCAATGACCTCTCCCAGAGTCTTACACCATAACTAATTTCCCATGTTAAACCATCATTTTTCATCATTAGCATGCCTTCTTTAGATAGTCCATTAGCCTCTAACTTAAATTATCTTTAAATATGATGGAATAATATCTTCAAGAACTGTGCCTTGATTATCTTTGACTACTCCAGAATGGGTTGCGAAAAAAATTCTTCCATCTTAAAGCTCCATTCAACCAATTGAGAACAAAGGAATCCCCAAATATCTAGAATTCAGTCACCTCTCCTCTACTGCTACTATTAAAAAAAAATTTAGTGCCTTTATTTCATCACAAATGTTAGAGCTTATACCAATAAATGCTTTAATTTTTGAAGACATGAGTATAATAGAATAACTAAGGTATAGGATACCTTCTGCAACATATTCTTCTTATTGACCTTGACTGGCACTTGAAAATTGAAATAACACCATTCCCACTCTTAACAATAGAAAGATGGATCAATGTCCTTTATTTACTAGTGTTAGGGCCTTTTTTACTTTAACCCTAACGCTAATGGCATCAGATGCCAGGAAGTCCGTAGACAGTCTAGTCTCCTATAAATTCATGTTGTTCTCCTGCATTACAATCAAGGTATCTGAATATTTGCTTAGATCAGAATTACATTGATTAGACATCATTCAGTTGATTTGCAAGAGCCTGCTGCTGCTACTCATACAAGTATATTCTCACCATGGCTCTGCAGTCGACGACCTTTAAAAAAAGTGAGCAAATTCGCCATTTCACTCATCCACAGCACGCCCTAACCCTAACCCTAGTACCCCTGACACGTCCATTCAGCTGCCATGGATGCAAGGAACAGGGAACCGGGGCTAGATACAGATGCAATGAATGCAACATCAACATCCATGAATTCTGTGCCAACGCTCCTCCTTCCATCTCCCATCCATGCCACAACCAACATCCCCTCATCTTCTACTACAAGCTTGGAACAGGATTCGCGAGGTCTAAGTGCGATGTCTGCGGCCATTCCTTCAAGGGATTCGCTTACCGCTGCAATGTCTGTAACTTCAACATCCATTCCTGCTGTGCTGAGCTTCCAAGAGAACTCAACTTCTATGGCCATCCCCAGCACGCCCTGAAGCTTTTCCATGGGCCTCCCTCCGCTAAGGGTTCGTCCTACACATGCGGAGGGTGTGGCAAAAAGGGATCGTCTTGGGTTTACCACTGTGCTAAATGCGGTTATTTTCTCGGCAAAGTCTGCGCCCAAACGGCCATCAATGGCCTTCAGGGTATCTGCGCTGTTCGCGCAAAACAGAGCAAGTTCAGAACGGCGGCGTGCCTTGCCACGCAAGCCGGTGAGTTCTTTGTGAGCAGTCTCGTTCAAGGCCTCGGAGAAGCGGTGGCAGGTGTTATTCTTGACGACGCTACCAGAGGCTTCAATCCTCATCCTCATCACGACAACCATACTGATCATTAAACGCCAACCATACATACTTGAAGATTTGAATGCTAATTGTGCCCTCATTTCGGATCAGTTTTATAGATTTTACTCTGTAGATATCATGATACATGTTTTCGCTTCTTTCGTTTTTAGTGCTGGTGAGATTTTAGGTAATCGTTTCAGCTTTCCTATTAACAGCGCCTGAGTTTGAGAATATAGTCTCTGTAATCCCTACCGTGTAATCTATATAACTTTTATTAACTGAGTATGAATGATATGCAATTATTGCCATGTGTATGATTGATATGAATGTGACTACAAATTATGCAAATTCAGCGTTATAAGTTAATTACACAAATTTTGATTACAATGAATTTAGGTATTTAAATTTTTTTTATCAAAGTTTTATTAATTATTACACAAACTTGACTACAATAAACTCAGTGAAGAGTATTTAAATTTCTTCGCCGAGTAACTAGTATAAAATAATTTCATATACTCTGAATTCAATTTTTACCAAAATAAAACTTAACTTGAAATAGACTCTGACTCTTCAAATCTAATCAAATTTTACATATAAAAGTAATTACAATTTCTAACAATTATTGCCATATGATTGATATGAAAGTCACCACACTCCTGCAATTAAGAGTTACGAATTAGGCTTCATAATCAAAGTTCTCTGTCATCACCAACACACTAAGTTTAAATGGCCTTAAAGTTTTACGAATTCTGCTTAATAATTGAAGTTCTCTGTAATCACCAACACACATTAAGTTTAAATGCGGTAGTCTAACTGTGGCAGTATGCTAACTTTTTATCTTTCACTGATATATATATATTTTTTTGTTATATTTTTCACTTAAATTTGTTCAAATTTTAGTAAAAAATTGTTCAAATTTTAGTAAAATTGGTTAGAATTATAAATTTGAATAGTTAACTATATATTGATTTTTTAAATAGTAAATTTATACTTTCAAAAACTTGTTTTAAATAACAAAAAAAATCATAATTTATCAAAATTTATTTAGCTAAATTCCAAAAATATAAATAAATAAATAAAATAAAATTTAAAATAATTAGACTAAATAGTTTAAATGTTTTGACAACGTGGTCTTTGCTTTGTATTTTTTTAATATCAAATCTATATCATATTTTTTTTTGGCATTTTTCATGGATACTTATCATTCTTTTTGAAATAAATTTTGCAAATTTGCATTATGTAGTTTGCATAATTTTTATGTTTTTAAAAATGTTGAATCTATTTATGTATTTAAAAATAACAAAAGTGGATTTTTAAAGAACTAAACCCATTTATGCATTCAAAAACACATTTTAAATAATTGAAGAATACATATTTCAACCAAAAATTATTTTGTCAAATTATGAGAAAAAGTCAAAATTTAGAATAATTAGACTAAATGGTTTAAATGTTTTGACAACATGGTTCTCTACTATCTAATCCATATCATCTCACTTTTTTTAGTTTTGGGCGTTTTCTAGACACCTATTACCTTTTTTTGAAATTTTTCATGAATTTGTGAAATTTATAAGTTTGAATTATACAACCTACATAATTTTAATATTATAAAAACTTTTTAAAATATTGAATTTATTTATATATTCAAAAATATAATTTAACCAAAAAGATTAAATTTTTTTTTTTTAATTTTTCATGAAATTGTGAATTTTATAAGTTTGAATTATACCATCTAGATAGTTTTAATATTTTAAAAGCTTTTTAAAATGTTAAATTTATTTATATATTCAAAAATATAATTTAACAAAAAAACATTTTTTTTTTTAAATAATAATATAATATAACATAAAATAGTTAAACAATATCATATTATTCATTTTAATAATATATAATTATTAAAATAAAAATGAGTGATACTAATTATTTTTAATAAGCAAAGTTCTTTGAAATGATCTTCATTCACAAAGGTTTTAAATGTTTTATAATTTTTCTCTTTACTAAATAATTTTTTTTAAATATAATTTAAAAATATGTATTACAATAAAACTATAATTAAAATTTATTATTTATATTTATATTTTAAATAAAAATATTTTTAAAAATTAAAAATAAAAATGAAATGTTTCGAATACTCGTTTAAACCATATATCATTTTCAAATTTTGGTCGGTAAAAATGATAAACTTAATCTAAAGATCTAAATGCTTTTCAATATTTTGCCACAAGTCTCCAACTCACGACAGAATATTATAAAGCTTCCAACTCACGACAGAATATTATAAAGCTTTGCCTAATTGGAATTTGTTATGAGATGAATATTAAAAGGCTTTTCCGAATTGAAATTTGTTATGAGATGTCAGTAGACATCGTGATGGGAGAAATAATTTTTAATGATGTGATATTCAAATTAAAACGGATTAAAAGAAAATTAAAAACAAATTTAGAAATGTAGTAGAATTTCAAAAGTATTGTTAATTTTATGCTGATTTGATTTTGAGGTGAAATTTAGAAATGTAGTAGAATTTCAAATGTATTGTTAATTTTATGCTGATTTGATTTTGAGGTGAAGATGATTTTATTTTCAAGTATTATTAAAAGAAATAAAATTAATTAAATTTATAAGTATTTATTTTGGAATATAGTTTTATAAATTTAATTTAATTTAATGATTTAATTAAAAAAGGTGGAAAGTGAGATTTAATTTTATAGAATATTCACAAATATTTTTAGTAATAGTTATTAATAAGAATTGAAATTTATTTAAAAGTAGTTATTGTTTTTTTTCTTTTCAATTTAATTCAAAAGAATATCATAAAATTATATTAAAGTAAATTATGTATAAAATATGTTGATTATGAAATGAAATACACTTTTGTGAGAACATAGTATTGATGAGTTATAGTATTGATTATGTAACAAGTTTTATGGTAATGTAACAAGTTTATATACAAGTTATTATATATATATATATATATATATATATATATATATATATATATATATATATATATATATATATATATATATATATATATATATATATATAGATATATAAAGAGTTTATAATTTAGTTCATTTTTATGATTTTTATATAAGATAAGTGTTTATATATCTATCATAAATTAATATCTATCATTATTTACCAATTATTTAATTTATATAACTATACTAGCATGTTTTTAGATTTAACATCTTTTATTATTTATGTCATATTTTGTGATTCTTTCAAATTTATATTTGGTTCTGTCTGAGTTTATCCATAATCACGTTTATGGTGTTACTCACATTATATTATATAGTGATCCTTTGGAGATTTAGGTGGGTTTTATAGAGAGAGAGAGAGTTGTATAATGGTTATTTAAGTTTTAGGTGAGTCTTTTGGAGTATAAATAGTTGATGATTTATTATATTTTTATTGTAAATATTTTTCATAAATTTATTTTTCTGCTATTAAAAGATTCAGAAATTAGGGCAAGTTTGTACTCAAATGACATGGGTCAGGCTTATACTCACAAAACATTGGTCAATTTCATATATCACCACTATAACCCATAGGTGACCCACACACAGCCCTGGGTCATGGGTAAATTAGGGTGGATTTGAACCTTGGATCTCATACTTTAGATAATACTTCATATCATAGTCATTGTCAATTGGAACTTTTACAAAGAAGGACATAGGGTGGGCTTTGATCCACTTTTTTGTGCATGGGCCATGAGACCATTGTTAATATAGTATCTCTAATGCAACTATATGTTCAACCACTACTTCAAGGTTCCCCATGGATTTAGGGTTAAGGAATCACAAGACTTGAACCTTGCCCAACGGTGAAAAACTCCTCATTCTCCACCATTAAATCCAACCCCTTTAAAAATATTATATTTATTTGATTACATATATTTAATTTTATTTTAATACTATATATATTTCCAGCCTACATTATTGCTTGAGTAATTATTTACCTCTTGCATTCTCACATGGTTGACAATAATGGAGAGGAAGGAGGATGTTACATAAATATGTGGTTGAAGGTTTTCTAGAACTACTGTTGGGACACTTTCGACTATCGCTGGGATTTATTTTGGTCCTGACATCTATATTTTCATTTCAGCACTTTTCACATGATGGTGTTATTCTAGTGTGTTTAATATTTTTGGTTATAATTTTCGGTTTAAGGTTGTAACTATGGGTGTTTGTTGTTATTCATTGGAGAACTTGTTGTTGGAGTTTTTCTTCTACTAGCGATATGCTTTTAACGATGGTACGAAGGCTTATATATTATGTGAACTAACCTTTATTAAAGGCCCACTATCTATACATTATATTTTTAATCCCTGTCAGCACACAAGGAACTATATTAATTGATATGGTGTTTCTTAGTATTAGTCACCCAGAAATGAAGATTGTAAACCCAAATTTTTTAGCCAACTTTTATTTTGTCCTTTTTCACTGTCGTATCAAATATTCACACTCCTTTTTAGTGGCCAATGAATAGTTTTGAGGTCTTATTGGCCTCTTCCTGAGGCTGAGAGCAGCATAGAAATTTAAAATCTTAGATTAAAAGAGCTTATTGTCAAAAAATTTTTTTCAAAAAAACCATGGTGGACTAACGCTAGCATTAGTCAATTGAAATTAAATTTTTTTGTCAATACTCCACAATTCATAACCTTAAACTTCTGAAATGTCAACCATTCACTTCTGAACTATCACCTACATTGTCATGCAAACCACAGGGCTAAGGGGTTGAAGCTGAAGGTTGTGCAGGACACTTGTAGATGTGTTTGCAATGAATAGGAAGTGAGTAGTGAGCAGTGAAGAGGAAGCGAGAAACGAGTAGTGAACACAACAGAGAGCAGCGAACAAGGTTAACTTCTCAAATAGGGCAGTGAATAGTAAACAATGTTAACTTGTCGATACATAAAAACATGGCAATTCCAACAGAGTTGTTGGTTTGAGGGGTCCTGACCCGGGTTGAGATTTATTGTGCAACCAAAAAAACCCTCTAACTATTGGCCCTTTCGGCAGTGATCTACTTGCACAGATCAAAGTCTCACCCGAAGTAGTATGGGGGGTTGTTGGAACCAGGTTTCTGCACCCTGAGGAATATTTTGATGTGGTGGCCCTAATCAAACTTAGGGGAGATAATATAAAATTTTCATGCATGGATAGTCAATGGATCTAACCCTTCCATATATTATTAGAGAATACTTCAATATATTTTGCGCAGAGTAATTAAGTATACTTTAATCAGATCTATTCATATAACATCAACTAATATTAGCGCAGAGTGAAATTAACCATTAAAATAAGTAAATACATAATAAAAAAATAAATTAAAAGAAAATAACAGACAATCAAGAAAACAAATCACATAAGAATCCAGGTTCACCAAAAATGCCTTATTTATTAAGAGATCTTTCAATTCATTACAATCTGTCTTCTATGCACACAACAACAGAGTTCACACATAGCTCGGGACTTAGGTCTCCACACACACAACGAGCAGGAGCCTTCCTACCCAGACAAAACTAGACTTAGATCAAAACATACATACATCATCTCATGAGATATCGTTATTCGACTCAATCCTTACATATTTATATTATCAGAAATGCGCACAGACCATGGTCTCAAACCATGGTTTCAGACTCATGGTTTTCCCCCTTAAACCCATTACAATGATTAAGGTACTTTGACCCACCGCAAATCCACTTTGACTATTTGTGTGCAGCGTGTATAACAAAATCTAGAAAAAGCTAACCCAAAAAAGTAAACCCAAGGGACCCTGCTCCAACGGCCCCCCAACACAATCTCTTGACTCGTCCCAAGTCACTGCGGGGTGGTTTCCTTCATCTTCTCCTTCAATCCTTGGACAAAGCTCCAGAATGGAAAGATGAATTCAACTCTCTGCATGGCGGCACTCTATGCTTCATCGACTAATTTTGTTGTTGTTGGCCCCTCAACTGCCAAATTGATGCTACGTTGTCTTTGATTAGAAATTTTAGGGTGTTATCAAGGTTCCACGAGAGCTACAAGGCTTCCTCAGCCCAAGGATGCATCCATGTCTCCATAAGATGCTCTCAATGAGACAAGTCTTCAATCTCTGTCTGAATGGTTCTACCTTCATGAATTCTGGTGAGCCTTTAAGCCATGACTAATGTTGGCGCTACCATCCTGATCTCTATAAATTAATGTTCCTTGATTCTGAGCTCATTTCTCAAGTGTTGGACCATTGGGTTGTTTTGGATAGAAGTCCAAAAACCCATGGCTTCATCTAGAAGGGTACCACATTCTACCACTAATTTTGTGACACTGTTAACTGTGGTAGAATTTACTTCTGTTGTGCACTGTGCTTGAACCTCTAGCAGTGTCTCTGTTTGGAGCTTCATCTACAACTCAAGTATCTGTTGCTCAAACTCTGCCCAAACAGTCTAAATCTCTATGTGTGATACCTTTAGTGCAAAAACTAGGCTCTCTAACTTCATTGATGGCGTGGCTGATGCAGGGAAAGTTACCTCTAGCAGGTCACCACAAACTTGATCGATCATTTATTCTAATGCGACGTGGAGATCCTCAGCTGCACGACACCCCTCCCCTCTAGTTTGTTGCTTCTGCTGCAGTGCTACTCCTTGCTGCGAAGACTCTTTGGCAGCGTGGAAGGCACATGCCTCTCGGTACTGTAGCTCATCCACGATTATGCATTAGTACAAAATGGCTAGTTAGTTACTAAAACAACGACTAAAATTTACATATAAATGACTATTTTTCGGTCGGTGACCAATAGTAGCTAATTTACAGTATCTCATAATGCGACCAACTTTTGGCCATTTTTAGCTAAGTAATTAATTTTTTATATCAATTTTATTGTCTATTTGTATAGTTGGTCATTAATTTGGTCATTGATTTGGTCATTAATTCGTTCATTAATTTAATCATTGATTTAATCTTTGATTTGGTCATTAATTGTCACAATTAATGACCAAATATAAAACAAAATATATTACTATATGATCACCCCAAGAAAACCAATTAATGAACAAATAAATATGACCAAAATGTTGGTCGTGTTATAAGCTACTGTAAATTAGCTATTAATAGTCATATATATGCAAATTTTAGCCTTCATTTGAAACCAATTAATGACTGAAGAAATATGATTCAATTTTAGTCGTGTTATAAGATACTGTAAATTAGCTACTAATAGTCATATATATGGAAAATTTAGCTATCATTTGTAGTCACAAATTTATCATTTGCAATAGTCATTTATTCATTATATAAATGACTAATTTAGTAGTTTATATTCATTGCATTTACTTTCATTAATAATCATTATAAATGACTAATTTAGTCGTATATTCATTTTATTTGTGTTCATCATTAATCAATATAAACTACTATTTTAATAGTTTTAGATTGATTTTAAGTGTTCATTATTAATTAGCATAAACTAATTAGTATGATTTTGCAAATAAGTTTAAAAAAAATGTCATACAATTTACATGTTCATATAATATGAAAACGCAAAGTTACATATGTTAATTACAATACCAAGTAATGTCAAGTGAAAATATAAATAATTCCAACCACATAAATTATATTATATAAAATGTCAACTATTACAATATGAGTTTCCAACTTAATATTGGTTGGAGTACAATTTACAAATAAAATATTGTTCACCACTTCAAAAAATTATCATTATCTTTACAAGGAATTGCAGGTGAATTTACCAACTTTGAAAACTTGACCCTTAGTTTTTATGTGTGTGTATTATGCAAGATATTGGCTCTACGGGTAACACTATATGAGTACACTTATCTCTCTTTTTCACTCTAGTATTATTGTTCCCCTCTTTATTCAATCCTTGCTTCTTACCGTCAATACTGAGTCCATTTTCTACAAAAAGAAAACAAAAAAAGTTACAATGCAGAGTATAAGGCATGAAAGTCAATGAACATTTGAATATAAACTAAAGTAGACTATAAAGGATTTATATGATATATACCTCAACATCAGCAATATTTTTAATGCCATTTATCCCCATAAAAGAAAGAAACTCGAACAAGTTTTCTTTAGTTGGGAAATAGTGCCCACTATATGGCTAGATGACTTATATAAACAAAGAAAATAAAATGTCACAAATAATCACAACAGATCTAGCAATTTATACTAAGAATGTCTCATGCTCCACTTTTGTAGTTGTATCGTTTCCTCTAGTTATCTGTAAGAAGTAGTGACACTTCAATAATAAAATTGGTTGGTAAAAATCTAATGGGTGGAGAAAAGTATTGTTGATACAATATTACAAGAAGAAACTAAAAAATAATAAGAAAAGACTTTGTAAATTGAGATAATAACTGGGAATATAGCTTCAATATAGTAATCTTCAATTATCAACATACTATTCCAAGGGAAAAGGAATCCAATTCCCATAAGCCAAAAAATTATGTATGTCCCTTTTTTCCCCTGTAATTAATTGAGAAAGATTAGCACATGCAATATCCATTTAGAATCTCTAAAATTATCCTATAAATATTCAAAGAGTTGGAGAGTTATGTAATTCATCGTGTCCAAAATCATTGTATATTGTCGTGAATGTTTTTTTTAATGATTAGGCAACAGGCCTATATTTGATCAAAAAACATATTTTTCAGAATATATTCCATTTTTCTAATTCAAATCTAGATTTCCTTCCAGTTTATGACGTTCAAACAAACTAGAATAATTTTCCTTTAACAAGTCACTGTTGTAATATACTACTCAATATACAACTATGTAATGAATTTATTAGTGGTGGAATACTAATAAATCACAAATACAGGCAAGAAATAACACCACTATTTCCTATACATGCCAAGTTTTTATCCTCTTGGTTGGAAATATTACTTCATGAAAACAACATATTTGACAAAGAGAAATTTTATAAAACTAACCAATGCCAGTGTATCCAAAAACATTGACACTTCTATTGTCATGCCCTCAAAATGTGTGGAAATATCAAACAAGTGTAGTGCACTTCCCTGTAAGGTTAAAGTTTGGCAATGGAATATGTTATCCCTTAGTCTAATCAGGTTTTAAATTGCCTTTGATAACTTAGTGAGAATGGGAATCCAATATAGAACAATGACAGAAAGCTTTTATTCATTCACACTTACCTATATCCTAAACAAGCATTGAATTGTTATGCAAATCCAAGAATGTCTCACATTCCACGAGGAAACAAAATTTATAGATTTTTATTGTAACCCTTGAGGCTTTCTCAAATTTGTAAACAAGTAACATCATAAATATTTTTCCTTAGTTCTCAAACCTTATTTAGTGTGGAGCTTGAGAAAATATATGCATACACATATCACAATATAGCATGTTGTGGAGTAGATTTACATGAAATCAATCATTCAAAATTTTATATTCTATCAAGATTGAGGCATATGTTAAATGCCCATTATTTGCATCTCTTCGCAATGGTGTCATTAATAATTTGAAGGTTTTTGGCTTGCTAGTATGATCTAATTATTTCTTTGTGAAAGATGTTCTTTTACACCTATTTTTAATTTTTTTATGTTTATGAATAGTATATAGATACAATGGATGCTTCGAATGAACCACACTAGCTGGTTCGAAACGCGTCGACCAAAAACAATTTTTTGGATGTGATTTTTACCGAAAGATTTTTCTCACAATTGATGGATCACAGAAGTAAAATTCCTAATAATAAAAGAGGAAATTATTTTTCCATAAATAAATTTAAGTATTTGCATATGGTGTAAACTCAGTAGTTCTATTGGTGGTACTTAGGGTCAACCTAAACGGTTATTTCATATGCATCAAAAGAAGTGCAAAGTGATAATAGGAAGGACTCATGTAAAATTTTCTAATCGTATATTTTGAATCTGCAAATGTTAATGTTGTTGTGCTCAATTTCTTATTGGGGTACCTATCAACTGACAAAGTTTGTACAAATGTTTGAAATGATACTAAATAAGGTGGACCAGAGGGACTAAAGAATGAAAGCACAAGACAATACTTGTCTGAGATTTATATGTGGTATATATATATATATATATATATATATATATATATATATATATAGTCACGGGCCCAGTTCTTGCAATGAACTCTCCTAGAGTCTTACACCATAACTGCTTTCCCATGTTAAACCATCATTTTTCATCATTAGCATGCCTTCTTTAGACAGTCCCTTAGCCTCTGACTTAAATTATCTTTAAATATGATGGAATAATATCTTCAAGAACTGTGCCTTGATTATCTTCGACTACTCCAGAATGGGTTGCGAAAAAAATTCTTCCATCTTAAAGCTCCACTCAACCAATTGATAACAAAGGAATCCCCAAATATCTAGAATTCAATCACCTCTCCTCTACTGCTACTATTAACAAAAAATTTAGTGCCTTTATTTCATCACAAATGTTAGAGCCTATACAAATAAATGCTTTAAGTTTTGAAGACATGAGTATAATAGAATAACTAAGGTATAGGATACCTCTTGCAACATATTCTTCTTGTTGACCTTGACTGGCACTTGAAAATTGAAATAACACCATTCCCACTCTTAACAATAGAAATATGGATCAATTTCCTTTCTTTACTAGTGTTAGGGGATTTTTTACTTTGAAATCTCAGTCATGACTTTGAGACACATTGAAACGATGGCTAAACCTTACCTTGAAAGATGTCAGAGTTTCTGGCAAGCCAAATACATCAAAACACCATAAGACACAATTCCTTACAACCCTTTAAATATTTATTCAAAACCCAACATTTAAAAATTGAACACGATATCCCTCATAGGTATATATGCATCTAGTCACTTAGCTTTTTGAATATTTTTGAACTTCTAAAGCTTCTTCCAATACGAGGCTACTCCTCATGAATTATCTACAAATATATATTTATATACTAGCCTCAAAGTATATAGCCCTATGGTAGGATTATTTCACCAGACAAAAGAATCCTCCTCCTCTCTAAGCCTGATGTAATTATTCTGAAGTTGTACTAGATATTCCTTACACTATTATGCTTCCCTCTATGATAACTTTAACTCTACGTCACTTTGTTATCCCTCGTTCCAAATAGTTTTGGGAATTGGATCTGTTGTTGTGCCAAGTAATGGATTTTCTGTTTCCAAATAGGTGTGGAAATTGGATCTGCTGCCTGTGCCAAGTAACGGATTCCCTGGTTCTACAATATGATGATAAAAAAGACAACCTATATGATCCAATCTTCCATTGATAGTGGTTTTATATACTTACAAATAATCACTTTCTTGTTTATGAATTTCTTAGAAATCAACCTCTATAGACTCTTGGTTGTCTAAGCCTTAGCAAAGGAATTTATGTTTTCTAAACCCAATCCACCAACTTCCTTTGGTTTAGCTAATGACTACCACTTACTAAAGGGATTCCCTCTTTTTCTCTCTTAAATATTCACAAAAAATTGAAACATTTCTTCCTAATGAGGGTAATAATGGAAAAAAAGGTAATTAAATTTGGATTGAGGCGAAAAAACATTGGAATGATCCAGAGAGGTAGAACACCATTGAGAACTTGATCTCGTAGGGTGTAGAAAAAAAATTCTCGATCCCTTGGAACATTGACAGAGCCTCCAAAACCTGGTTGAAATAACAACTGTGATGTAGAGGGCACAATTAATAGGAAAGAATAATTCACAAGGTACTCCAAAAGCATGCAATAGCTTCAAATGTCTAAAAACCAAGGCGCATGCTCTTGCTTTTCATTTTCAATATCTTTGTCATTTTTTGTTTTGACTCCTTGCTATGAGATAATGGACAGTAAATGAACTGTTTCTTCAAAAGTAGTAAAAAATACTTTTAGTTGTACCATGATCATAGAAATAATTCACCATTGTTGTATTACACTCTTGGTTGTTGCACTAAGCAATCCTATATCATCACTATGTCGATTGTGAACTACCAAAACCTTCACAAGAGACACATAAGACAATCACATTGCAGACACAACCTTATTCATATTTTCAAAGTCCAGGAGATCAAGTCACATCCTTTTAATTTTTTTGGCTTGAGATGTTTCTCCTACACTTACAGAGCCTCCAATGTCAACCTCTGATGCATCTGCATGTCTGCCAAGCTTACCGAGACACATTCTTGAAATCCCTTCGATACCATGGTATTTTTTTTATGGTGATGAAGTCTTGTTTGTATAACAAAAATATATTAGGGTTTAATGGACCAATGAGAAGTAAGCCCATTCCTCATAGACATTGGGTTCACATGTTGAACAACTGAAACTATGTTAGTGTCATTGCCAAATTTTTTACCTGCTACATTTGGTGTAAAGTTTTTAATTGCATGTCCTTTTCAAACTCTTCATTCACATCTACTTTTGAATCACTAACAAGATACTTATACCAAAATATTTCTTTGTACACCATCCATACATGCTTCATTATGTCTGCATCCCCAGAACCAATTTTAGGCATCACTGTCATTATGCCTTTCAGTAAATGTGTTGAAAGGGATAAAATACCATCTAGAATTGAAAAGGAATCTCACAATTCATATGTTTTGTGCTACCTCAATATCTGCTAGCTTTTTTCTAGCCAAATAATCCATGAATTCATTGACAGGTTTCATGTGTTTTCTCAAAGTAGTATAAACAACTCTTGTAAGAGGAGATGAGTGTTACGGTGAAAATTTCTTAAATACAATAACAATATTCTGGCCACCTTAAAATGAAAATGGTAAGAGGCATAAATCAAATAGTTGCAGCATAGCCTCTATACCCTTTTTCTCAATAAATGCCAATGTATCTAATATATTATGCAGAATATTCTCTAAGAGACATGTAGCATTGCTTATACAATCTAGGAGAAAAAATTCCATGTTTGAAGACAATTTTTCAGCATAGGTATTAACCCCTAACTCAAACGTCACCCTCAATGATTCATCTCCATCCACTAAAATAATTTTTTGCTATTCCTAATCAGTCTCCATGGGAACAAGAACAGAAGAGTTTGCAAATTTTTACAACATGGAAGACACTTCAGCACCAAATCCAAGTTTTGCAATAGTATTTAATATTTCAATCAATACATCCACCCCATGCTCCCTCAAATAAGGAGCATGTTGTATCATCTCATCCAAGGTAGATGATAAATACCTAAGAGTGTCACCTAAAAAAGCCCGTAAGTAGGCTTTTGGTGTAAAAAAATTCATTAAATATCTTAGAGCACCAAAATCATTAATAGCTTGAAGTCTGAGGTTATTAAGTCACAAAGCATCTAAGAATTGTGGTATACAATCTGCTGCATCTGCAGAAGGGAGGATACCAACCACGATGACATCCAAAAGAGCATTAGGCAGACCAACAACATCTAGAGAAGAATAGCAAGTTGGATCTTTGTAAATAAGATCACTTGTGACTATAGGTGCAAGTGAAAAGATTCGAACACCATGGTCCTTTGATCTTGTGAATATAGTGCACTAGAAAAATTCCAAAGAAATCGCTTCAGATCTTATAGTTGTGTAGTATTTCCAGGAGCGTATGTGCCAAGAGATAGAGCCCAAGGTGAAGCCTTCATAATAATTCTTCTATGATAAGGAACCAATGTCTTAGGCTGAGAAATTTGGATTGCATTTGACCTAGAAACATTTTTCAGAGGAGAATTTCCCTTGGAATGTGATTGTGATTCTCCACTCTACTTCTTTTCTCCTCAAAATGGCAGACTTCAAACGTGCTATGGTGTTTTCCAAGGCTCATAAACCCCTAAAGGAGGTTCCAACAGCATTATTATAGTCCATAAAAGGCTCAAGAACATGCACAATCGTTGTTATCAAGTGTATATGTTGTGGATCCAAATATTTGAGAAGAGGGAGAAAAGTTGGCATTAAACCCACATCCCATAATGCAGTGTAGCCAAAAGAAGAAGAAACTAGAATTGTTACAAGAGAAAGAAGTGCTTCTACTAAAGATATCGAACGATAGGATGATTCACTGGAAACTTATTTCCATTGAGCTCAAGGGGATATTGGATATTGTTGATGCAATATTTAGTATATTTCAGAAGAGAAATATTATTACAAAGACTTACCAAAACTCCACTCCCAGTCCTTCTAAAATGGAGGTGACATTCCAATGTTTATTTTGATTAGATCTTGCTGTGGATTGACCAACTCCATAATTGAATCTTTATTAGGGCCGAGAAGGTCATTATCTTAAGACAATCACTACCAATTCATCTAATATCAATTAGTTGCATCTCACATGTATCCCCAAAAGAGGATGCCTTTCTTACTGAATGTGTGAGCATGAAGGTGGCACAACTATCAAAGGAAATCACCTTGTGTCTCCAACCCCAAATTGAGTGTGTGCGAGAACCCAATTTTTCTTTCATGTTCCACCTAGCCAAGCCCACAATTTCTTTCCATGCTAACCAATTACTCTACGAAATTCAAATAAGTGAGCTTGAGACCTAGAATTTGGTGTGATAAATTTTCTTAACACTAGCAACTGGAAAATTTAGTTTCTAGTAAAAGCACTGTTGGGATTTAATAGGTAAATAAAATAAAATTAGTGGTAGAAAATTGTACACCAATCCTACACATGCATACATAGAAGATATACACATCAAAATTTAGTGTTCATTAAATAATATCTTATTGTATAAGGGTTTCCTTACTTGAAACATGGTCCTTTATGGAAAATTACAATCTCCAACAACTATAGAAATTTTCTGGGCACTTGTGCAGGTTGTAATACCCAAATTATCCTAAGAAAAGACACGACTTGCCATCTGCTCAACCTGCAGTGCGGCCTTTCTGTCACCTGTACGGTTGTTTGCTCCCCTGCCTACTGCATGTGCAACAATTTACTTCCTGTGGCACACATGACTACTCTACTCACTTTGCATAGCACATGCAACCCTACTACAACACACGTGATTGTTTTGAACCCTACACACAACTCGTGTTTCTCTCTCAAGATGAGTATGGCTGCACTATGCCACTGTTGTTGGCTCATCTATAGAATTCTACTGTACAACCTTATTGGGAATGATCCTTGATGTAGAAATCACTTTTTTGCATGGCATATTTTAGACCATATGCGCTTGAATGAAATTCCCTTTTCATCCAATCACATGTCTATACACTCAAATATGTTTGGAAGTACCTGCCTTGTGCTACTATCATAAACAGGGGGAGGATGAAGGAGATGATGTCACACAAAGACAAATCCCCCTGCACTTTCCCCACTTGTTGACATCTTAAAGTTCAAAACAAAACCTGTGATGGAGCATCACCCTCTAGACTCCTTGACACTCATATGGTAGCCAAAATAGACACTTGAGTGGGAATCTTAATCAAACCAAGACCCCTAACATCCTTGGGGATAGTAACACATCCCAAGGGGCCAATGGAAGACCATTTTGCTTGGTTGAGACCATAATTACAATCTCAAAATCTTCTCTACTATTGATATTGGGCCTTGATACGCAACCAACAAGACACATAATATATTTGAAAGTATAGTAGGATTGTGCAACCATGGTCAAAATCCTCATAAAGGGAAGGTCTCGATGATGATAAACAGTAAGTTTCCTTTGTAGTTGCTAAACTTAGCAATTCTACATGGATATTGGAAAAAGATCTAGACTAAAGAGAATACGTAAATATCTAACAACCATCCAGGGTGGGGTAAATGTCTAAGCTGAGGGATTCTAGTTAGGAAGAGAGTCCAACCCCACAAGGGAAAAGTATTTTTTTAGTCACTAAACACATCACTTGATGTCAGGTCGATTATGTCTAAACAAGCGTGAGCATCATCAACTAAACTTATCTAAGCACTATTTGGTATATAAAAGCTAATGTATTAGTGAAAAATGTGTTCTCCATAGTCACACATATAGGTGAAAGCTTCAAAAGAGTCAACATCTGAATAATGAAACTCAAATCCACTACATCAAAAGCTTTGTCAAATGAAATTTCAAAGAAAAGTGGTCACTGGCTAGTTTTTGTGCACATTTGAAGGTTTTACATGTTGAAAACATGGTACTGAGATTACTTGTTTATACACAAAACTTGTGTTATCGTTAGACAAACTACCGTGGAATTTCCTAGATCCTTAGAGTCTCTGTTTTAGCCATGATCTTGTGTGCCACACTAAACAATGTAATTGGATGCCAATCACCAATTGTGTTTGCGACTGCTTTTTTGGGAATGTGTTCTCCAAATGACAAAAATTATCACTATTCATGGCTCATGGCCTTGTAAATTTCACACAGAATTCCATCTGGATTATATACCTAGATACTTAACATTATTCATGTAGCTAAGTGCTACAAAATCCTCCTCTTATGAGAAGTCATCATTCTTCAACTTGCTCTAGTTGCCAATAAAAGCCTTATGAGGATTGACCCTACAATAAGCATTTCTTGCAGCCTCTACATGATCCATCACAGAATAAGGAGAAAAATATTTTGAAATTTCAATTTGAACATAATTTTAATTGAAGTTCCAAAAAAATAACCATTTGCAATGAGTAATCCAAGATCCTGTTCATTGCCACTTTTCTTTTCAAAAAGTAAAAATAGAATTTTGAGCCCTCGTATCCCTTATGAATCCACTGCAGCCTGAAACAAACTTAGGCACACTTGGCAACATATTCTCCTCTGCTTCACCTCCCTCTAAACCATTATGTCCTACCATGCATCCTCGCCATAGAGGGACACATTATGGAGATCCGCTTCAATAGAAATGCACACCTACTGAAGTCTACCTTGCAGTAACTCCTTTATGCCTTTGAGGGCCATCATCCAACCCCAAACTCTGATGGATTTGAAAATAAAACATATTTTTTTATAGCTTATGATCAAAGTAGATTGAAATGAATTTTTTACTGTTTCTCTAATGGAAGTATGCAGTGTCCCTGGGTAATTTTTGGCCTTGGGGTTCAATCCTTATCTAAGATTTTCCAATAATGAAAAGAATAATAACATCAATTCACATTTATCAACTCATATAATTTTAAGTACCCTTATATATAATTCACTAATGACATAAGAGATATTTAACAGTCATATGTTTATTCAAAAAACCACCACAAGTTAGTGCTAACTTCCTAATGAATAGTAGACCTATAAAACCAATAATCCACCAATATAATTCTAACTGTAATTTCAATATTAAATAGACTAGTATTCAAATTGTAACCCACACTACCACTATCCAATTTTAGTTGGAAATATACTAATTAATCGCTCATTGTCTAACTGTGTTGCCTCCAAACTTGCTTGCTATTAGGAAGAGCTTGTGACAGCCCTTTCTTAGTGGAGTTTCAATTTTTGGTTGTAGTCTCTTAACATGGTCAAATCACTAGTTAGATATTATGACAGTCCCCTTTTGATCCAAATTTCACTCTCCTTCACAGAAAATTTCAGACCATATATACTTGGTCCCTTTTTATCCAATCACATGTCTAGACACTCAAATCTATTTGGAAGTACCTGTCCAGTGCTACTATCATAAATAGGGGGAGGATGAAGGATCATGCACTTTCCCCACTTCTTGAAATCCTAAAGGTCAAAACAAAACCTGCCATGGAGCATCACCTTCTAGACCCCTTCACACTCATATGGTAGCCAAAATAGACACTTGAGTGGGAAGCTTAATCAATCCATGCCCCCTGACATCCTTGGCGATAGTAACACATCCCAAGGGGCCAATGGAAGACCCTTTTTCTTCTTTGAGTCCATAGTTACAATCTCAAAATATGTTCTACTATTGATATAGGGCCTTTCTATGCAACCAACAGGAAACCGAATATATTTGCAAGTCTAGAAGGATTGTGCAACCATGGTCAACTTCCTTGTAAAGGGAAGGTCCTGATGATGATAAACAGGAAGTTTCCTTTGTAGTTTCTGAAGTTACCAATTCTACATGGATATTGGAAAAAGATCTAGAATAAAGGGAATACGCAAATATATAATAACCATCCAGGGTGGGGTAAATGTTTAAGTTGAGGGATTCTAGTTAGGAAGAGAGTCCAACCCCACCGAGAAAAAAAATAGTTTATTAGTCACTAAACAAATCACTAGATGCCAAGTTGACTATGTCTATGCAAGTGTGAGCATCATCAACTAAACTTATATAAGCACTATTTGGTATACAAAAGCTAATGTATTAGTGAAAAATGTGTTCTCCATAGTCACACATCTAGGTCCAAACTCCAAAAGAGTCAACATATAAATAATCAAAACTCCAATCCACTCAGTCAAAAGCTTTTTCAAATGCAATTTCAAAGAAACGGGGTTGTTGGCTAGTTTTTGTGCACATTTGAAGGTTTTACATGTTGAAAACATAATACTGAGATTACTTTTTTGCACAAAAAACTTGTGTTATCATTAGACAACCTTACATGGAATTTCCTAGATCCTTATATTTTCTATTTTATCCATGATCTTGTGTGCCACACTAAGCAATGTAATTGGATTCCAATCACCAATTCTGTTTTTGGCTGCTTTTTTTGGAATGTGTTTGCCAAATGAAAAAAAATTTTACTAATCATGGCTCATGGCCTTGTAAAATTCACACAGAATGCCATCTAGATTCTATACCCAGAGACTTTCCATTTTTCATGTAGCTAAGTGCTGAAAAATTCTCCTCTTTTGAGAAGTCATCACTCTTCAACCTGCTCTAGTCACCAATAAAAACATTATGAGGATTGACCCTACAACAAGAATTTCTTGAAACCACTACATGATCCATCACTGTATAAGGAGAAAAATATTTTGAAATTTCAATTTGAACATAATGTCAATTGGAGTGCCAAAAAATAACCATTTGCATGGAATAATCCAAGATCCTATTCATTGCCACTTTTCTTTTCAAAAAGTCAAAATAGAATTTTGAGCCCTCATATCCCTTATGAATCCATTGCAAGTTGAAACAAACTCAGGCACCCTTGGAAATATATTCCCCTCTGCTTCACCTCCCTCTTAACCATTATGTCCTATCATGCATCATCTCCATAAAGGGACACATTATGGAGATCTGTTTCAATAGCAACTCATACCTACTGAATTCTACCTTGTTGCAACTCCTTTCTGCCTTTTGCAGGCCATCATCCTACCCCAACCTCTCATGGATTTGAGAATACAAAATATTTGGTTATAGAATATGATCCAAGTAGATTGAAACACATTTTTTACTATTTCTCTAATGGAAGTATGCAATGTACCTAAGTAATTATTGGCCTTGTGGTTGAATCATTATCTAGGATTTTCCAATCATGAAATTAATCATACCAACAATGCACATTTATCAACTCATATAATAGT
This sequence comes from Pinus albicaulis, assembly GCA_034641835.2. NCBI lineage: Eukaryota > Viridiplantae > Streptophyta > Pinopsida > Pinales > Pinaceae > Pinus > Pinus albicaulis. The sequence continues at coordinate 181,900,086 of CM076581.1, read as the reverse complement.
AAGTACCCTTCTATATAATTCACTAATGATATAAGAGATATTTAACAGTCATATGTTTCTTCAGCAAACCACCACAAGTTAGGGCTAACTACCTAATGAACAATATACCTATACAACCAATAATCCACCAATATAATTCTGACTATAATGTCAATACTCAAAAGATCAGTATTCATGAATTTATCTAAAATCTACAGCTAGTTATCAAACATGTCTCTCCCTTGGATTTTTGTTGTAAATTTTCTTTGGCCACTTCCTAGATTAGTCACCACCCAAATGATCACTTCCTCCTTTGCAGTGAGATCCATGATGAGGCCACATGCATCTAGTCTTATGTCCAACAGGAAGTGTTGCTATTACAGAACCCACATAAGAAATAAGATGAGTTTACCCAGGCATCCATAGAAATATATTTCATTTTAATGTAGGATTTCTCTTTTAGACATTCTTCCATCATCATTGCTTCATTTGATCTTGATTAATCACGAACATCAACTTGTATTCTATCTTTGCAATATAGTACCCTCTAATAGGATTTCTAGCCCATACTAAGTTGTCCTCTTCCTCCGTGAGAATGATATTATTATTAAATGTAAAGCAAGTACAACACTAAAAAAAATGTGTTCTTCAAGCAAGTACAACTATTCTAACAATTGAAAACCAAAAATTTTTGTAACTATGATTTTGCAACAAAAAAAAATTCAGTAAGAACCAAGGAAAGTGTCTAGGCCATTTTTAGCTTCAGTTACCCCACATCATGTAAGAGAGAACAAAAGTTTGTCCATTCCACAAGGGTAAAAACATCTTACAAATACCTACCTAGCAGACATAAAATCTTGTTTTTAATCCCTAGAGTTAGTGATCTCTAGTAGGCCTACTCAAATATCCATTCCTTGCTTTGAAAATCAATCTGCAATATCATTTAACTCTCTGAACATATGAAAATATGAGAAAATCACCATCCTATTCAAATGCTCCTTGAACCTCCAAATGAAATTTAAAACCTGTCCCCTGAAAAAACCTGCTGGCAGTATGTAAATGGGTGGGCTTTCACTCTTGCCAAATGCCTCTGGGTCTCGAGCCATATTACGTCTCAAATTGCATAAGAATGTTTTATACATGCTACTCAGATGAGTAGTTATAACTTATAAAGAGTCGAGACATGAATTTTGGTGCATTTTCATGTGTTATTTTGAAGTAAACTTACAGTCAGAGTTAAATCTCTCCAACTTGCTTATCTCGGTTCTTACTAATGAGACCCTTTCCAAACTGATTCATGAAATCTACAAGTGGTAACTTAGCACTATTATGGACAGTTTTATATATTTATAAAGCATATCAGAACAAGTATTTCTTGTTATATTTGAGAGTAACTATTGGTGTTCACTCAACACATGAAACAAAGGTAGTTGGAGATGATCAAGATAACAATGTTGGAGTGCTATGGATGAATGCGCCAAAAGATAAATTCAGACCCATGGTGATTGAAATTTTTGCAAATATTTTTGTAGGACAAAAAGTGTGTGAAATTGGGAATCCATTTGGTTTGGATCACACCTTGATGACTGTTATCATGAGTGGGCTTTGCAAGTAGATAATTTCAGTTGCAACTGGCCATCCAGTACATGATGTGATTTAGACAATATGGTAAAGGACCATTAGAGGTCCTCTTCTTGATAGACCAGGAAATTTGATTGGAATAAACACTTCTATATACTCTTCATTAGGAGCATCACCTAGCATCGAATTTTGAATTCTAGTAGATATGTAAGTGTTACTGTTGATCAGTTAGAAAATTTTGGGAAATTTTCTTTACCCATTTTGGGTATTAAATTTTCACTAGATGAGCATGTTGAGAAACCGAGTGTCACTAGAGTTTTGGTGCTTGATGGCGCTGTAGATGGACTAGCTGGAAAAGATGGACTGAAAACAACAAAATGAGATGCTTATGGTCAGCCTGTCTTGGGAGAAATCATTACAGCTGTACATGGGAAGAAAGTCTGCAATGGAAGTGATCTCTATAGAGTACTTCACCAATGTACATTTCGTGATGTGGTAACAATGGAGTTCCAGTCTAGTGTAGATGGGGTTGTAAATGATTGCAAGGATATTATCTAGAAATCATTTATGATAATGGTATTTTTTGTTCTCCTCCATCAGTATGAACATCCCTAGAAGGTGTATCCCACTAATATATTAAAATGATCTTGAGCTTAATGTTGAATCTAAGGTTGAAATGAGATGTGATATAAAACCTATCTTGCTAAGATCATTCCTGTGCATTCTTGTTTCCAGTGGCAGTGCCTCAAACAACATCATTCAAATTTTTCCTCTACAGACAAGCAATGATAGGAAGAGCACTACTACATTCTATGTGCATCTCTAAGTTATTCTTAGCATTCAATCAATCAATAGTCAGGGGAAAATAAAAATAAAAAATGAATTTGATCTACTTCTGAACATGAGGTCAGTACCCATATTTGAGAAGCTTGCATATTTGATGTTGAAAGCATGGAATATAGAAGGTGAAGACTATTGAAAGACATATTTGACAAAAAATGGTCCACGGGCCTTCAATATTTTAAGAGTAAGGGGATTTAAGAGAGTAATTTGAGCTTGTTGCATTTTCCTAATGGTTCCTAGAGGTTTCAAAAAGAGATCACCATTGCACATGCTAGAAGAATACCCAGCCACTTTTGAAGGCAACATAAATATACGTGGTTTGGATTTTCATTAACAAGAATATGACATCAAAGTCTCAATAAGAGCTAATGGAAGTTTCCAACACTATGATGTTCATATAATTTTATGTAATAGTGATTTAAACAACTAGTGCATGCAGTAAATGGGATCATTCACTTGAAGCTAGGGGAAACTTCATAAATACCTTGTGATACCAAATTAATTTATAAGGTGACTGCCTCTAGCACAAACTGTGGGATAAGCTACACAGTATAACTGATAACCTAACTTCAGTGGTTGAAATGTGTACTTCCTAGATGTGTTTAATCTTTAATATCTAGAAATGAAAGGATGTGTTTCTAGATCTTTCCTATAGTAATGTGTAAGACTTGTTTAAAATTACTTCAAGAAGCCAACTTGTAGTCTAGTTGGCTCAACCATCTTTCAAAAAAGGAAAAATACAAGCAACAAAATTTAGTGAAAGTAATATGAACATCAGATTTTTCCACCCCACCTTCCAACATATTTGAAATTTGATCTGTCTTGTGTGACTTGGAAGAATGATAAAGAGGAATTCCATTCATGCTAAGTCCAGCTTTGAGGTTGTATTGTTAGATTCCAAATATATCCTCAAATATGCAACTTATATATTGATAATAAATTATAAGTAATATTACTACAAGTCTAAATAGAATATGTTGTTTAGGGTTTCAGAAATTTGATAAACATCCTTGAAAATTTTAGAAAGAAAACTTGAAACGATATTATTATTTGCTTTTGATTCAACATGTGATATATAAATGGTACAGGATCTATTCTGGTGTCATGGGATTTATATATGTGGCATTTTTGCACAGATCTAGGTGGCTCTCTCTCCATATCCAGATAATAAATGTGTATCCGAGGCTCTAACCTTAAGCCCCCGCCGATCCTTTAACACAGTGAAATGTTTTCCACCTATAATGGGCATTCCTACATACATATATTATGCAGAGTTGACGGTTTCAATTATCTTTGTTGTTGTTAGCTTATTTGTAGTGAGACTTGGAGATAAAATGGTTGAATTTCCTTTGGAGCAGATGCATATCTAGTTTTGAATGGACCTTTGTACCAGAGGTTGCTAACCTCCAGATGCATATCAAAACTAGGTTGGCAACTTTGAGGTGCATATCAAACCTAGGTTTTGAAGGGTCTGTGTCAGTGTCCCTATTCAATATTCCCAATGCGCAATCTATATTGAATTCACACATACAAATTTTAACAAAATCAACCTCGCCTCCACCCTAATTCGAGCATGTAGGTAGATTCTAGGTCTAGTCAACAGAAGGTATTTAAAAATAGATAATTAACAACAAATACATAGAGAATAAAAAGTTATTCCCAATAATAATAAAAAATGGTTCGAGGTCGAATCTTATCAACAAGGAATATTGAGCTACCACAAACCCAAGTCTAGTTCTGAACAAATCTGATCGAGATATGATAAAGCTTGAATCTGAATATATCTAAGTCCCAAGTTACAAGATTTAATATGTTGACTATTTGCAAACTAAAGAAACACACCAAACATTGGCAACCGTAAGGTGCACATTAGACCCCCGTTTAGAGAGGCCTATCCCACTGTCCCTATTCAGTGTGCCTAGTAGCACCATTACACACAGAAAGTTAATCTATCAACCCCACCTCCAACATGATTCGACAATGCAGCTAGGTCCTAGGTCTAATCAAGAGGAAACATTAAAGAATAGATAATTAACATAGAGAAAAACTAGATATAGCCAATCAAAAGAATGATATCTACATCATATCAGCAAGAAATATTAGTATTAAACATAGATAAGATGATGCTTGAGTGTGTATATTTTTTACCTCAAATATTTGATATGTTTACCATCTGGCTAAACTTAAGAAATGCACCAGATATTTCCAACCTCAAGATGCATATCAAACCTAGCTCTGGACAGGCCTCTCCTAGTGCAGTTATTTTGCATTCAATGCACCATCTAAATTTAATGCATCATTACACAAATTTTTTACTGGATCAGCCCCACTTCCACCCGGATTCTAGAATGCAATTGATTTCTAATGAATGGAGAGGAACTAGATATTCGTAATTAAAAAAAATGAGTTCTAGGTCTTGTCAAGGAGAAAAAGTGGCATATGATATGTTGGAAACAAATAGGTATGCCTAAATTGGAATGAGAAGGAGGGATAAGAATATCAGTAAACAAAGATTCATATTTTTCTCTCTGGAAAATAGATTAACCTTATCTTATAGTTATTAGCTATGTCCATCTTCTAAAATTCCAATCTGCTAACCCCGAGATTAGTGCTATTGGAGAGGGATAAAGTTAATAAAACTTTCTAATGAAAAGAGGCATTAAAGAAGAAAAATTGGCACCTGATAGGTTGGAAGAAAATAATTATGCCTAAATTGGAATGAGAAGAGGGGATAAGGACACTGGTAAACAAAGTTCCATGTTTAAGAGTATATTGGTCTCTGTGTCAAAATTTGAAGGAAAAAAGAGACATGGGGAATAGGGAACCTGTCCACCTTATGTGATTCATGGAATGAT